>OZ020613.1:27366499-27920808 GCA_963971575.1 Liopterus haemorrhoidalis
GATATGATATATAATCCGCATCCGATCCGCATCCGCACGATTTAAATGATAATTTATCCGCATCCGCATAAAATGGCGGATATCCGCGGAATTGCAAGGCTCTAATAATGGGCCATGTTCATAATCTTTTACTGGTTGTAGAAGTGGCCCTTTATTTCTAGTAGTTTTAGCTTTAGCGTTATTTTCGAACAAAATGTCTGTTTCATTTTTATGTATCCAGATTATTACTATAGTAAAAGTTACCTGTGGTGGATTCGCGACTGGTGATTCCAGAGAGGAACAAGCGCAGTTATTTTCCCTTTTGCAAACATTTGGATCGCAGTCTTTCAACTCTCTTTGGTTAGTATTAGGAAGAGCAAAGACTGCTGCTAAGCACAAAAGTAAAATAAGTCCCTTCATCTTGATGGTTTGGACAAGACTGATTTTTCTGCCAACTTGAAATATATTTATATCACTTTATCTGACAATAATGATCTAATCATAAATATTTTTAATCGGTTCTAAATAAATGTTATTTCAGTGTGTTTTTCTTCGATAATGACAAGTGTATGTTTCCGTTTATTCAGTAAAATAGATTAGTTTATTATAAAACTCTGGCTTTCTATTATCCACAACAATCTTGCTAATCCTCAGGTCACTAATCCAGTAACAAACAACTCATTACCATGTGACAAACGACCTTAATCCGGTCGTTAATCCTCCGCAGGTAGTCCCGTCCGTACCTATAGCTGACCCCAACCACCCAACCAATAGCAACACACCTATAACCTGGTCTCATTCTTACAATACCCGGTATAAAAACTCGAAGGATATTGAAATGTTCGCTGATCGCTGAAGACGGAAACAGATTGTTGAGCAGTTTCCGAAACGTCAAAAAATATTTTATATAACTAATTTCTAATTTCTAATTTATTCCCATTTAAAATTACATTGGATAAGTACAAATATTTCTTAATAACTACATAAACTAAACTTATCTAAACTAGATAGGTTTGTATCTTATATAGTGTTTTTGTAATATAAGTATAAACATGCTGCATGGCAATTAAATATACATATTAAGTATTTTAAAAAAATAAATAAAAATAATAGTAGTACAATTGCAAGGATCAGAAAATACAGCAATAATCCAAAAAAAGAATTTAATAAATATAAGTAATTTTGTAAATATGAATAAGCTATGTTTTTTAACTTACTTTTTTTTTATATTACTTAACAACTTTAATTAATAATTAATAGTGCTTAATGATGAATGATGTCGGCGAAGAAAGGGCTTGTATGTGTATGTGTGTGTGTATATGTGTATGAGCAAATTCACAGGATTGCAAATTGAAATTGTTTATTTAGATTGTAAATAATTCCTTCATTTTATTGCCATTGATTTGTACGAACAGTTTTATTTCATTTACGTACTTGTTTCTATTTGTAATTTGACGAATATTTGCGGGTAGTACATTGTAGATTTTGGGTCCGATGAATGTTATACTTTTTTGACCAATTGTATTATGAAATTTTTCTGATTTTAAGTGTTTGTCATTTTTCTCTCTGGTTCCATAACTATGGTTTATTGAATTTTCAGGACTTACATTTTCATGAGTAATTATTAGTGTTTTAATTATGTATATTGATTTGATATCAGGTAAATTTAATTCTTTGTATAGTTTTTCTGTTGGGTAGTAATATTTTTTTTTCGAAATTAATTTTAAAATTCTATTTTGAATCGACTGGAGTGTTTTTACATTATTATTGTATATGCTACCCCAGGCAATTATGCTATAATTTAAAATTGATTCAAGCAAAGATTTGTATACTTGTATTAGTATTTGTAGTGAGAAAATATCACGTATTATATAAAATTTATGAAAAAGTCCTCTTACTCTTTTTCTTAGATCTTGGCAATGTATATCCCATTTAAGATGTTGGTCAATGATTAGGCCTAAATATCTGATAAAATCAGTTTTTTTAATACTATTAGTACTACCAAAAATGTTTAATGTTTTATTAGTTGGTTGCCTTGTTGATGTGGCAGAAAAAGTTATAAATTTGGTTTTATCAAGGTTTAAATGAAGAAGGTTTATATCTAACCATTGTTTAATAGTACTTAGTCCCCTCGATGCGTTTTCATAAGCTTCTTCCCAACTATCTCCATCAAATAAAATAGCTGTGTCATCTACGTATGAAAACACATTTTGACATGTTGCAGAAAACACGGATATTGATATGTTGCATAAATCATTGACATAAATCAAGAATAATATAGGCGAAAGTATTGTCCCTTGTGGGACCCCTGTTTTAATTATTTAAAAATTGCTTAGTTCATCATTAATTTTAGTCGCTTGATATCTACAGATATAATACTCATGAAGTATTATATCTTTTTGATACTAATACTCATTATATTGTACTATTCTAGCCTAGTACTATCTGCAATGGCAAACGTCAATAATAACGGTGTCCGCATTAATATTGGACCATTGCAAAATAATTTCAAAGATATGACATGGATGTTGATGAAGTAAGGCAACAGAGTCCGTATAATGAAGATGCTGCTTGCATGTTTTGTGACGGTTGTTTTTTTTACAGAATCATGGGACGAGCTTTAGGTTCGGTGCCTAATATGCAATATGTGGGCTCATGAACATTAATGCTCCGGGACAGAAAAAGATTAATATGAATGCGATTTTTGTTAGTAATCAATTGTTAAACTGTTATTTTGAGTTTGTATCTTAAACAAAAATGAAACTTAATTTGAACTACCCAATTTTTAATAGGGGCCCATATTTCATTCACTCAATCCCCAATGATTATTTTGCTGTCAATTTGCCTGTTACAGAAAATCTATGGGTGATTCACTTTTCAGATTTGTTTTCAGCGTATAAAAATACATCAGAAATGCCGAAAAATTGTCATGTCACAAATAGTGTGTTTTTTGAGAAATTGATTCTTAATTCTGTCCTCAAAAGGTTAAATTGAAATATCTTAGTTATCATTTGCGTTAAATCTAAAATGTATCTTACAAAAACTGCACGAAATTGGGTAATCCAGCTAGTTCTCAATATTTCGAGCGTGACTCTCGTATATATTAATCTTTGTACATAATTTTAACAGGTAATTTTACACTTTTGGACGTGAAAATTGGAATAAGGAAACAAAATAGTTTTACAGTTCAAAAAACGTGTTTTTTTATTAAACATAAATTACATATAAATTACTGGGCATTTCCAAGAGGGTTTCCCAACCAAGGGTAACTCTTTGGGCAAGCGACACAAGACCTGATATATCTGTCTCCATCATTGCCTTTCTTTAGTTTGCAGGTCACTGGTTTACATGGGGCTTTAGTGCGCTTGATACAGGAGCGGAATGTGTCAGCTGGTTTTGGATTTTTCGACCATTCCATTACCTGACTTTCGTTAACCAAGAAAACATCCTTGAGAGTGACCAAATAGCTCAAGAATCTAAAATAAACAAATAAATTAGATAAAATAATAATGATAATAACTAGAGACCGGAGTGTAAGCATTTGCCTATTTTCAATTTTAATAGGATTGCACTGAAATTAAAAATTAGTGCATTTCACACAATTTCTTATCATACGAGAGTTGACTTTTATATTTCGGGATTTGAGATCAAAAACAATTATTTATCAACAAAAGTGGCTTTGTTGTATTTCTAAATATTCTCCATGAAGATCAATACACTTGTGCATGCGTTTGAACCAGTTTTCTAAGCACTTTTTCCACTCCGATTGTCAAATTATGTGGGATACAACGCGAACAAATCTTTTGGACGGGCAAATGTTCATGCAATAGTGAATGTATGCAGGTCCCACTAATGCCCAGAGATACCTCAATCTCACGATAAGTCACATAACAATCTTGCAGTATCAGTTCACGCATAGCATCAATGTTTTCCGAAACAACAACCGATTTTGGACGACCTTCACGAAATTCGTCCTTAAGCAAACTACGGCCACGATTGAAGTCGGCAAACCATCGATAAACATCGCCAAAAATCGAATTAAGTTCATCGATGCACTGCTGGTGGGTTAATCCACATTGAAAGTTGTTAAAAGTAATCGCTCGAAAAAGTTCACGATGTTCCATTTTTAGCCGAGAAGGTTTTTTTTTAAGTTACTAGGGGGACACGGACGAAGTTGGAACCCTCATTAAAATCTTCCTCGGATTATTTTACCCTCCTATACTAAATTTGGTGAAAAGCGGTCCATCCGTTTGGCTTTCCGTAAAGGACAAACAAGAAACAGAAATTGATTTTTATGTATGCAAATCTGATGAGTAGTTTTACTATATTTTCATTATTTTTTAAATGCTGTTTAATGATTTTTTATTTCAGTTGTTAAGCAATAAAAATCGAAGCAAAATAATTTAAATATTTTAATACCACTTAAGTGAGTTTGACACGTTTCAATTTATTGGTCAATAAATTGAAAAAGTTGACCTTCAATTAATTGATGTGTGTAAAGTGTTGTGTGTAAAACATATGTAAGGGAGGTATTGTGATCATACCAATTTGGACGTTTCGAGATTTCGATGGATCTCCACGAATTCAGGTCCCTACATAACGTTTTGACTATTTTTAGCATTATGTCTGTCGGTCTGTCTGTCCGTCTGTCTGTCTGTCTGTCTGTCCGTCTGTCCGTCTGTCTCTGTACACGTGCAGAGCAAATTCGGCTGAAAGGATTTTTATGAAACTTCATATTTAAGCTTCTGTTGTCAATGGCACAAGTTGATCAACTTTTGGTAAAAATCGGTTGACTAAAAATGGGAGTTTACTCGTGTCGATTTTAAGAATTTTGTGAATATTTCACAACATAAAAATATCACAAAAAAAATTATTAAACAAAAGTTGCTATAAAAGCAATAACTAATAACTTTTATTTGAGACGTTTTTTGATAAAACGAAAAATTTCGAATAATTTCTGTAAAATTTTTCGAGATCTTTTCGAAGTCTCAATTTTTTCATATTTATATGTAACGTTTCCATGGTCATGATAAATAATATCTCTGTTAGAAAATATTAGGTCAAGTTATTTCTATTCTGCTGCTAGAATGTAATTTATATAAGTACTATATGATGGCGGTCGGTCCTGTGGTGGCCACAGCTGATTTTTTGTACATACGTAGGCCGTTAGGAAAGATTTCAGATATGGGCATACGTTTTAAACTTATACGGAACCACTTCCTTTTACTTCTTCCCACTTTTCAATTGGTACTTCTGCACAGTTTCGGCCCCAGGCTGTGTAAGGGAGGTAATTTTGGTATTATTTCATAAATAAAATTTCATAAATAAATTCATTATAATCATTCAATTAGAGTAAAATATTTAATCTGTTAAACGATACAAAAATAATCTATTGCTTAGAAAGGGCATTTAAGATAACGGTAGATTTGTTTATTATTTTAACTTGACACTTTGTCAAGGGATCATGAAAAGTGAATCGTAAATTATTGTGTTAAATAAATATACGTCAACCATAAGCACATAAATAATAATTAATTCTGTCTGAGATAAAAATATTAAGATTCGGCTATTTTCTAATGGGATATTTATCTGAGTTATCACCAATAAATTATGAATTTTAAGATAGTACAAGACCGACAATCAAGGGGTGTTAAATGACATTTAACAGTTGGGCGAAGTAAGCGTTTTAGGTAGTTGATGTTAAACCGTCATAACGTTAAGATGTTAAAAAGGAGTTGAGCTTAAACCGTCATAACGTTAAGATGTTAAAGGGAGTTCATTTTAAACCGTCGTGAAGTTAAGTCGTGTTTTTAGGGTTTTGTAGGTATGACCAAAAAACCCTTATACCGTCATTTTGTCGTCTGTCTGTCTGTCTGTCTGTCTGTCTGTCTGTCTGTCTGTCTGTCTGTCTGTTCGGTAAAAATTGTAGCCAAACGGCTAAACCTAGAGAGTTGAAATTTGGCATGTTTATACAACTCTTTGACCCGCACATAGGAAAAATACTAAAACATCTAAAAAACATATCCCCCTAAAAATATAAACAAATACGTGCTCATTGAAAAAAAATATATTTTTTTAAAATTCTGAGTAGGGTATCAAATGAAAGCCCTTGGTACGTGGATTAACGATCATATTTTAATTTTTGCAAAATAAATGATTTTGAAGCGATTTTTGCCAAAATTGTGCAAAAAAAATTTTGTCCCACACCCTGTAGCCCAGATGGTTTAAACTAAAAATCTGAAAAAATTCTAAGTAATGTATATTGGTGTGAACCGAAATAGTACAACAGGAATTTTTGATCAGATTATGTTTTTGGAAAATAACGCATTTTTTGTGGTTTTTGGTTTACAAAGTACAAAAGTTATACCAATGTAAGACACTCACATGCATGGCGTGCGATGGCTACATTCGTTAAAGCACTCTTAAACTGACTGGAAAACGAAGGGTTTCGAGTTCGAGTACGGAGTGAATGTTATTTTTTCTGTTTTTTTTTTGCATTTTTATTATGTTGAAATTATTTTGTCAAAATTCTAGTTATATTTTGACAAATGTTGTATTTAATTTTTATGAGCGTAAATTTAATAACCAGTCTTATTATATGATTAACAGACGATAAATTATTTTAAAAATATCGTTCATTTTGCCGTGATTACTACAAAGTAAAATTTGTCCTACACACTCAGCATACCGCCGTCACTTATTATATACCTGCGAAACCCTGAAATGTGTGAAAATTCACACTTCACATCAATTTTTTAATTAGTGTGAGATTTTGTTAACCATGGGTTAGAGTCATTTAGTGTTGTCGGTCAAGTCAAGTAAAATGTAACAAGTAATTCCGTATGAACGTTAGTGTAGTGCCCAGCTAAAGACATGTGAGAGATAAATGGTTTTAGAGGATGTCAGTCAGGACTGTGGTGTCCAGTGGACAAATTAGTGATTAGTGCTAAAGAGTCCAGTGTTTAGTGTTTGTGAATGTATCATTTGGATTTAGGTGTATCGACGTAATTGTAAGTCTATTGTAATTAGTGTAAATATTTAAACCTTAATCGTAATTAAAGTAGGTTAGCTAAAATGTTGAGTTTAATTGAAACAACCCTTAATCCTTCCAAGAATCATAGCAACCAGCTAGCGGACTAATAGGGGGGGTCCAGACTTGATCCGCTCGCAAGTCTTGGAACCCATAATGTGAGGGATGTACAGAGTAAGTACAAATGAAATAAATAAATCAGCCAACCGTGACATTTCATATTTATATATCGTAGCTCCCCACAGCTGCTAGAAGCTCACCACCGCACTTAAAATGGCGGCTGTTAAGTTTATCCTTGCTAAAAGGGAAGAGTCCAAAATTACAACGAGTAAGGTCTGGACTATACGAAGGTTGTTCTAACACTTGTAGTCCAGAGTTATTAAAAAATTCTTTAGTTAGTTGAGCTCGATGCGCGGGTGCATTATCTTCATGTAAGCGCCAAGTGTCAAAGCGTGAATGTGGCTGTAAGTTTTGAAGAGACTGAATCAACTGGGGAAAACAAAACTCAACGTGCCACTTGGCCGGAACTGTGTTTTGCTCTTCTAAAACAGTTCTCTTAATAATCCCTCGCTTACCGAGAATACGACAATCATTTTCTTTTTCACAGATCTGGATTGTTTTACCGCGGTTGGAGTTTCGTAGTCTTCAAAGAGCTATATCTTGTTTCTAGACTTTGATGGCACATCATAATAATAAATGCCATGTTTCGTCCACTGTTACAATGGAGTTCACGTATTTCAAGTGTCCCATTTCAAATTTTTTTAACATTTTTCGACACCATTTAACTCTTATTGCTGTTTGTGCATCAGTTAGATTGTGGTGTACCCATAACATGCAAACTGTCCTAACTTCCAGATGGTCGCGAAGAATTGAACGGATATCTGGTGCATTAATGTGTAAATACTCCTCTATCTGCCTGTAAGTAATTCGCCTATTTTCATCAAGCAGTTTTTTAACCTCAGCAATATTTACAGCAGTAACTGTTTCACAGGACCTACCTGGATGAAGATCTTCATTTACCAGGTCTACAAGTATGAAATGCGGATTTTTTTTAAAAATAAAACACATTAAATTCAAAACAACAGTAAAAGTTTATTTATTCAAAGTATGCTCCATTAGAAGTTATACATTTTTCCCATCTTTCAGGCAATTTGTGAATACCTCGCCAGTAGAACTCTTCCCCTTTCCCCGCAAACCATTCATCTAGCCATTCTTTCACATTTTCATATGAACAAAAGTGCTGCTCGGCAAGTGCGTGACCCATCGATGCGAACAAGTGGTAATCTGAAGGGGCCAAGTCTGGTGAGTGAGCAGCATGGGGTAGCAGTTCCCACTTGAGTGCCTCCAATTTGTTGCAAACTGCTTTTGCCTTTTGTGATGGAGCGTTATCGTGAAGAAAGATTACCTTGTGCTGTATTCTTTCGTATTTTGGTCGTTTTATGAGCAGCGAATGGTTCAATTCGATCAGTTGTTGTTGGTAGCGTTGGGTATTAACTGTTTCACCAGGTTTTAACAATTCATAATAGACCACACCCTTTTGGTCCCACCAAGTACAGAGCATTGTCTTTTTGCTAAAGCGATTCGGTCTTGCAGTTGATGTGGATGGTGAGCCTGGGTTCACCCATGATTTTTTTCGTTTGGGATTTTCAAAATAAATCCATTTTTCATCGCCAGTAATGATACGATGCAAAAAAGACTTTTCTTTTGTATCGTGCAAGCAAAATTTCACAAGTGTTTTTGCGTTTTTCCATCTGCCTCTCATTCAATGCATGTGGAACCCATCTGCCGACTTTCTGGATCTTACCCATCTCTCGTAGGCGATTGGAAACAGCTTGTTGACTAACGCCTAACTGCTCTGCTAGTTGTTTTTGTGATTGACTATCGTCTTCCTGTTGCAATGTTTCCAATTTTGTATCTTCATATTTTTCGGAGGTTTTCCATGTTCTTTATCTGTAAGATCAAAGTCACCACTTCAGGCGGTCAGGCGGGCAGGCGGGCAGGCATGCAGGAAATGCACCTTTCAAAACATTTGACAATTCATATTTGACATTAAGTTAAATGTTAATTTATTTTTTTAATTGAAAAGTATTTTTATACAACCAAAATAAGAACAGGGAGGAACTTAACCGTTTGGAACAGACTGTATTATTTAATTTTTCTCATATATTGTGTTATTATTTACATATTTAGACTTTTATTTATATTCTTGGCGTAGATTTTATGGAGAAAATTCTCTATGTAAATTGTTTTTACCAGGGCCGTTTTTCCGCATAGGCCAACGAGGCCATGGCCTAGGGCCCGCTTATTCTAGGGGCCCGACCGACGGTCTTAATTTTAGTTTGCAAAGTTAATCATTTTTTAAAATATTAAATAACAAAATATTACAAAATATTAAATAAGTTTCAACCACCCTACACTGCTTTAATTAGACCTAATTTTCCCACATAATTTATTGTTATGAAATTTGCATAACAAATAAAACACTAATAGTTCTTTTATTCTTATTGCTCACACGTCTGATACTAAATGTACTGTATGTCTCTAAGAAATGCAGATGCAAATTATTAGGACATAATAAATCAAAGTTTTATGTGCCGTTGCATTGTTAAAATGTACACTTGATAATCGACTTTATTTTCCGTTAGATATTAAAAATTTTATTGTCTTTTAATGGAAAAAAATAAATTCATTTTACTATGCGTGGATAAGTATAAAAATATTTAAATATATAAGAAATAGTTTCGATGAATGCGAAAAAGAGGCTTGTTATTTTCAACAAATAAACAATACATCGATACTAATAGATTATTAAAGAGAAAAGTATTTCACGATGAAGGATCAGTAGAAGACGTAAATTTGAAAGGACGAGATTAGTTTCGTATACAAATATTTAATGTTATTTGTGATACGATCATTAATCAAATACAAATACGTTCCGAATCGTATAAAAAAATGTACAAAAATTTTCAATGTTTTTTTGAATTAAATTCGATATTGAATTAGACGACTTAAAATCAATTTACGAGATAGATATTTCAGTAACAGATTTAGACGACGAAATGAAACATTTTCTTAATTGGAAAAATCATTGAAAAAAACAAATATAATTGAAATGTTTAAATTAATCAAACAAAACAATATGTGCAGTACATTTCCTAATGTAGGAATTTTATTGAAAAGATTTTTTACGATGCCAGTTAGCAATGCTAGCGGCGAAAGAAGCTTTTCTGCCCTCAAAAGGGTGAAAAATTATTTACGAAGCAGTTTGGCTCAACAAAAGCTATCGGCATTATCTTTGCTGTACATTGATAGCGATGCTGTCCAACAATTAGATTGCAATGACATTATAAATGAATTTGCCTCTGTTAAATGCAGGAAAGTTCCCATTTGATTTTTAGGTCTATGAAAATTTTTATTAGTTTCTAATTCCTTTTGTATATTATTTTGAGTTTATTGTTTATTGTCTATTGTTTTTGCAACTAGAATAAAGATTTAAGTTTAGCAGAAAATATTGTTTTAATTATTTTATATCTAACACTTTGTAATTAAAACCTAATTTACATAAAATAGCTGCAATGAATAATCAAGGTTACAAATTGGGTTTAAATACTTTGTAGTTGCTCACATTGGTATTTTTAAAATATAATTGACTCCTCCAGGGGCCCGTTAAATACCGCTGGCCTAGGGCCCGTAAAATTCATAAGACGGCACTGGTTTTTACGCAGTTATATATTTTTTAGGTTTTCTGACATATAAATATTTTTTGACACTTGAAAATTCACAGATCAAGAGAGAGGACTAATGTGAGGCCAAAAGACAGCCCAGCTGATTGTGCCCAAAGAAGAAGTTATTGATATAATTTTTAGACCTTCATATATAGACGGTTCACTTTTGTAAGAACAAACTAAGAGGGAATTTTGTTTTCAATAGTTTGAACCTTTGAAGCTGTATGTCATGTTGGTATTAAAAAATGTCACATTTTTAAAATTTGGATCCATTTGACATATGTCATATTGAAAAATGATATCTTAATTATAATGATCATAACCTTATCAACCTAAAGTCGGTTTTACAGCGTAAGGAATATTTTTAATTGACATTTAAAGTCAGTAACACACCATAAAAGTAACCAAAATAACCAGATCTAGTGTGTTCTTACAAAAGTGAACAGCTTATATACATATATTTTTAATTTGTATTTACAATAATTATTTAAATAAGAAACTTTAGCTCTGAAGATATATTGTTTGTTTTATTGCTTTGTTCAAACTCTTTTAGCCAAATCTCTCTTTTTATATATAGTACATAATTTTTAAAATTAATATTTTTTTAACTTTTTCAAATTTCCCATTAAACTGAATTTATGTCGTATAAATAACGTAAGTGCACTATCTGCCTTGTTTATTTCAATATCTTATTAACCTTTTTTATATTAAAAAAAAACTTGCTAACCCAGTTGCTACGCCCATGTCCTAGTTGTAACTTATTTAAAATTTCCCGCTATACTGTATTTGATTAGTGTAAATCGTACTCGGTTCGCAGCGCTATCTACTTTTTTCTACTTTGAAATAGACTATAGTTTGGTATTACAAAATGGGGCAGATTATATGTGAGTGTTAAATGAAATTTATATTTTTGTACTTGTGCATTTTTAATTGTGGCTCTGTTTCAATTTAATATGTATTCTTAATTTCTTCTTTCCATTGAAATGTTTGTTGCTGTTTAAATATAAATTAAAAGTTAAATTTTTTCAGTGTTATTTTTAATCTCCCTTGTCCTTTATATATAAACATGTCTAATAATAATTATAATAAATAATACAGTAATCCCCCGAGATACGTAATTAATGCGGACTGTAGACTTTTGGGTAACTCGAATTTTACGTAAGTCGAATTGGAATTTTTATAAAGGAACAAAAGAAATATAAGCTATAGTGCGTTCAAAGGTGAGTTTGCAGTACAGGGCATATGGAGTAGTCTTTTTCATACTCTCTAATGGGTTTACACAATGACACTATCCTTTTCTTGCTTGTCGACGTTGCCAGCTCTAAAACGCGCTGATCTGTGAAGACGCAGTATTCTACAAATAACCTAAGATAGTGTTTTGTCATTAAACTAGAAGATGGGTAGCTCGCACCATTGCTTTAGAGCCACTGATAATCCTTGAATTATTTAGTGAAATTGTTATGTGCTGTCATCTACAAAGAAATTTTGTAACGTTGTAGCAGTCTAATCCCTGGATTAGCCTTTATTTGTTTTATTATATAAGTTTTCTTATTATATTTCTTTATTTATATTCAAACACTATGTCACTTTATTTACCTTTTTTAAACCATATAAAAAATGTTATGCAATTATTTCTTAGTCTGTCTACTTTTATTGACCACTGCTGTTTTGTAATTGTTATATGTCATGTTGATGACATTGTATCTATGAACTAGTACTTCAGATACTAGGTTGGCGGTGTGTGCACCACGTGACCGTTGCAAAAACAATGATATAAATAAATATAAATCATCGTATGTCATCCTGTGTATTTTAGTATTTAAATAAATAATTAATTAAACTTATATTGTTTAATATGAATACAGATATAAAACATGGCGCTGCGGCATGAACAAAGTGCAAAAGTTAAATGAAAAGTAAATTATATAAAATAAATAACTTGTGTTATATTAACTGAAATAGTAAAAAATTTATAACAAAATGGAGGCAGTTTTTAGACCCCCAAAAGTGTTAGATTTGGAAGGCGACATAAACTACAACTGGGAAAAATTCAAAAAAGCATTTATGAGGTATCTGTTAGCAACTAACAATAAGAAAAAATCATCCGAAGTACAAGCTGCTATGCTGTTAAACCTTATAGGTGAAGACGCAGTTGAACTTTTCGAAACGTTCAATTTAAACAAAGAAGATATTAATAATGTAGATGCTATAATTGAAGCTTTTGACAATTATGTTAAGCCACGTAGAAATGTGATCTACGAAAGATTCGTATTCTATAATCGTTCACAAGAAAGTGGTGAAACTTTTGAACATTACCTAACATCAATCTCAAGACTTAGTAAAACATGCAACTTCGCTAACGAGTCAGAAGCAATAAGAGACAGAATTGTTCTGGGCATAAGAAAAACAGAAATCCAGGAAAGATTATTAAGAATCAGCGACCTAACTCTAGAACAAGCAATTAAAGTATGCAGAGCATCAGAAGTCAGCAAACTACAGGCGAAAGCGATAGGGCAGGAAACATCAGTAGAAGCAGTCGAGTGGAAGAAGAAATTTCAAGAGATGTCAAGAAAGAAGACCACCTCCACAGAAGAAGAAATTTATTTGTGTAAGAAATGTAACAGGAGACATAAAAGGTATCAATGTCCAGCTTACGGCAAACAGTGTAGTAATTGTAATAAGATGAATCACTTTGCGGTAGGTTGTAAAATTAAAAACGCTGTTAAAGAAGTTACACAGAATAGTAGTAACAGTAGCACAGATACAGATGAAAACTATAATTTCAATGTTAGTGCAGTACAAGCTGTGCATAAAAGATTGCCTGTTAGTTTAAATCATAAAAATAATACTGTAAAATTAGTTAATGAGATTAATTGGTTTGAAAAAATTAAAATTAATAACATTGTTGTAGATTTTAAGCTAGACACTGGCTCAGAGGTCAATATTATTACTAAAAAGCTAGTAAAAAATTTAAAATTAGTTGATCAAATTAAAAAATCTAATATATGCCTACAAGCGTATGGAGGATTTAAAATAAATACTGCTGGTAAAATTAAATTAAACTGTGATACGAATCACACTAGTAAAATAATAAAATTTGTAGTCGTTGATAATGAACGTGCAAGACCACTAATCGGGTTAGATGGTTGTATAAAATTGAATTTAATTAAAAGGACTGAAAGCATTGAACAAAATAAATTTAATAGTAAAGATAATTTTGTAAAACAAAATAAAGATATTTTTGAAGGAGTAGGTAAATTCCCTGATAAATACGACATTAAAATTGTAAAATATAGTAATGGTACTATTAAACCACCGAGGCGTGTACCTCAAGCTATTAAATCTGAACTTAAAAATACATTACAGAAATTAGAAAATGATAAAATAATAGAAAAAGTAAACTGTCCAACAGAATGGGCCAGTAACTTGGTTATTGTAGAAAAACCCAATAAAAAATTACGGTTATGTTTAGACCCCGTGGAACTAAATAAAATAATACAGAGAGAATATTATTTATTTCCTAAATTTGAAGATATCAGAACAGAATTAACAAACAAAAAATTATTTACAGTTATTGATCTAAAAGACGGTTTCTGGCAAGTACCACTTGGTAGTAAGTCGACAGAATTATGTACTTTTAGTACACCGTTCGGTTATTATAAATTTTTGAGGTTAACTTTTGGTTTATCTTGTGCCCCTGAGGTTTTTCAAAAATTAAACATAAAATATTTTGGTGACATAAAAAATGTAGTAATATATTTTGATGACATTTTAATTGCCACTAATAATGAAGAAGAACATTATGAAACTTTAAAAATAGTATTAGAAAGAGCACGAAAGTTTAACATTAAATTTAATAAAGAAAAGCTTCAATATAAAAAAAATGAAATTAAATATGTAGGTCATATTTTCAATAGTGAAGGCATGAAACCAGATCCACAGCATGTTAAAGCGATAGTACAATTACACGATCCAAAAAATAAAACTGAATTACAACGCGTTTTAGGTATGTTTAATTATTTAAGGGACTTTATACCTAACATGGCTGTGTTATCTGAACCCTTAAGACAATTATTAAAAAAAGATGTTCCATGGCTCTGGACAAAGTTCCATGCAAACACACTTAACACGCTAAAGTTAATAATTATTAATAGTCCGGTATTAACTAACTTTGACCCAGAAAAAGAAATAACTATTCAGTGTGATGCTTCTAAAAGTGGTCTTGGTTGTTGTCTCTTACAAAATGGCAAACCAGTAGCGTTTGCTTCCCGATCGTTAACTGAATCGGAAATAGGTTATCCTCAAATAGAAAAGGAATTATTGGGTATAGTATTTGCATGTCGTAAATTTCATAATTACGTTTATGGGCATAAAATTAAAATATTGACTGATCATTTACCACTTGTTAAAATACATACCAAAGAACTAGCTAAAATTGCATCAAATAGGATCCAAAAAATGCGATTGAAATTAATGATATATGAACTTGATGTGCAATATTTACCAGGTAAAAAAATGCTTATAGCAGACCTTCTGTCTCGGGATTATCTTAATGAAACGTGTGATAATGAAATAAACATCCCTGGTGTAGTACATTGTGTAGATGTACATGAAGTATCTTGTATAACTGATGATAAAATATCTAAAGCAACAAAAAATGATCCTATATTACATAATGTACTAAAAATATACCATGATGGCTGGCCAAGTAATAAAAAATTGGTTCCAGAAAATATAAGACATTATTGGAATTTAAAAAATGACATAACTGTACAGAATGAAATAATTTATGTTAATGATAGAATAATTATTCCAGTGGAACTGCGGAAACAAATTTTAGACTTGCTTCATGCAGGCCATAGTGGCATTGTCAAATCAAAACTAAGAGCCAAACAACTATATTATTGGCCAGGTACTAATAATGAAATAGAACAATCGGTATTAAAATGTATAGTCTGTGAAAAATTTAGAACATCAAACGCAAAAGAACCCCTAATACCACATTCTATTCCAAATTTACCATTTGAGAAAATAGGAGTTGACATAATGACATATAAATGTAGAGATTATTTAGTGTTAATGGACTACTATTCTAAATGGATAGAAATTATTAAACTTAAACATAAAAATTCAAAAGAAATTATTACTAAACTAAAAACAGTTTTTTGTAGTCATGATATTCCACGTATAATTATTGCTGATAATATGCCATTCAGCTCTTATGAACTAAATGTTTTCTCAAAAAATTGGAACTTTAAAATACAAACTTCCAGTCCACACTACCCACGTTCAAATGGCCTTGCAGAAAAAGCTGTACATATAGCTAAAATGATACTAAAAAAATCCATAGAAGAGGGAAAAGATTTAACAGAATCACTTCTAGAATATCGATGCACTCCAATTGTAAACCTAAATCTAAGCCCAGCTGAAATGTTAATGAGTAGATTATTGCGTACTAGGCTACCGATTTCAAACAATAAATTAAAAGCAAAAGTACATAAGAATATTAAAATTAGACTTAGAGAAAATCAAAATAAATATAAGTCACAGTACGATAAGCAAACCAAAAGTAAAATTGATTTTAAACCTAACCAAAATATTACTATTCAAAAAGATAAAATATGGATCCCCGGTAAAATCGTAAAAAAGTTGAACAGTCCTAGATCTTACGTAGTTAGAGATAAAAATGGTACAATATTAAGACGCAATTCAATACATATTAACAAGTCCCTAAATGAGCCAATAAGTAATAATATTGATCCTGAGATAAATAATAATTTAAACAAATCTACTGTAACTATTGATAACCCTATCATTAATACCAGTCATGGTACAGACCAATTTAATAATAACTATAGCAATATAACCGCTAGGTCTGGTAGAGTTATCAATAAACCTAAAAGATATTTAGACTGATTATAGTCTATGTTGTGATTTGTGATATATGTATATTTGATTGTAGCACTAAAGTTATATTTAGTTTAACTTGTACAAATTTATAAAAAAAAGGGAGATGTTTTGTAATTGTTATATGTCATGTTGATGACATTGTATCTATGAACTAGTACTTCAGATACTAGGTTGGCGGTGTGTGCACCACGTGACCGTTGCAAAAACAATGATATAAATAAATATAAATCATCGTATGTCATCCTGTGTATTTTAGTATTTAAATAAATAATTAATTAAACTTATATTGTTTAATATGAATACAGATATAAAACAATTGCTTTTAGAATTTCCGATCCCCTCGGCATTCCTCTCAAATATTTACAAAATATTTTTTTTCGATGTATTGACGATTCGATGAATTGATCATTCGATGAATTGATTTTCGATGAATTGATTTTCGATGAACTCGGCGACAGCCTGTATAGATAAATAAAATTGTCAGTAAAAGTACATTATATTTCGGAACGTGTTTCAGCTCTACAAAACATGTACCGGGACATCGTTCTAGTTAGTACCGGCCCGAATACACCTCTGGATTAGACAGAAATATATTAAAAAATTGTTGTCATTTACTAGATACCTACGAAATTCTGAAATGTATGACAATTTATACTTCAAAACATTTAAAAAATAATGTAGTGTTTCTTATTTTTTTTTAATTGACATTTTTCCGTTTTGATCCTTATGTCCTCTTCAATACGGTTCAGAATCAGATTACATTTCGTTTCAAATGGAAGATGTTATGTTGATTGGCAGGTAATAGTGACAGTATAGAAGTAGATGAGATGTAGTGACATGGAGTGACGTCATATCATTTGACAGCTGTCTACAATTCGTCAATCAAAATGACGCATTGCTCTTTAGTAGCAGGAATACAGGAGTGGTGGCATGTTTACGAGCGAGCTGATGGATCGTGCGCAACTCCCTCAATGGAGGCGGGACGAGAACATGCACCGAACAAGTTCCTCCCGAGCATCTAGTATCAGGAGAACATAACTGCGACGAGGTGTACAGGTAACGAGACAAACTAAAAAAGCAAGCATTTGCGATTATTTTGAAAACAAAAATAGATGTTAATGTCAGTGTTGTAATAGATACTTTAAAAAATATCTAGATATAGATAAGAAAAAATATATCTACAGTTGGAATTTTCTGGAAGATAATGATGCCACCGAGCCGTCAGACATAGGCTATTCCAAACGTGTGAGCGGAACTTATGAAATTTTTATTTTTGTAAGTTGTCACGAGCTCACTTTTTAACACTTGATCTGGGCTTTTGCTTAACAAAATGATCAAAAGCCTCATGTAGGGTAACTGCAGCGAATTTCGACTACGCAGGTAATTTCGACTATCCCATTATTTCTCTAAATAATTGCTGCCATATAGCGGAAGTATAATGTAACACTATGTTTATGTGAAAAACTAACCTCACTTTATTTTAAGCCACGTGTGAATGTCGTTCGACGAACAGTGTAGATATTTATATTTTTTAAGTGTTAAAATATTTTTTTGTTGGTTTTAATCAGCAGTTGTTAATCAAAGGAAAGTTGAACAAAATATTTTGCATTGAATAAACTGATAAGAACTGATCCAAATACATATATATTAGCTGGTAAAATTTGATTTTCATAATATTTTGTTACAATATCACAGGCTAAATAAAACAGATTTGATTGCTGGTAATATCGACTAGAGGAATGAAGCTACTACGGACTAGTCGATATTACATGCATGCATGTTTCACTTACCTAATTTGACGACAATTAAAATCACGTCTTACTAAAAGTCTCTATTATTATATTCTTTTACCTAAATAAAATGTAAAAGAGACAAGAAACGTTGATTTTCTTAAAATTTTAGGGTAGTCGATATTAACATCACTTTTTTGAAATCAACGTTTTTTTCATATTTTTTTTCATGTCGAACTTAAGTTGTAATAACAGCTTGTTTCATCGTGAAAATATTTAGCACCTAAAGATAAGTGAATGAGGTATCGATTGGGACCACTTTCCTACCAAAATATTGAATAGTACGTAAATTAAACAATAAATAAATTTGGTAGTCGAAATTCGCTGCAGTTACCCTAAATGTTAAAAGTGACTAGTTTTCAAAATCTAGTTCTTTAATGAATGTTAAAAAAAGGTCCTCACGTCTACAATACAAGTTATGACCTACAAATGACCGTCCACCGCCCTTCCTGGTCTAGCGCCCTGGGCGATCGCCCGACCTCGCCCCCCTTTAAAGCTGCTACTGTATACACATATACATAACTAGTGCACCGGTTGCCAACTGTGTTGGCAAACACATCATTACCTTAATGTGGATCTTGCTCGACACCTCAGACTTCTTTCTCGAGCCATACGCCTTACTTCATCCAATTCAAATTGAATCAACTCTTCGCCCATTATTAAAAACTGGACAAATAATGAGTATTATTCCGAATTATTTATTCATTAACTTTTTAAGATGGGAAAACGATTCATTTTCACTTAGAGCATTACAATAGGGGATACGCATAAAATTTGTATTTCCTTAAAACTACATTATTTTGATATGTTAATGTTAGTTATGTCACCTAACAAAACAAAAATCACATTTTAATTAACATTATAGCCAAATTTTTTAATTAAAATATTGTAAATTTGAAATATTCCGAGCACGGGGCGAAGGTTGCCGAGTAGAAACGACTGAGTATGACGTCAAACGATAGGGTTTTCACATCACAGATACAGACAGCTACAACATAATCTTCACACGTGTGTGTATTGTATTGTTCGAGAGTTTTGTATTTGTTTTTAAACAATTTTTCACGTATTTACTATTAAAATGGCAGATAAAGATTTTGTTAGGGCTCAGAGTGATAATTTACCCAACATTGATGCATTTATGCACACAACATAAAGTTTACTTTTTTCTGAAATATCGGTTTTATTTCGCCTCATAGTTTTCAGCCACAAATTTCGCCTTTTCTGTTGTTTTTCGCCATTAGGTAATGATATAAATAGTTTTTTTGGATTTCTAGTTGAACTAATTGTGCACATCGGTACTGAACAATATTTTCGATAATGTTTCGAAGTACTGGGGCCCTGGATCTTCCATATTTTAATATAAAATTTAATTCGGTAAACATGTATAAATTGTTTTTATAGAATTAAACTTTATTTTAATTAAAATCACTCTCCTTTACATAACCTATAAAAGTTACACAAACAAATAATTCACAACAGACTATGTTCGCTGCATAAACAACCGTTCGCTGGATTGGCTAGTAGTCTCATGCGTCAGTTAGAAAGGATTATGACGTCACACGTCGTTTTCGCGCGCTACATACATTTTTGATTTTTTAAAGCCTTCAAATTAAAAAAAAAAAAATTAAAAACTGTTTTTTATGTTTATATACAACAAGAGGAATATAATAAAAAAATAAAAAAAAATCATGCCTATCCCCTATTATAATGTTAAAACTAAAAATTATTTGAGACGTTCAATTTAAAATATATTTTTAAAATAAATTTTCCAATTACTTATATATAATATAAAATACGCACACGGAGAAAAGCGCACATAGAAAAATACACACACGGAAAAAAGCGTACTTACAATATATCTCAAATCAGTTTAAAATAAATCGTGAGAAACTATTACACAGTAAAATTTAATTGTTTGCCCGCTTTAATATATTGCGTTCACTTTTGTAACGTCGAACCAGATCTGGTGATTTTGGTTACTTTTATAGTGTAGTACGGACTTTTAAATGTAAATTTGTAATTTCAAAATATTTCTTACTCTGTAAAACCTACTTCAGATTTGTTGGTTATGATCATTATAACCAAGATATCATTTATCTTTATGACAAGGCCGCCCCTAGGCGGGGGCAAGTGGGGCACCTGCCCCAGGCCCCGCGCCTGTAAGGGCCCCGCACTTCGACCGTCAAGTAATAAAATAATAAAATACATTAAAAATATTATTCCAAGTTTTATAAATAGTTGGAAAAAAATTATATTTTCATTGAATATTAGTATGTGTACTTTCTTAATAGTTAATAGTATTAAAGAAAATATCGTTATTCAATATATATAAAGATGGGGCCCCGCAATTCCAGTTTTGCCCCAGGCCCCGCAAATGCTAGGGGCGGCCCTGCTTTATGATATATGTCAGAAGGAATGACATTTTAATTCGAAATGTGGATTTATGTGGAAGAACATTGCGCATTTCGTAGACCAGTAGAACGAAGAATGAAGAAGTACTCACTAAGATGGGAACAAAACTTCAATTAATGTTCCAAATTAAAAAGAGGAAGTTGGAATATTTAGATCATGTAATTCGTGATAATAAATAGCATTTATTACGTAAACCCATTAAGGACTGAATTTTTTGTTTTTCGAAATTTGGGCTTAAATTATGTTTTTAAACTTAAATTAGCATTATAAACATGGTTTAGGTAAATATTTGGTTGTTCACTTAGATAGTTTTAAGATTGAGGCCTTACCATATATGGAACGCTAGTACTTAAAGGTCCGTAGAACTACAATTAAATAAAACAAAAGTGATGGATAGAAATATTTATTTAGAAAGTTAAAATTATACAAACAAGTTTATTTTCTATGAAAATCAACAAAACAACTAATGCCGACCGGCGTAGCGTAGTGGTAACATATGTTCTCTGCGTTGCGAAGGTCTAGGGTTCGAATCCCGTTTAGGCATGGAAATTTTCTCAAATAAAAATGGTCCTGGCTAATTGCCACAAAAGCAAAGACCATTAAATTAAACAAAAAAAAAAAACAACAAATACTTTAGCCTACTTTACATATACGGCACTGAGTGCGCACAGAGCTGCCTTTGTGATTTTGTCCGGAGCATCGTCGGCATTTGTTATTAGTATGTATTCCACCAAATGATCTTTACCATCAAGGCGAATATCTGGAGATATCGTAGAATCCCGGAGAATACTGTAGATAAATAACCGGGTGTACCAGAGGATTTTGGTAATTTTCGAATTTTTTTAAAATTTTGCAATTTTCCCTCTAAAATCCAATTGTGTTGTTTCTGAATTATGTATTTTGTAAATAATGCATGAATTTTGAATGGCAACATCTAGTAGCCAGGTGAAAATGGGCCACCACCATTGCTTACATTTTACCCCAATTATATATGCATTGATGTTGGCATCCATTTGGTCTGTAGTAAAGTCTGTTTGTCCAAACCATTCAAAAATTTCATCCCTTTTGTTTATAAGTGACGCAAGTGTCACATCATCTGGAATATCATCATTTTCAACTAATATATTAAAATTTCCAACTCGCTGCCACTATCCATTACTACTTCTGCATTTGCCTGCAGTTGTTTTCCAGATATATCATTCACATCAAAATTCTCCCAAAACCCTTCACTTTCAAACATATCAGCAATTTGCTGCACCGTTAATCTAAGAAACAAAAATTAAAATACAGAGTTAAAAAATGTATGCTAAAGGACTAGCGTTCCAAATATGGAACGCCAAAATAAAGTGTATAAATTAGGCAAATAAATATATTATAATTTTATTTTAACAGTACAGACATTATTAAGTCTATAAAAAGTTACTTAATCAAAATTTGGATCCAGTCTAAATGTTGTAAAAATTAATAAAATTAGTACTTATCCATTTCTACTCACCATACTTATATGTTCACAAGACAAGCAAAGAATCAAACTATCTCAGGGAGGCTGTTAGGCGATTACTCGACAAACAAACAGTCCTTGCGCATCATTCGTATATTATACGACCTGAAAAGTTTGACTTATCGGGGAGTTTTAAATAGTAACGTCATTTAGTAAACATTTTACGATGTCGTGTTTTGCGTTCCTTATATGGAACGCTAGTATCTAATGGGTTAATAATGGAAGAAAAAATAAATGGCAAGAGACCAGCAGGAAGGCAACGAAAAAGGAAGGCCTGGTTGCGGAACTTGAAAGAGTGGTTCGGAATACCAAGCATAGATCTTTTCAGGACGGTAGCATACAAGGTTAAGATTGCTATGTTAGTGGCCAACCTTCGAAGAGGAGATGACACTTGACGAAGAAAAAGTTTATTATCCATTGGCCCGGACATGTATATATATATGAATAGAAGATAGAAGATAATTAATATCACACTTGTATGTAAAATATAAAAACCCCAAATATTATACGTGCTCTACAATAATTCAGTGTATATTATATTAGTTTAACATAATCCGCCAGATCATGATTCGAAATGTACTGCAGCAAACCGGTACGGTGTTCCTGTTGTGAAATTATGAAAAATATCATTCCGGTCCATAAAATTGTTGAAAATGTTGCTATATTGTCGCACAAAAATTTTGAAGTGGCGTTCCGCTTCCTGCAATTTTCCATTTCGAGCCTTGCGCCAGAAAGTCTTTCTTATGCCAATTTGCATATACAAAATACAAAATAGTCAGCGGTCGATTGCACAGGGCCCCGTAAAAATTTGTGGCCGACTCTGACCGTTATAAAGGAGAGATACCTAGTGTTTTGTTTTATCTATATGCTAACAAACGAACCATGTTGCCGCTATGCGGATTTCATTGCCAAAATGCGGCGTTGAAAGTAGCGGTCAGACCCGCGATACTCTTAGGGTAACATGGCGGTCAGGAGGTAGTCGAACCATCGCGCAGACGGATCAATAGTTTACAATAAATAGCTAGTTAAAAATAGACAAATTATAAATACATTTGCAGGTGTAAAACTTAAGGAAAATGTCAATAAAATAAAGACAAAGAAAAAACAGTATCTGTATTGTCAAAAGTGATTGATTGATTATTAATTATTAAATTAATTATGATTTAATTATTGGCCAAATATTACGTAAATAAATATTTATGTCCATGTAACATTTCTCCAAATTTAAATTTTGAAGTCAAAATTTGGTGTCCTGGTGTTTTAAGAGTTGTTTTCTGTCCTTCTCTTCCTAATCCCGGATTTTAAAATTTAAACTAGTTTAAAGTTGTGTTGCACCAATGGAAATAGCAGTTTAAACTAAGCGTTCGCTACCAAGAGAACATGTGAGTTAAGAGTAAACTATCAGGCGCCCAGAGTTCGTAGTGTGGTTTTCGTTTGAAATAGCCCAAGAAAATGCATCTTTCTATCCTAGAGGCCATTGGCTGACCAATAGAAGATGTCACTAGTGTTTCGCGGAACTGTGCGAATACAATTACGCCGTTTCGGTGTCTCAAAACAAGTACGAACGTAAATATGTTTATCAGGATATCATGTGAATTAAGATGTTTTAAAAATGGTCACCTGAATGTTATGAAGCGCGCGCGATCTTAACGCACGTACGGTGGAAATTAATAGGAGAACATCATGTCAAGGAGGTAGAATGCCTTCTCAATAATAGTTTCAACACTAAAATTTTATAATTTTTTAACTTGAACTACCTATAATATTATAAGATTAAATTTTGTGTTTAATATTTATTTATCCAATATTTTATATATTATTATTTTTTATTTAAAAGCTATTTTTAAGTAGTGAGTTTCTCTTTCTTAGTTATTCCATGAGGTTAACTAACCCATTCGCTCAAAGTTAGGTTTGTGGTATCAGGAGTGCAGCACACCCAAGAGGTGTTTAGGCGATCGGCTTTTGAAGCATAAGAATATTAATACAATAAAAATAAACTTTGGGAAGTGATGGAATAAATTTAAATACATTACGACCATTTGGAAGACATCCTAAAAGTTACATTGGTACAAAAAAAGTTTTGATGAGAGCAATTATAACTGTTTACGCCTCAAAATTTGTAATGAACTTAATTCGTTAAATTTACTTTCAAATGTGTTAAAAATTGTAAAAAATGTACAATAATAGGTATTTATACAATAATTTATATGGATGTATATGTATGATATATATAAAATTAAATAAATAATAATAATTATTATTATGCAACAAGTAAAATAATGATTCATTTTCCTTAAGTGTTTTATAATATATTCTTTCTACGGCCGTTCGAAAGGCTGTGAAAAACGAATGAAAATAACATTATTTTCTTGACAGTTCACATAAATTTAATTTATAAACAAAAGCAATTGTCATTCTGCCGTTTGTAGATTAAATTGATATGAAATGAAAAACAATGTTATTCTTACTCGTTTTTTGCAGAATTTTGAATGGTCGTAGAAAAAGTATTGTATGCAACACTTAAAAATGGATCAGTAATTATAACTAAGTTTTAGACTAAATATAATTACTATTTCGAAGACCAAGTTACAAAAAAAAATATGAAACTTCATTTCCACACTGGGGCGGATGTAGAATTCATCAGGTGCGCATCCAGAACTTTTTCTTGGGGTGGCGGAGAAGCCAAAATTTTGTCTTAGGAGGGGTCAGAAGCCAAATTTCATTGGGGAGCTCACTTTCAATTACAAAAAAATGTGTCGATTAAAAACGAGTTTTTGAGTGTTTAGGGAAGGCTCAAAGAGGTAAGCTTCCAGTGGCGTACGCAGGAAATATTTCGGGTGGGGTGGGGGGTATGTATTTTTCACAACATCGGAATTTATACGTATTGAATAGGGCGCAGTTCTGAAATGTAATTATAATTTTAGTTCATTTCGAATTTTCGAGGGCGGATTTATCCCCCTAATCCCCCCACTGCGTACGCCACTGGCCTCCTCCCTACGTGTGCGCCTGGAGTTCCTTACCGCACTAGTGTAGAAATGATATCCATTTCCTAAGTGAAATGAGAGTGACTGAAATAAGTAGGCAAGTTTCCTAACGGCTGTAGAAAAAGTGTTTATTTTAATATTGACTTTATATGTCATTTTTCAAAAACTATTAGACGAAGATGAAGGGGGGACGAGTCCTCTCGAATACAATTTGTTTATTTTTTATTTTTTCTTTATTATTATTTTACTTCGAAAGAGTGTTTTTCTAATTTATTTGGGACCTCAAAAATTACTTGAACCCGGACTTCTTTATGGAGAATGTTGGTCTGGAGAATTGGTATACAAGGTACTTAGCAAAAAATACTTATCAGAGCAAGATGAGAATTTATGTGAGTGAAACGAAATGTACAGAAGTGTCAAAAAGAGACAGATATTTTAAACACCATTGATGTTTTTTACTACATGTCCTCAACTCCATATATGGTATTGTTTATATGGTTCAAATATAAATAAAAGACTTCCATGTAGATAAAAATAATAATTAAAAAACTTTTTCATATTTATTTGTGAAGATGTTGTTCTTATCTTTTCTCCGAGTATAATGAAGTGAATTATGAAACATAATTAGTGTTTTGTTTGTGTTTGTTATATATTAAACAAATTATATGTTTATGTAAATGCCTATTTAACATAACAGAGTCCAGGAGAACATGTTGTTGAAGAAGTGAGCTGTTGAACTCGGTACTGGAATGCGGAAAACTTTCTAAAAACAACACGTGACTCGCGACTAATATCGGATTAAGCTAATACGAGGCCTGTAGAATGTGCCATAAAGGGTCCTAAATTAAAAATTACATACAAATTTTAAAACATAATTATTTATTTTCGTAGGTAAATAATAACGCGAAAATAAAGAAACATGGTAATAAGTACAGTCTCTCGATTTATATGTTGGTGCAAACAAAATTGTAAGAGTCGACACATATAGATATTTAGGATGTGAAGGGTCGATCAAGGCAAATCAGGTCAATTTTTATTCAAGGACAAGTAATATTTAACGTATTAAATTATCAAATTTTATAAAAAATCATAATCAGTACACATTTGGCCAGAGCCGTGCGGTGACATTTTGACACCTGGAGCAAACATTCTTACAAGGCGCCTTTATACTGAGATGGCAAATTATTAACCCCCCTCACTAGTAATCTACGCACCAGTTTTTATATATATTTATATTCCAAGATTTTAAGCAGTTCCACTAAAACACCCCTTTGTATAAAAGAATATTCTTTCTACATATTCTCATTAAACTTACAAATGCAGTTTTTCGGCGTCATAATATATGTTAAGGGTATTAATAAATAAATATTACTGCAAGTCAAAGTCAGAGTTTTGATGACCAATAATAATTTTGAACACTAATGCCCGCTGTGGCGTACCCCGGAGTTTTTGTTAGGGGGGAGCGTAATACAAAATTATTTAAATTATGAATAAAGTTCACTCTCCTAAATTTCAAGTGATAATTTAAAAAAAAAAAGGTCCTCGCTTCGGAAATACAAAGTCATGACATAAAACAAAAAAGGTTTTCACTTCTAAAATACAAGTGATAATCTAAAAAAAATGTTCTCGCTTCGGAAATACAAAGTGATGACCTAAAAAAGAGGTCTTCACTGCTAAAATACAAGAGACGACCTTAAAAAAAAAAGATCCTCATCTCTATTTTTAAAATTTTCTAGCGTGTTCGTGTATTTTTATTTTTATTTCCTTCCTTCTTAGGCCACTGCGCCATGTGCGCCACTGAATGCCCGGTTTAATAAAGTAATGCTAAATCCTGTGTTAGCTAACACGATGCTAAAATAACACGCTGTTAAAATTTACAGCATCGTGTTAAGTAATTTCAGTGCTGTGCTCAGTTTAGGGTTTTTATTAGGTAGATTGGTATGAATATCAACTTCAGAATTATCTTAAACGTCAAACAAGCTTATTATAACCTTAGTAACTCTTCGAGTTATTTACTGTCATGTATTATTTTTCAATAAAAAATCAATTTCTATATTACTTGGGAACATTTTTTAATGTAGGAAAAAGATGTAACATATGATTTTAAAACGAAAATAATTTAAAACATTCTTTATTTCTTTATATATTGCATTTAATAAAAAATAGATATTACAAAAAAGAAAACAAAATTATATTTCTCATATAACCTAGCTAAAACTCTGTTAATATTTGCAGTTCTTGTAGCAGTATTGTTAAGTAAATTTCTGTTTGGTCCAAGCGGAACTGCATCAGAAGCGTCTCCAAGTATTTGAATTTCTTCTACAATAGGTGAAGTTTCGTCTTTAAATAAAATTGTCATATTATGTAAAACCCAACATGCAATTATTACTGCACGACTTGTGTAATAATTTTTAATCCTAATTCCATAGACAAACCAGTGGCGAAGGGAAACCTCCGCTAGACATGCCCTACCATAAAAAAAAATATATAAAAAAAAATGTAAATTAAAAAAAAAAAAATTAAATATTTAGATAAATCTTCAAAAATACATCAAATTATGTTCTATACAAATTTTTGTCCAAGGCTTGCTTTACTAGTTACGAATTAATTATTATGACCATGGAAACGTTACATATATATAGGTATGAAAAAATTGAGACTTAAATAATTAAAAAATAATAATTTTAATAATAAATAATTTTACCAAATTTTTTCGAAATTTTTCGTTTTATCAAAAAACGTCTCAAATAAAAGTTATTAGTTATTACATTTATAGTAACTTTTGTTCGAAATATTTTTGTTATATTCGCAAAAATATTCGCAAAAATTTTAAAATCGACAGGAGTAAACTCCCATTTCTAGTCAACCGATTTTCATAAAAAACAATAGGGTTCTTCCCATTTAATAGGAGAATTTTTTAATACCAGAACGAACTCTTTAAGTTAAACCGTTTTTGAGTTATCGTGTATACACACATACGGACGGCACTTCGAAAATAGGTTTTTTGGATTCCCTGGACCATGAAACGTGGTCATCCGTCAAAATCTCGACATCGAAAATTTTCGCGATTACAATACTTGCCCCTTATATATTAAGGTCGGGCATGTAAAAAGGTGAGTCATTTAATATACGCGGACGAGGAATCAGGTGCAATGTCAAAAAATTCATCTGATGACTCGGCAAATAATTTGTTGAAAAGAAAAACAATTTAAAGAGAAGTTTTAATCTATCATATTATTAAATATTAATAAAACTTATACGCACGACTTCCAATATATGAAATTTTGTATGTAAAAATATTTATTATAACTTACCTTTTGTATTTTCTTTTTGCTAAATTTAATTCTTTGCTAAATTTAACATTGCTTTATGGAACGCAAAACTGTACTTGACAACAGCGTTGCTAAAATTTAGCATTGTTTTATGAAACCGGCAATAACAATAGTAAATAGATATGAGTACCCTAATAATATTATTATTAAAGTCAGTTGCAGTATTTGCACTAATACTGCAAAATAACTGCAAAATACATCTTACAACTGACTAAACTCGTGATTGTCTATTGTCTATGACTAGAGGAAGACACATTGTTAGGTGCAATAAAAACTTTTGATTAGATGTCGCAAACCTTTGATAATAATTTGCTGATTTTATTGTATTTATACCTCCTCGCCTAACAGTCTTCTCGTTATCTATCGAAGTGCATTGTTACTTATATCAGAGTGGGGAGCTGAGATCTCGTCAAAGGTCGGCTCCCGCACGAATTAAAATTGCTTTCTGGATCAGGTGCTTATATTTATTATTAAATGACTTGAATATACTTCGCTGCCGAGCGGTTTCTGAATGCGAGACAATAAATAGGTTTCCGGGACGATTTTCCGTAGCGATATTAAAGCGGGACATGGATCGGTAATCCGGCACTAAAAAGACTAATAAATCCTAAAAAAAAGCCGAATAAGTATCAAACATTTGTGGAAATTATCAAATGCCTTTATCGCATTTATTGAACTCGATGTAAGAATCCCCCTCTGTCTGGTTATCGCTATTGTTTTAGCGCGAGCGGCGTAGACGGAGTCTTGTAGAGGCGGCGACAGCACTGTTCTACTAGCGTCGCATTGTTCCAGACAATACAGTCGTTTGTTACGTCGTGTGACGTAAGGTCGTTGATTCGCCGACGCTAGTATAGATACATAATTGTAAATTTACAATTACCTATGCATTATTTCATTTATATTGACAAAGTCGCCACTCATTTGTACGCCAACCAAATAAAAAGTACTTACAATATTTATAAACAAAGATAAATCAAAACCTAATTTATAAAGATGTGAAACAAATGTGAAATATCTGAAAGGCGCCCTCGTGGCCCAGGCGCCTGGAGCGATCGCTCCTGGCTATAATAAAAATCTCCAAATAAATAAGAATAATATAACTTTTCACAAAACATTTCACAAAAAAAAAAAATGTACATACAGGGCCGTAATTAACTTCTAAACCGTAATTAACTGCTAAAGTACAAGCGATAACTTAAAAAAAGGTCATCACTTTCAGAATTGAGGACCTAAAAAATAAAAGTCCTCACTTCTAATATCCAAGGTGTGTTCGTTTGTGTTGCCCAACCTACACTGCACAGATGACCAAGAGGAGATGCGAAACCTACATGTTATTTTCTGTGCTTTTGTGGCAAAGTGGCGCCTCTTTTTTTTCGCCCAGGAACTATTCGATTTAAAATTTACCGCCTGGTTATTTGAATTAATGAAACATGATAATAATATAAAAGCAAGTTTTATTTTAAATAATATACACATATTTTAAATACAAAGTTCAGTTTTTTAGTAAATATTTTAAATACAAAGAAGTTTATTCAATCACAAATGAACGAATCGTCAATCAACTTATTTATATATTTCTTTCTCATTCATGCAAGACATGTACGAGACAGAAATACATAAATAAGTTGATTGTTGCTTTATTTATTTGTGATTACTACGTGGAAACTACTACAGTTCTTCGATTATTCTTCATACACATTCTTATAAAGCAAGCAGAAGAGTGGAAACACAGAACATTGAAATGATTGAAAAACAACACAGAACACGGAACATTGGAACTAAAACATCGGAAATTACTTATAATTTGTAGCACGTGGCACTGTACATGAATTAATTGATTTCCTTGTCAAAATTAACCACAAAACACCTTAAAATATGAACGTTAAAAAACAATGACATATGTTTCACTATGATATGGAACTAATGTAGCATTTAGCGACATCTACTGTGGTTATTTGAAATTAAAACTGGTTACTAACGCCATCTATGTTTTTATCCAGAAACTATTCTCACGAGCACAACTCTCCCATTAAGCCTTCACCCCCCTGCTACACTGAACTACACCACAGCTTCCCCCACCAATGCTATCTTATATAGTGACGTCAGCTGCTCTTGTTCTGGACAAGTCTGGTGCAACACAAACGAACAAACCTCCAGTCTTCTCAAATACGATTATTATGCCAATATTTTTCAGCGTTAACATTAAAAGCTACCGTTTTAGTAGGCGCTTATGGTTATAGCCCTGCAAATCCGCGGGTATCCGCGGATATCCGCAACTTTTCTGCGGATGCGGATAAATTATCATTTAAACCATGTGGATGCGGATCGGATGCGGATAAAATTTCATATCTGCAATATCCGCGTGAACATTAAATCTTCGGTTACTTTCGGAGAAACACGCAATTGTATTCTAACTACGCAGTCCTAGGTTACCTTCAATTGTCTGCAGTGGCGCACCCAGAATTTTTTTTTGGATGGGGCCCGGTTACGAAACTATGACTAAGGTTCTCACTTCTAAATTTCAAGTGATGATCTAAAAAAAGGTCCTCGTTTCGGAAATACAAGTGATGACATAAAAAAAAATTATGTGAAGTGTGAATTTTCACACATTGCAGGGTTTCGCAGGTATATAATAAGTGAAGGCGGCATGCTTAGTGTGTAGGACAAATTTTGCTTTGTAGTAATCACGGAAAAATGAACGATATTTTTAATAGTATATTGTGCAATTAGCGCGGAATGCCATATATTCCGCACGAAATTGAAGTTTGCTGAACGAGCCGCAGGCGAGTGAAGGAAATCATTCGAGTGCGGAATATGCATTCTGCGCGTATTGCACACTATGCTTTTCCTACGATTACCAATTTTTAAATTTTTATAAATTGTAATCATGCATACATAATTTATTTATTTATGTAAATATTAAAATTACTACAGTTGTTAATATTAATGCCTGGAATCTTATTAATTGTCATCGATGATGTATCAACGGACGCCATCTGAATTGTTTCATTGATATTTGAAACTGTATCATCTTTGGCTGTAACCGTAATAGGAGAAATGTTATTTTCAACAGATTTTAAGATTTTGTTAGCTGCGTCAATCTTGTTTTTCAAAGAATTGTCTATATAGCCTTCTGCAACAGTTGTGACTTCCACCCTTCATGGCGCTTCAGAGCAGTTATATCTGCGCCTGCATCAACCAAAATTGTGGCAGATGATCGCCGGATGATGTCCGGTATAAAGTTCGGGTGTTGTAAGTTTTAAAAAAGTTGCAATTTGTTTGCCTGTTGCTCCTATTTTGTTAATCCCTATTTTTTGTCGGGTGCACTTACCACCTTGGTAATTTAAGAAAAACCAGTTGTGTTCCATATTTTGAGGGCGGAGGTCGGCGTATTTTTTGTATATTTTACAGAAATCCCCTGTTACTGTGAATTTTCGTGGGATTTTTGTTTTTGTGTCAGATATAGAGACCAGAGCCATAGACTGTTGTAAATCCTGAATATCAGCTACTTTCAACTGGTGCAATTCATGTCTTCGACATAAACCCATGATGCCCATTATTAATACCACCTATAAAAATATGTATACAATAGAGATGAGCGATATGAGTTATTTTAAAGAATCATACGATAGAGCTACTTCTCATACAAATATTTGTATCGGAGGAGTCATATAATACTATCGAAGTGACAAACTGTTCACAATGTAATTGTCCGATACACATTTTTGTCTTCAATATAGATTTCATATTTTATATCGATACTGATACAAGATATGAATTACTGTTGGATTCATTTAAATCAATTTAACTAACTCACTTTTGTAAGTAAATACTGATCTTCTGGAGCTTCTTTTATGAAAGTGTTAATTTGTTCGGTTGTAAAAATCTTTGATTTTTTTGGTTGAAAACCATCTGATTGTCGTTTTAACAATGCTCGTAACTTCCCATACTGTGTAATATTAATATTGTGGTTAATTTGTAATGTGCTCCTTAGCATTGAATATCGTGACCATAAGGTTGAAGCTTTCATAATTTTCATTAAGTCACCAAAATACGCCAAGAGAACATTCTCGGAAAAAGATTTAATTTTTTTATCTTGACGCCAACACATAAACATTTGGTATGTCGATTCGTATTTAGGTCTAGATTTTTCAGGAAGCAAATTGCTTGAAGTTTGTGTTGCAGCTTCTGTAATATCTGGAGGGGTATTTTCAAAATCACTCTCTGAATCCATAACCTCAAAAAGACACGAGAACAAAATTAACGTATAGTTCACGTTTAAATTCATATTCAATTGAATTTATACCTACCAGTATTGTTGTATTACTAATTAGATCTGTGATTTGTAGGTTAGATGTAAGTATTTGTGACTACAAATCACAGAACAATCTACAAATGCAACTGTAGGTTATGGACAATCTATAGTTACTACGTGTACGCGTAGGGTTCCAAAGCAATCTTTGTGTAATAGTTTCTATATACTTTCCGTAAGATTACAATTTTTTTTTCCTACGACTAGTATGGAACAGTCTCATTTCGATATTGTTAGTTGACAGATAATTAACTTAATTTCGCATGTTATCTCCATGCGCGCGCAAGCTGTGCGGGAAAGACTCAATTCACACCAATGCGCATGTGCGGCGTGCGGGAATTTTCATTCCCGTACTGGCTGCGTGCGCATCAGTGGCTGTCATCAAAAATTATGTTGTATTTACTTGATTAAAATATTTGTATAGTAAATAATTTATCGTCTGTTAATCTAAAAGCTTTAAAGACAAATTTTATGTTAAATTTTTTTTTGTTAATTTTGATTCGAATACCTAATACCATTATTTAGGTTTCTATATATGTGAAGTATTTTTTTTTTTATATAGCAAGGTTCATTAAGATTTTGAAAAATGCGCCTATGGCTTCCATTGGTTCTTTTAAGTCATATGCTCCGCCACTCTGGTTTCGTATACATGACACATAAAATGAAAATATAATTCCAACAATTCCAACTGGTTATTAAATTTACGCTCTTAAAAATTAAATGCCACATTTGCCAAAATATAACTAGAATTTTGACAAAATAATTTGAACAAAATAAAAATGGAAAAAAACAAAAAATAAAAATGTCTCCTCTGCCCGGGAGCGTACCCTAGTTTGCTGTGCAGTAAGCGAGCAAGCTAAACATTAGACCGGGATACGCCTTCTAGTATAGTGTGTTACATAACTATAACTTTTGTGCATCGTCAACCAAAAAAACACAAAAAATGCGTTATTTTCCGAAAACATAATCTGATCCAAAATTGTCCATATCCATAATCTGATCCTGATCCATAATCCTGTTGTACTATTCCGGTTCACACCAATGTACATTACTTAGAATTTTTTCAGATTTTTAGTTTAAACCATCTGGGCTACAGGGTGTGGGACAAATTGTTTTTGCACAATTTTGGCAAAAATCACATCAAAATAATTTTGCAAAAATAAAATTTTGATCGTTAATCCAGATACTAAGGGCTTTCATTTGATACCCACTCAAAATTTAAAAAAAATATAGATTTTTTTTTCGATGAGCACATATTTGTTTATATTTTTAGGGGGATATGCTTTTTAGATGATTTAGTATTTTTCCTATGTGCGGGTCAAAGAGGGCAGTATAAGCATGCCAAATTTCAACGTTCTAGGTTTAGCCGTCTGGCTACAATTATTACCGAACAGACAGACAGACAGACGGACGACAAAATGACGGTATAAGGGTGTTTTGGTCATACCTACAACACCCTAAAAAGGTTCTCACTTCTAAAATACAAGTGACGACAAAAAAAAGGCCTGATCTCTATTTGTAAATAGATATATTTACCTAAAACGATGGTGAAAATATTCTAGTGTGTTTTTTCTTATTTCTTAGGGTGAGGGGCGGGTCCCCGGGCCCCTTCCCTGGGTGCGCCACTGGTTGTCTGTATACACATGTGATATTTTGTAGCATTCTATCTCACTCTGTGTTATTGTTATTAAGATAATTGTCCATGATCGAGATTGTGTTGAGACTATCAAAATAACTTTTTTTTATTATTGTATATAGAAAATAATATTTTGGACAAAAGTTGCTTCGTACACCTTCGATGTAATTCTTCCTACCTCTGCTCTAATTCTGGCTTTCAAATCTTATAAACGCTTTTTTTTACATAAAACTTATAAGTTTTATTTAAATACCAAAATTTACCTATATACATTTTTCTCGAAAATTTTATTTTGTAACCTGCCAATTGTTTTATACTACCCGAAGTAAAAAGTCTTGCTGATTCCAAAAATTGAAATTAACAAAAATAGAAAAATGACGTTGGTAAAATAGAAAAAAAGAAAGATGTTAAAAAAAACGTAAATAACTGTTTACGTGTCAGTAGTTTAAAATCAAGTGTCGAGAAAAAAATTGCATAATGGTAAAAGATAAGAAATTGGGTGAATCATGTTTGTTCAAACTTGTAACCGTAACAATGTAAAATATTGTAAGTTCATTGACCGGCCTTGCCAGATAGTAAATTGCCAAATAAACACGTTAAAAATGAAGGAAATTAGTTAAATTAAAATGAAAATAGTTATGCGTAAAAAAATAAAATAATAATAATAAGAGAGGGATGTTGTTAAATATATAAAAATTTAATATTGAAAAGAATATAGTCAGAGTATAAAAAGAGAGTACATGTGAGGTGAGAATGTACACAAAGGGGAAGAAGATACATATATGAGCGTGAAAAAACAGAAAATAAGAAGAAGTAGAACACAGTAAAGAACACTGGACTGGTAACTAGTCTTTAAGTAGGGGGTAGTAAATTTTGCTGAGTTCGTCCGTTTCAGTTTTTTTATAAACGTTTTTGTCCTTTGTACTTTGTATGTGAATCATTTCAGAGGTGAGACGTTTGTAGGTATTAGGTTCTTTGTCTAGGATTTCGACTTTAGAGTAGTCAAAAATATGATTTAAGGTCGTGGCATGCATTCTAAAGCCTGGAACAGAATGCACAGCGCGTTACGCCGTCAGCGCGGCGTCATTTGCGACAGCGTTGCGTTAGCGCCGTTGAGAATTTTTGCCTGAACACAATGCAATAATTTTTAACGCCGTCAAGTGTCACTTGACAACCTATATCTGTGTTTATACGTGCGCTTTATTTTATTAAAAGTATAATGGATGATGAAGACTTGTGAGTGATGTTATTTATGTTGTATGCAAGTTATTTATACATACAAATACTTTATTATTCAGTAAAAACTGAGGTTAGGTGTTCTGCGTCAACGTTCAACGGCGTCAAAAGTTGGAAGTTGACGAACATTCAGTATCAACGGCGGTCGAACGGCGTAGGACGTTGACCATTCTGTGCACTTGCGTACGACAGCTTGGGTTTAACTTTCTCCTGACAGATAGCGCCGTACGAACGGCGTCAACGCGCCGTCAAACTCGTTGCATTCTGTTTCCCACTTAAGAGCGTAATGTACCTAGGTTACGCTCAACGGAAACGTGCATTTGGAAGGGCCAAAGAATTTGAACCAAATGTTGCCGGATCAATTTGATTTTTTTTTTAATTTGAAGATAAAGATTGGCTCCGTTGGATTTCAGAGTTAAAATTTGGTTTTATTTTTAATTTTCAGTTTTACAATGTCCTAAACTTTGTCTAAATTCACATCACTGTTACTCCGTAAATCAATGACAATTGCAAATTCCATAGCTGAAATCTTATAGATTGTACTTTTATCTTAAAAATGAGCCCTTGTTTATGAAAATTAATTAATATTTAGCACCAATTCTTTGGCCCACACCGAAACACTATTTATATGAAATACTGGCATTTACAAGCATCGAGAGATGTATCCATCTGGTAGCGTGGTTTTAAACTAATCTAGTCATAGTAGAGGGGGTCTTAAGCTCCGCCTTAATTTTCTACACATATCTTTGTATTTGGTGTTTAATTAGTAAGACATAAACTGTTGACTATGCTTATTCAATAATTTTCTATTGGTTTATAAAAATTGGTAACTGAAGATCTTTGGAATAAAACAGTTTGTGATGTCAAATTTACGTGTTTTATTTTAGACTTTGCTCTTTCCGTGGTAGAATACAAATTCATATTGACCGGTTTTTTTAATTTCATCCCTAAAGAGTGATAAGGGGTGAAATGTAAATTCAAAGATTCCTTAATATCTCTTAGGACCAATAAGATATCGACTTGGTTTTTGCTTACAAAGATAACCCGTACAAATACCGAAAAACTTATTTCAGAATTTTGTCCTAATCAACCCCTAAAGGGGTGAATCTACAATTGGGGCGAATTATACATCCCGTCGTATTTCCTGTGTTTGTCAGGTATTAACATTCCTTTTTGGCACTTACATAGGTGTCTTCTTAAGATATCTCGAAATAGTTTTGACTGTTTCTTTAAAATGCGATTTCAAGGATTCCTAATATCTCTTAGGACCAATAAGATATTGACTTGGTTTTTGCTTACAAAGACTACCCATGCAAATTCAGAAAAACCTGTTTCAGGATTTTATCCTAATCAACCCCTAAAGGGGCGATTCTACAATCGGGGTGAATTATACATCACGTCGTATTTCCTGTGTTTATTTAGTTGCAACATTTCTTATTGGCACATATACATATGTCTTTTTAAAATATCTCGAAATGGTTTTGACAGTTTTTCATATTTCACCCCTAAAGGTTAAAAAGGGGTGAACTGTGATTTCAAGGATTCCTTAATATCTCTTAGGAACTATAAGATATCGACTTATTGTTTGCTTGCAAATATTATCCATACAAATGCTGAAAAACTTATTTCAGGAATTTTTCCTAATCAACCCCTAAAGGGGCGGATCTACAATCGGGGTGAATAATACATCCCGTCGTATTTCCAGTGTTCGTTTATTTGCAACATTACTTTTTGGCACATAGGTGTCTTTTTAAAATAACTCGAAATAGTTTTGACAGATTTTTAAAATTTCACCCCTAAAGGTTGAAAAGGGGTGAATTGTGGTTTCAAGGATTCCTTAATATCTCTTAGGACCTATAAGATATCGACTTGCATTTTGCTTACAAAGATTAGCCATACAAATACCAAAAAACTTATTTCAGGATTTTGTCCTAATTAACCCCTAAAGGGGTGGATCTACAATCGAGGTGAATTATACACCCCGCCGTATTTCTTGTGCTTGTTGAGTTATAAAATTACTTTTTGGCACATATGTGTCTTATTAAAATATCTCGAAATGATACTGGCAGTTTTTTAAAATTATATCCCTTAAGGCTGAAAAGGGGTGAAATGTGAATTCAGGCATTGCTTAATATCTTTTAGGACCAATGAGATATCGACTTGATTTTTGCTTACAAAGATTACTCTTACAATTGTCGAAAAACTTATTTCAGGATTTTGTCCTAACCTAACCCCTAAAAGGGTGAATCTACAGTTGGGGCGAATTATACATCCGTTGCATTTCTTGTGTTTGTTGAGTTATAAAATTACTTTTTGGCACATATGTGTATTTTTAAAATATCTCGAAATGTTATTTACAGTTTTTTAAAATTGCATCCCTTAAGGCTGAAAAGGGGTGAAATGTGAATTCAGGCATTGCTTAATATCTTTTAGGACCAATGAGATATCGACTTGATTTTTGCTTACAAAGATTACTCTTACAATTGTCGAAAAACTAATTTCAGGATTTTGTCCTAACCTAACCCCTAAAGGGGTGAATCTACAGTTGGGGCGAATTATACATCCCGTTGCATTTCTTGTGTTTGTTGAGTTATAAAATTACTTTTTGGCACATATGTGTATTTTTTAAATATCTCGAAATGTTATTGACAGTTTTTTAAAATTGCATCCCTTAAGGCTGAAAAGGGGTGAAATGTGAATTCAGGCATTCCTTAATATCTTTTAGGACCAATGAGATATCGACTTGATTTTTGCTTACGAAGATTACTCTTACAATTGCCGAAAAACTTATTTCAGGATTTTGTCCAAATCAACCCCTAAAGGGGCGAATCTACAATTGGGGCGAATTATACATCCTGTTGTATTTTCTGTGTTTATTGAGATATAAAATGACTTGCTAATTACTTATAAAGACTACCCATGCAAGTACCGAAAATCGTTTATCAGAATTTTATCCTACCCCTATCAACCCCTAAAGGGCTGAATCTACAATTACTTTTTATTTTACTAATTATTTTTTGAATTTCCTATTTATCTCCCCTACTATAATTTTAGGGGTGCTTAATAAATTTCTGACACGCCAAGGGGTAAGTCAAAAATAATGTTGAGAACCACCGGTCTACAATGAGGGTCAGAGGCGTAGCAGGGGGGGGGGATTGGAGAGAAACTTCTTCACACATATTATTATTATTACATTAATGATTATTAACATAATTTTTGATGATAAAAAAATATTATTTCTACAAAATTATCTGTAAAATCAGAATTGGTAATAAATATTAATCACTTTTCACATACAAGGGTTTATTATAAAGATAAAATTACTATATAGAGTGGTCCAGTGTTCACATTTGTAATTTTTATTCATTTACTGAGTAACAGTGATGTGAAGTTAAAAAAAAAGTTCAGCACTGTAAAATTCAAAATCAAAAATAAATCAAAATTTTTCTTTCATATCTAGAAGTTTAAAAAAAAACTGAAATTGATTTGAACATATTTAGTCTATATTTTACGGTTCCGAAAAATACAGGTTCTCAAAACCTTGTGTTATATGGTAAATATGAACACTTTTCCCTCTCCCTGTAAGCTACTTCGAGGTGGGAGAATTTGTGACCACACCTACAGTGACGTATTAAGACTACTGGCCACCGCACCCCGCGGCCATCGAAGGACTTTTTAGTTAGCTACATTACGACCTTAAGACTGGTGCTCTGTGGTTTGAGTCTCACATCTGAGCGATGCTGAGTAAGTCTGTGTCTTAGTTTTTGTGACGTGGTACCGATGTAGGAAAGGGGGCATGTGGAGCAAGGGATGTTGTAAACCACATTAGGATGGTCTAATGTCTCAATTTTAGCTTTAAGATTGGTAAAATTTTTAACAGAGACCCCGCACCTCCTTCGGATTTTTATCTTACGAAAATGTGCAGTCAGTTCTGGGGTCGACTCAGCCTCAAGTATTTCATACTTAAAGTGAGTACCTGTTTATACAGGGATAATAGGACTGGTCGAAACGTCACACTGACCATGTGGCTTTCATATCTATGGTCGGAGGTCTAGAAACGGCAGTGGCGGAACTACAAATTTTGGGCCTCCCCGTAAAAAAATTAGATCGGCCCCCAACCTTATGTGATTTTTTCTTTTCGAATCTAGCGTCCCATAATTTTGAAGAAATTTAAACTTGGATTCTTCTTACACAAAGAATCATTTTACTTTATAATACATATTTTTTTAAAAATGTATTGTTTATTTAGGGGTGCTTTATGAATATAAAAGAAAAACAATAATATCAAACAAATGAAACATAGACAAAACAAACCAAAACTAGATATTAATAAATAAATCACTTTAAAATGTTAAATCTTTCTTTCTGGATTTTAAATTAGCAAAATCTATAATTAAGTCTTTAATGCCCATTTCTTGAGCAATTTCAGCCTCAATACTCAACAACGATACATTATGTAAGCGTTCTTCTCCAGTAGAATTTCGTAGATAGTTTATTATTATTTTAATTTGGAAAAAGAACGCTCTGCCGCTGCCACAGTGACAGGAAGTGATAAAAATAATAAAATTGCAGTAACTACGTCTAGGGAGGTATATTTAATTATTAAAAGTTCGGCAAATTGTTTCATTGCTGATATTTTAGAGATTTCCTCATTAAGCATCGAAGCTAACATTACCATTTGTAACGGAAAATTGGACGAAATATCACCTTTGTATTTTTTTTGTAAGATTTCCGCAGAACTCAAAATTTCGGTTTCATCCAAATTGATTAAATTTCGAGGTAACATGAATAAAAACAAATTTACAACGTTGTTCATCCTTCTGAATCTATTATCAATTTGATTGATAACAATATCGAGAACTGCATTAAATCTATGCAATTATGCAGCGTCTCTAAATAAAGATTAATAAAAAAAAAAAAACACCGATAGCGCTATTCTCGCAGTCTTAATCGCGTTATAATAATATTTATTTTAAATGTTATTTTTTGAATTGAATTACTATTTTGAATATGGATAAACAATCTCGCTATTGTTTTGCTGAGGTCTTACTAAACGTAAGATAAAAAAGTTTATTTTTTGTATTATTTTTTTATGTATGCGTTTTATAGTGAAAAGTAAATTCTATATTTTTCAGTATAAAACGCGACTAATATTCTCAACATTTTCGGGCCCCCCAAAGCTTCGGGCCCCACCGCGTTGCGGGGTCTGGCGGTATGGTAATTCCGCCACTGAGAAACGGAGAACTTACCTTCTCTGCTATTATTATTATTGTTATTATTATTATTATTTTATGATTCATTTGAACGCAAGGCATAAATTTAATTATGAATATAACGTATATTTATACCTATAATCGAAATAGGGCTATTGCAGATTGCAGAATATTATTTATTCAACTGGCGGATCTGTGCAATGAAAACAACCTTGTTGTAGGTAGATTAGTTTTACAATGGATATTTACAAAGAAATATTTCCTTACTTTTATTTTCTAAAATATTTTTAGAAACAATATTTATTCTGTCCAAGTTAATATTTCTTCTGATTATATCAATATTTTTTCTGAACAAGTCATTAGTTTTTTCTGATCAAATAATTATTTTTTCTGATCAAGTCATTATTTTCTTCTGATCAAAAATAATTTAAATCTGATCACATTCTTCTGATCAATATTAATATTTTCTGATCAAATTCTTAATTAAATTCTGATCAATCAAACACCAGCCATTTGTTATTTACTTTTGTTAGTAGGTGAATACGGCTAGATTAATCGCGACTCCAAAACAATTGTGATGTAGACAAGCAGACGTACCATAACATGTTTTTTTCGACTTGTAATATTTTGAAATCTAATCTTAACTCGCTACTATCTTGTTTGTCCTTCATTGCGTTCCGATTAAATGTTTTTGCGGTTGCCTAGAAACAGTTAAATACTCGCACTGTTCCTATAAACATTAATGCCAGTCTAGTCTTAAAACTTAGTTTATAAACATTAGTTCAAAATGGGTAAACCGAAAGTGTTAGTAACTCATTATGGTATACCTAAAATTGCCCACGAATTATTGCAGAAAGAGTAAGTATGTTTTTATACGTGTTGGTGCAGAGCCGTAGCAACGCCCTGGCATCGGGGCAAGTGCCAGGGGCGCGTGGTTTGAGGGGCGCCATCGTGGACGGCATCACTTGTATTGTACAAGTGAAGACCTTTTTTTTTTGGTCTTCACTTGTATTTTAGAAATAAGGACATTTTTTTGTCATGACTTGTATTTTAGAAGTGAGGACATTTTTTTGTTTGTTATTTGGTCATCATTTTTAGGGTTTTGTAGGTATGACCAAAAAACCCTTATACTGTCATTTTGTCGTCTGTCTGTCTGTCTGTCTGTCTGTCTGTCTGTCTGTCTGTCTGTCTGTCGGTCTGTCTTTCTGTCTGCCTTTTTGGTAAAAATTGTAGCCAAACGGCTAAACCTAGAGAGTTGAAATTTGGAATGCTTGTACAACTCTTTGACCCGCACATAGGAGCCCTTATTACGTGGATTAACGATCAAAATTTTATTTTTGCAAAATAAATTATTTTGACGTAATTTTTGCCAAAATTGTGCAAAAAATTTTTTGTCCCACACCCTGCAGCCCAGATGGTTTAAACTAAAAATCTGAAAAAATTCTAAGTAATGTACATTTGTGTGAACCGGAATAGTACAACAGGATTTGTTTATCAGATTATGTTTTCGGAAAATAACGCATTTTTTGTGTTTTTTGTTTGACCATGTAAAATATTTAATAACTTATGTAACACAGTAAACCAGCATGCTTTGATAGTGTAATCGTTAGCATGCTCGCATTCTAATTTGCAAAATAAGGTTTCGATCCAGTCTCGAGACAATTTTATTCTTTCTGTTTTTTTGGATTTTTATTTTGTTTAAATTATTTTTTCAAAATTCTTTATATTTGGGCAAATGTTGCATTTAATTTTTAAAAGCGTAAATTTAATAAACCAGTGGAAATTGAAATTGAATACACGAAATCAGAGGGGCGGAGTTATGACTTAAAACAACCAATAGAAGCCATAGGCGCAATTTTAAAAATCTTAATGAACCTTGCTATATAAAAAAATAATGCACATATTTAGAAACCTAAATAATGGTATTAGGCATTCGAATTAAAATTAACAAAAAAAATATTTTAACATAAAATTTGTCTTGGCATCCCAAATAATCATCATTTACTTACTAAATACCTGCAAAACCCTGAAATGTTTGATAATCACACTTCACATCAATTTTGTTAGGTCATCACTTGTATTTTCACCTGTCTATTTTAAAATAAAAATAAAAATGAAAACAGATAAAAAGGGCTCTACTATAAGTATTTTCCGAGGGCGCCAAAAACATTGCTACGGCTCTGTGTTGGTGTATTTTGAGCTATTGTTTTGTAGATGTGAGGTGATTGTGAATCAAGAGGAACCGTACCCTTCCAAAGCCCAGATTATGGATAAGGTCAAGGGGGTTGATGCCATTTATTGGTCGTCCAAACACATGCTGGATGATGAAGTTTTAAATGCTGCTGGTAAGAATAATTATATTATACAGTGCCTGTTTTTTGAGTTTCATCATTGAGATTTCATAAAGTCTAAGAGATACAAGGTCGGTAGGTCAGACAAAAGTTGCCTTTTTAAGTAGCAAATTTAATGGTGCAATCATACCTTGTAAACATTGCATAGCTTGCTAGATAATAATAAAAAAATGGTTTGAATTTTCACACATTTCAGGTTTTGTAGGTATCTAGCAGTGACGACAAATTGTGGGTACATATTGAAAAATATAAATAAAACTCGAATTATTTTGAAAAAATAATCACATACTTCCATCTAGAGATTCGCGCGCATCAAATATTGTTAAGACGGTGTTACAAAAAGTTGATATGTTTGAATTATACATTTTATGCCGTAAAAATGCTCGAGCTGCGGTAAATATGTACAGTGAGCGTTTTCTTGATAGAGAAGTTCCTGGACGGCGATATTTTCGGCAACTTGAATTAAAATTCCCTGCTAACACTTTAGCATTTGAACACAAACGGAATTATTTTGGAAGTTTCGATGCTGAAGTCTGTGGGGGCATTTCTAGGATCAGTTGAAACGTCAAGGTTGGCTAAATGAATTTAAGTATTTCATTGTACTTCATGGTACTTACTTTGAAAAGCCCTCCACATAGTGGATTCCAAGACTTGCGAGCGGTATCAAGTCTGAAAACCTAAAGGATCCGCCGGTCGTGTGCTTAGATTCTTTATGAGAGGAATAAGGGTGTTTGAATTAAAGTCTGCATTTTACTTAGTCTACGTTTAATATTTAGTTAGAATCGAAGGTTATTAATTTACATTAGAACTTACAATTTAATGCTGGCTGTAAAATCCCATGAGAGACACTCAAACACAAAACCTCACAATCACCGTATTCACCTCACAAGCCGCTAAACACCTCACAACACTCACGGTGTTTAACCAGTTAACGAGGTTCGTTTATTTCATTTAAACTGCCATCAACACTTCCAGATTACTTCTGGTTTACCCACTACAAACTACCGGGTTTCTCTACCAAAAATGCTTGGAGGTTCGTCCATACACGGCGACGGTTTGCTCATGACTGCCTTTTTCTCTCACAAGATTTTTCCAACTCTTTTCTTAAACTAATAATCTGATCTCTGACCCCATTTTTTGTCGTTGTAAAAATAATCAGCTCTCCACATTAACAACAAACCCTTTTATAACTTATCTTTCTATGACCAATAAATTATAACCCAAACCCAAACCCAAGTAATTAATTTTGACTCTAATTACTACGCGGTCCATATCACTGAAAATATATTGTCGCCTATCACCTTCTGTATAAACATTTGACCATTGCTATTTGATTTAAACAATAACGTTCTTTCAAACTAATCATATAATATACGACAGTAAATCACTCTGTATCTTTTTAACACTTAACTAGAAAAATATGTGATAGCTCAACTAATCTTTGAGGATGTTTATCTTAAAATAGATTAGTTTTTATATTTGAATAATTTGAATACTTTTTAACTAATTGAATAATTTTATTTTAAATAATAATGAAATTTTATTTCTGAACTTACCACTCCCACATGTTATTATTTTGGCAAATTTTGAGGCCAATCCTAGAGCTTCCGTTAGAATGTAAGTGTAGGAACGGTGCATCGTTATTTAAAAAAAAAAATAAGTACAAGCCATTTAAATTTAAATAAATTCAACTTCATCCTAAAAAAAAAGCTTGACCATTTTGTCTTTGAAAGATAATATTGAAGATATATCTAATATTGATGGAAGAAAATTAAAAAAGGTCCGAAATTGTTTACTTTTAAGGATTGAATTATGTATTAATAAGAACGGAGGCAATTTTGAGCAATATTTATAATAAAAATTGTACTATGTCATAGAATTAAACTGTTCAATACATTTTGATATTAATTTGTTTCATTCATAGTTTCATAGCACGCTGATTCCTATGAGATTTGATTGAAATTAATGTCAATTTAATATGCATTTTACTCAAAAATTTTGTGATGTAAGGGTACTAAACTGTATATTCGTTGAATTCAGAATAAAATTTCCTTCCGAACAAAAATTTAAAAAAAAATATGTTCTCATTTAAAATAAGAAAGTTGGGTTCCATATTTGGATAACCACTGATCATAAAAAAAAAAATGTTAATAGTTTTGTAATAGACTTGCAAAATGGTATTTCTTTGCTAATTTAACCAACCTCGTAGCTCTTATAGTTCTCGAGACAGAAATGGTGGCACACTTAGATTGAACACCTGTATATTTTTTTGAGTATCTGTATCTATATCTAGATATTTTAAAATCTTTCACAACACTGAGTGTAATCGATTTATTAATTATTAAAACTTCGTTAATAATTATTTAATTTAATACAGAACTAATGCTCAAGAACCAGTTTTGTTTTTAGTGGACATCGTTTATATATGTACTTACAAACCCAAAGTAGGGGAAAAAATTATAGATAATCTCCAATTTTATTTATATGGAGAATATTTATAGGCATAATATTATTTTTATTTAAGGTCCTCAACTTCGTGTGATCAGCACAATGTCTGCTGGTCTGGATAATGTAGACATCCCTGCCATAAAAACACGAAATATCAAACTGGGGCACACTCCAAAAGTATTAAATGATGCAGTTGCAAACAGTGCTGTCCTCCTGACTTTGGCCGCCCAAAGAAGACTGCAAGAAGGCCGTACTGCCATCGAGAAGTATGTTGTATTAATTTAAAATTTGTGGTTTGAAATATTGATTTGTTTGGGGGAATTTTGTGTTTTATTCGAATTTCGCACATTTAATTGTTTATTTCCAGGGGTGAATGGAAATTTGGCGTTCAGTGGATGCTAGGCCCTGATATTCGAGAATCGACTGTCGGTATTGTGGGCCTTGGGAACATAGGACAAGACGTCGCGAAAAAGATGAACTGTTTTGGAATTACGAAACTGATCTATAGTGGACACAGAGAGAAACCAGAAGGTAATATTAAGGCGGTTACACAAATAATAGTTTCGTGATATGGGTAGTTTGATATTATTTATTTCATACAGGCCCGTAAAATACAAGAAAACAATTAACAAATATCACTGTTAACTGTTTCCTTGTATTTTATTCTTCAAATTTTTAGTTTCTTGCGACTAGGAAAGATTTATATTTTTTTATTTGTTTTTCGAGATCATACGTTTGTAAGCATTATATCAGAGTTAGATATATTATTTGGGTTATAGCGTGAGTATCCATTATTTTGTATTAACTTCTCCATGTCTATGTGTTAACTCCGCCTGTAAGCACGTGTTTTTTTTATTGTCTGGCCTAGCGATTCCCAAACAGTGCGCCGCGATGTTCTGAGGCGTTGCGAATATTCCTCTAACTACTTTAGTTAGCCCAATATTTTGATTCGGGGCGCGGCAGAAAATTTCTGATACCCTAAGGGCGCCGGGAACCAAACCACTGGTTTTTGGGAATCACTGATCTGGCCTATAGATTAGGCTAGGTGAATATAATATAATTTGCAACAAAAATGTATAATATCTCGATTTTAACATAACATTCCTTTCGACAAAATAACGTACGTTTGGCGCTCCATAGGGAAAGCATTGGACCAATGCTTTCGTTTTTGTCTCAAGTATTTTTACTGGAAAAGACAGTAGTTAATTTTGTTTATTGTACAACATATTGACATACTGCGTAAGTATTATAAATTATTATATTAATATGAAACCATATACACCTCCATCTCATTCAACAGAATTAAATCTGCCTTCTACAAGTAATCATGTTTCATGTGGAATTGAAACGGAAGAAAAAAGTATAACTGAAACTCAAAGCTAGATAAGCGAGATGCAAGTTGATAACGATAATCGATAATTATATGGTAGATATGAAATTAGAAAATATTAATAATGTCAAAATAATTGATTTTAATGATCCCGCAACATAGCACATAACCAATAGTAACATACAACTATTTGTTCAACATGGACTCGAGTTGGGCGAAAATACAAGTATTTATCCTGACACAAAAAATCGTCTTTTTGATAAAAATTGGTTTACAAAAACAATGTCAAACGGCGAGCAGAAGATGGATGTTAATGTATACTGTTTTAGTTAGGTATAACTCTATTTTTCATTTTTTATTCATCTTTGGGTTAGTGGGGCGGAAGTTAGACAATTGCCACAGGCGATTCATACCCTTGTTTCGGCCCTGATTTCAGAACTGATATACAATACAGTGCACAGAAAAAATAAAGTAGATCAGTCATCTAAAACTGGTGATAACCTGTGATAGATTTCAGCCTATGACTTATTAGAAGGTTGCATTGAAAGTCGCTGTTTTCTTGTGTTTTTGAATATTTATTTCAAATCAATGATATTTTGCACAAAATTATTCCGTAGAATTGTTTTACCTTGAATTCAGTGGGACTTTTATGACGTTACGTCATTTCTTATCAAACTGCGTAATAGTGATTAGCATGCACTATTTGTTTAATTATAATGCAGTAATGCATTTTTAGCTATTTCAATAAAAACGATAATTTCTTAAACATATTTTTATGTGGTATTTTCAATTTTCAGCGCTTTATCAAAAGCATCTAGCTGTATTTAGATCAGAGTTTCCCAAACTGTGCTCCGCGTAGCGTCTGCTAGTGCTCCGCGAGCAAATTACACAGAAAAGTAAATAAAATAAATGTGATCAGATGTGAAAATAGTTTTTTTTTCAGAACAAACGTTTCATTCAGAAATGATACGCTACTGAAGATAGCGATAAAGCCAGTACAATATATTTAATTGCCCCCAATAAATGTAAATAAAGGTATTCGAATCTCAATGGTTCAACTGGTCATTTAAAAAGTTTTAACCTATATGAAATACAAATATACAGTTGAGAGACTGTTCTATTACAGTGCTGATATATTATAGGAGCGGCATAAATAAATACAGTACAAATTCCTTAAAATTTGCCAAATAATAGATAATGGATATTGTGCCGTTTCATGCAATAGGAATATGAATTATATTCTTTAGATTCCTTATAATTAAGACAGTAACTCATAGTAGTGCAGTGTTATTTATTTATTTTTGCTGCGATTATTTTTCGACGGATCGCTGGCTAAAGTACGGATCGTTAAAAAAAGCTACCACAGTCTCCGTCTCAGAACGTCCAGTAGACGACAAGTTTGTCCATATATTATAAATATAGTATTTCAGTAGTTTTTTTATCGGTATTGTCTATTTTGTATTTTAAAATGCTTTTTTGCCTCAGTTCTAGTTATGTTTTTACCAACCATTTTTTTTTTCATATTTTTGTGATATTTTTTCCAAGAAGCTATTTTATCATACGGTATATGAAATTTTTCCATGTTTCCAATTTCTTCGTTAGAAATTATTTTATTTAAGTACTTTGTGATGGCGGTCGGTCATCTGGTGACCACAGCTATTTTTTTTTTTTTGTCATATTTTTGCTTTATTTTTATTATAGTAGTAATACCTAATAATACTTATTAAGTATTTATGTCAAGCAATTAAATATTACATATAGACATATAGATTTTGTGTTTTTCTTCATTTTATTGTAGCCGATGAAGACCACATTTTCGTTGATCGAAACGTCTATATGTAATTTTTAATTGCTTGACAATAAATATTTTAAAATTTGGCGACCAGCGATAGTACTTCGCGCCGAATTCTTCTCGTGAAAGTGGTCCGCGACTCAAAAAGTTTAGGAAACTCTGATCTAGATCATAGAGATAATAGAGAGAATAAGCATGACCTTGTAGCCAAACGTGTATAATTTTTCTGCACCATAATGTCGTTTATGGTCAAAACATTGCGTGTTTACTATATAATTTTTATGTAGTGTGATAATCCAGGATATCATCATGATATCCAAGATGATTTTTCAGTTTTAGGGTTTTATAGTTATGACCAAAAAACCCTTATACCGTCATTTTGTCGTCTGTCTGTCTGTCTGTCTGTTCGGTAAAAATTGTAGCCAAACGGCTAAACCTAGAGAGTTGAAATTTGGCATGCTTATACAAGTCTTTCACACGCACATAGGAAAAATACTAAATCATCTAAAAAACATATCCCCCTAAAAATATAAATAAATATGTGCTTATCAAAAAAAAATATATATATATTTTTTTAAATTCTGAGTAGGGTATCAAATGAAAGCCCTTAGTACGTGGATTAACGATCAAAATTTTATTTTGATCAAAATAAATTATTTTGATGCAATTTTTGCCAAAATTGTGCAAAAAAAATATTGTCCCACCATGTAGCCCAGATGGTTTAAACTAAAAATCTGAAAAAATTCTAAGTAATGTACATTGGTGTGAACCGAAATAGTACAACAGGAATTTTTGATCAGATTATGTTTTCAAAAAATAACGCATATTTTGTGTTTTTAACTAAAATATGTTAAATATTTAATTCTCTATGTAACACACTAGTTCAGTAGCTTTAATAGCGTAGTTGGTTTTGTCATGTGCCTTGTAATTTGCAAACTAGAGTTCGAATCCTGTTAAATTTATTTTTTCTGTTTTTTTTTTTTGCATTTTAATTTTGTTTAAATTATTTTGTCAAAATTCTAGTTATATTTCGGTAAATGTTGGCATTTAATTTTTAAAAGCGTAAATTTAATAACCAGTGGTAAGTGTTCTATAACATACATTTCTATGTTTGAATGTATACGAAATCAGAGGGCGGGGCTTATGATTTAAGCAACCAATGGAAGCCATAGGCGCAATTTTCAAAATCTTAATGAACCTTGCTATATAAAAAAAATACTGCACATCTTTAGAAACTTAAATAATGGTAATAGGCATTCGAATTAAAATTCATAAAAAAAAATTTTGTAATTGTAATTACAAAGTCTTCTTTCATCAAAACTCTAACAGCATTAGACTTAGCATTGTTTATAGTTTGCGCGAGGTACAGCATATACTACTAGGTTAGGGCTGCCATAATTGTCGGACTACCGACCGGGACACCCCCCCCCCCCCTAAAAAAAAAACTTTTATCGACAATAATACCTTTATTATAAAAAATTGCACAATATTTTAAAAAAATAAAAAAATTTAAGGACAAAAAAAAAAAATTAAAGTAGAGATTGATAATAGGTATTCAAGAGCAAAACGTTGAGATCAATGGTGAATCATTTTGAAACACTCAGTTCGACTGGAAAAATTTTATGTTTTTTTTGTGGATGCGTCTTTATCAAATCTAAAATAATATAATATAAATTAATGGGCGATCCAATTTAATAAAACCAAATAGAACCTTACATTCCATTCTTCACTTGCCTTTACTCTCCCGCTTCCCCGACTTCGGTGGCTTCTTTATCATCGCTCTTCTTTGCCCAATCATACTTCTCCGATGTTTTCGTTTTTTGGAGCAGTTCTTTTTCCCCTTTTATATAATTATAGAATTCAATGCATGACATTTTATAATTTAAAACACATTGAATTATGCTTTTCACGGTGTCAATAGAAAGCGAATTGCGCTCAATTTATATATAGTATGTATATATGTATATGTATAATATTATCGAAAAATAATTTTTTAATATGCATAAATTTTAAATCGACCGGGACAAATGACTCTTGGACCGGGACACTGGGACACAAACCTCAAAACCGGGACGTATGGCAGCCCTATACTAGGTTAATCTGGCGCGGTTGATATTTTTTGTAGTTGTCAGATCGTAGGTAGCAATGGAAGTAAGAATTTGATTACAAATTATAGACCCATATCACTTTGTATACTTGAAAAAATATTTGAACAATTAATTTATAAAATTTTATATTCCTCAGTCCGAAACTATTAGGTGTACCGGAAAGTTTTTTCGTTTTTATTATTAGTGCAGTATGCGAACTAGTTACGACTTATTCGCTGAATTAAACAGATGTCTTTTGCGTTTTGATTAAATTCTGTAATCTTGAGTATATAATTATTATGGCAAAGTGCTAATTCTGATCTGTACTGTGAACAATTGGATCGACTGGATCAGAACTTGACCAGAAATCGGCCAGAAATTGTGAATAAAAGAGGAGTTATTCTTCAAGGCGACAATGCCTGACCTCATTCATGAAAAAAAGACACGTGAAAAAAATTTCGAGCTTGATTGGGAGGTTCTAACACACCCACCCTACTCACCAGACATTTCATCCTCCGACTATCACTTATTTTGGTCACTGGAACACTTTTTAAGAAACAAGACACTTAAATATATGAACCATGTTAAAATGAGCCTTGAACAACTTTTTCCTTAAAAAAATCAGGAATTTTATTCGGGAATATTTTCTCTTCCTGATAAATGGCAGAGTGTTATAGATCACAATGGTAACTATTTTACTCAATAAAGTACATTTTTTTCTTTCGATTTGTTTCTATTTTGATAATACCAAATAAAGGAAAACACTTTCCGGTACACCTAATATTATACCTCAACAACATTTGTTTTCCCCTGGAATATCAGTTTACTTTATACGAACTATAGGTCATTTCTTTGGTTTAAGCGGAACTAAATGGAGGTTTCGTATTTTTAAGGTCACGAAAACAGAGCTTGGCTAGGTTATTTCTTTTTGCATGTTGGCATTTATTATTAAGTGACATTTATTAGAAAAATAAAATAAATATAAAAAAATTAAATTTTTAGAAAATGTAAGAATTTAAAAAATGGAGCATTTGTATTAAAAATGTCACAAAAAATCAAAATGTAAAGAAAATGACATTTTATAATTATATTAACTTTAACCTAAAAATGTTTATTGTAAGTATGATTCACAAAGCTCAACCAAAACGACCAAAAGCCCGAATCAAACTATAAAAGTTACTAGATCGTAAAATCTAGTTTCGCCGAAAGGTTTGGAATAGCCTATATATACATAAATTCATGGATGATCGCGTCCAAGTAGATGCAATTTATAATGCTTTTAGTAAAGTTTATGATAAAACATATACTAAAATATTAGGCGTTTACGTTTAGTCGGTCAGATTAATCCGAGCGATCCGAGTGCTCCCGATCCGTTCGTAAAGTCAGTCGGAGTGTACACATTAGCTTATTTTTAGTTAATCCGATTGATCTGCCGGAGCAATCCAAGCGTTTCCAAAAAATCCGATGATCTGGCAGGATTGCTGAGATTAATGGATTGGCGGTGGTGGGGGTTAACGCGGGTAATTGAAGCCAATTGGAAAGTGTTGAGAACATAACTTAACAAAATATACGAAATAAGTGCCATTTGTTATAGAATTCTAATAAAATCATATTTATAAAACAAAATGCGGTAGCAGTTGTAATCAACGACAGAAATTTGACAGTTGCAGTTAGCGCCACCGTCACTAGGCGTCACTACTTAACTTTAGACAAATACGAAAATGTAACAAAATCCGAGTAATCCGACTAATCTAGTGACGTCACTAGATCAATCTGAGCAATCTTGTGGATTGAATAAACGTAAACGCCTGTTGTTACACAAGCTTGCTTCTATTAGTGAGTCGTAATCTGTTAGCTTGGTTTAAATCTTATATCTCAGGAAGAAGTCAGTGTGTAGTTATAGCTGGTTTTAAATGAAATTGCCAACCAATTATCTCAGGTGTTCTCCAAGGAAACCATTTAGCAACGCTTCTTTTTATAATTTTCATAAATGACATTGCAAAATATTTTTTGTACTGGAATATATTAGCCATCGTTGCTGTGTGCCAAAAATTTTAACTAACTAACGAAATCTAAATACGCAGAAATGTTTTCAAATAACTTTTACTAGAAACATAAAAAAGGAAATTATGAATATAGTCTTTGCGGGAATAGTATCATTTCCGTTTGTTAAGGATCTAGGAGTCTCTTTGGATACTAAGCTTAGATTTGATGTTAATGTTAATAATGTAATTAAAAAATCATATAGCATGTTAGGATTTATAATAAGATCAGGAGCAAATTTTAAAAATATTTTAACTATGAAAACTTTATATTTTTCTTTTGTTAGGAGTCAGCTTGAATTTGTCACAGTTTGTAGGTCACCGCAATATAATGTTTACATTGATAGAAATGAAAGAATACAAAAAAATCGATAAATATATGGTAAACAAATTTTCTAATTATAAATCTAATTAAATGTCACTTGAAAAAAATGCGTATCTATCTTGATATTTCTTTTTTATTTAAAATTATTACAAATATGACTGACTGTCCCGAATTACTAAATAAATTTTCGTGTTCCTACACATTTTACGCGACAATGTGAACTTTTCTCAATAAACTTCTTGTTAAATTTTTCTTTCTTTTGGTTTTTGTTTTGTTTCACTGCTGTATTATTTTGTATAATTGATGTGTGTTTTTCTGCAATTGGGATTGTATCCTGTTGAGAAACCTGTACTAAATAAATAAATAAATAAAATAAATAAACAAAAAGCGCCGTTCAAATTTCCCGCGCCGTGCGCCAAGTTGGCTTGCCATGGCTCTAACTAAAGTCACTAGATTATACAAAGCAGCGCAACGGCGGCCATACTGGGGCTAAAAATGTTGCCAACACAAATGTCGCAAACACTGATTTTCAGTAATTCCAACAGTAAAAAAATAAGAAACTAGTACTACCAAATTTTTTATTTTAAACATTGTAATCACGATTTTTTTAATCAAAGATGCACTATAACAAAATTGTGGTACAATTTCAATTATTTTTTTAATTTTTATTAAATAAAATGAATATAATATATAAATTTAAATGAAACTTAACCTTAAATATTCAAACCGCTGACAAAGGAGGTTATTAAATTAGAGCGAGAAAGAGAGATGTGACAGCGCAGACGCAAACTTAAGAACGTAAAAATTGCTGCTTTAGTTTGCTTAATAGGGGAAGCATTGTTGCTAATCAAACCCTGGGGTCTGCCGGCTTCTTCAAAGGCTTGCGCTACTTTGTATAATCCAGTGACTTTAGCTCTAACTATATATACGTTTGTTCGTTTGCGTTGCACCAAACTTGTCCAGGACAAGAGCAGTTGACGTCACAGTGCAACTTAAAACTTCTTCCGAACTGCTCGAAACAGGAATACAAACGAACGGTTTTCCAAGCAGACGAATGATATTTCCAGACAAAGTTGATAACCTCATTTTTTAAAACAAATTTGTGCTGAAGTAATAGTAAATAAATTCTTATTTAATAATATGAACAGTTTAAATTCTAAAATAAATTTTATAAAAGTAAATAATAAAAATTCAGGTTTTAACAGATTTTATAAAACTTCTGAATTTATTTATGTTAGTTATCAGCATTGTAGGAAAAGTACTTTCCTTTTATTCATATTACTCGATTCATGATCGATATATGATAGATAGATAGATGTAAAATAAAAATTTGCGCTAGACCGAATACAGATTACAACCAAGTTAGATTAAGTTTGCCGCCTGTTTACAAGTTGCTTGATGCTACCCTCACTCCCGAGCAAATGTATATTTTTGCCTGTCCTGAACAATTTCATAAACACTTTACGTACAGGTGTCGGAACACAAATGAACGCCATAGCGTAGTTGTGGTGTAGTTCAGTGTAGGTTGGGCAGCACAAACGAACACACCTTATGTTTCTTACTCTGATGGTTTCATATTTTTTGTAGCTAAAGCATTAGGAGCAACTATGGTATCATTCGATGCTCTATTATCCCAAAGTGATGTGGTTGTCATATCCTGCCCATTGACTGATGAGACTCGAGAGATGTTTAACGAAACTGCCTTTAGTAAGATGAAGAAAACGGCTGTGCTGATAAACATAGCTCGTGGGCAAATAGTAAAACAGTCTGCCCTGGTGGAAGCGTTAGAGAAGAACACCATCTTCGCTGCAGGTCTGGATGTCATGACCCCTGAACCGTTGCCCAAGGACCATAAATTGATGTCTTTACCAAATTGCGGTAATATAATACAACAAGATTTGTGTAGAGATATTTCATTCTGTATCAAGAGCGTAACTTCAAATTATGACCCCTCCCCCCCAGCAGACTTTTGTTTAGACCTCCTCTCACAAAAAAATGTTATTTAATGAAACAAAGAAGGGATCTTTTGGACATGGCCCTCCAAAGTTTAACTGCATGTTTAAATCATCTTAATTATGTTTTAAAGTATTAAAAGCGCCTTCTTGAAAAAAAAAAAAACTCTTCTCTGTAGGCTAGTTATAATTATTTTTATATTATATTAAATATATAAAATATGAACTTTTCAATATCCTTAAGCAAATCTGGCGTGTGTGTGTGTGTGTGTATTAACATAATGGTATTAACATTAAATGGAAATAAATTTTATTTTTTAGTTATAATGCCTCACCTTGGAAGTGCTACAGTGAAAACTAGAAATGATATGGCAGAACTAGCCGCAAGGAATGTACTTCTAGGACTGAAAGGACAAGAAATGCTGGCTCCTGTAAAATAGCAACGAACTACTCCTACTTTTATGGAAATATGAAAAGGTCAAATGAAATGTGCAAAAAATATATTTAATAAATATTTTAAAAATAAATTCAATAAAATTTATTTTTCTACAAATGATAAAAAATAAGGTTTAACTTACAACTTTTCGGAATTGCTATAACAACGTTTAATTAATTTTTTTAATACATATTATATACAATAAATATTTATAATAAATAAAACTTTACAATCACAGATAATTAACTTAGTATAACGTATAGTATTAAAAGGAACATTATTAAAATCACAGTATATTTTATATGAATTCAAAATTTATTCATTAAAATTACTCAGTAGAAAACTTTTTATATTTTTCCGAACTATTGACCTTTTTGAGTAGGTCTTTTTTGCTTTAAAGCATTTTATAAAAATCCGCACAGTTTTCTTCATAATTTACTTTAATCAGTAATATTGCTTTTACTGTGTCTACCTCAAGTCCACTTGTCCAAAAGCTGTTCATCAAGGAAAATACCCTTTCGGTAGATTTTTTTAGTTCAAGTTTTGTAAAAATAATTTTAGTTGAAATATATTCGAAATAAATATTGAAAATAAGTACCTTTTCTAGAATTCGGGACAAATATTGCCTCTGAAAAATATCGGGACTGTCCCGGAAAATTCGGGACATATGGTCACCTTAGTTATAAGGTCTATTTCACTGTGCAATAAAGACTTTAATGCACGCTGCCAAGGCAGATTTAAAATCCGTATTATTGAACAAATACAAAATTTCTAGGATTCTTTTCAACAATCGTTTTTACAGTGTCCTGTTCAAAGTTCCGATTTTCAAGACTTCGTGTTGGTATTCTGTTACTTATCGATAGTGAACTTTTAACAGTGTTTTCTCGCTTGAGAGAAGAGCTAGGAACACAACGGCGAACTGGCCGGCAGGATACCGGTAAAATACCGTTGAGCGGGTTCCAATATGACCGATTCTTGGACCGATGGGGCCGATCCTTAATCCAGGTGGCCATTTTGACCGATTTAGTCATGGGACCGATTTAGTCTAATTTTCCAGGGCAGGAAAATTTTGCTAATCCGCTGCTATAGAAATGGGTCCTCTTTGAAAAGTGATTTTCTTTTATTGACATTTGTACTTGTTGTTTACATATATATATATATATATATATATATTTGCAGGGTAGTGTGATTTAAAATGTGTTTTTTATATGAAAATATATATTTTTGTTGTTTTTTCGGTAAAATATTTTAGATATGGCGCAGAAATTTATATTTTATGAATTGTGAGATGTACTGGAAGTGGAGAAGACAAGACGGATTAGTAATTTAATAAGAATATTTTTTTAATTGTTTTTGTTATTTAACTTATTTATATTAAACATATAAGATATACTTCTAACAAAATTTACTAATCTAAATAACCTGTTGTACGGTTTTGCACCATTGCTCCAATAGCATCAACAATCCTCTCCTTTGATCCCAATGACGATGTCGTCCTACAGCAGTGTTGTAATATATACATTTAAAAAAATATCTAGATACAGATACCTCAGAAAAATTATATCTAGATGCAGATACAGATACAGAATTATAAAAAATATCTAGATACAGATACGTGCCAAAAATGTTTGTATTTAGATACAGTAAGATACTTTTGAAAAAACACTGAAAAATGAAAATACCATATTTTTTACCAAACAAACAGTGCATGTTAATCAGTATTATACAGGCTGTTCAAAAATGACCGCGACGTCAGAAAAAGCACACTAAATTCAAGGTAAAACACTATTCTACGGAATAAATTTGCACTAAATAACGTATGTATTATGTTAACCATATGTATTAACGTATGAGCTGCGTATCGATAAGACTAATGTCTACGCGAGTCTAATAGATACGCAGCTATGTTCTTGTTAAGAGAATATTCCTTTCAATCCATTTTAGTCCTAATTGAAGTGGAATTCGTGTAATGTCACGATCATTTTTGATCACTAATAAAAAATTACTGCTAAGAAATATGTGATTATTTTTTTTTTTTCTCATTCCATACAATTTTAATTTATAAACAAAATTTCAGTTGACATTCTCACGCTTACAAATTAAATTTATATGAACGTTTAATAATATATTAAAGGTTACGTTCTTTAGGAAACACACCTACTTATCTTACTGATTTCAATTAGGAAATGAACTTAATATCAACACCAGCTCGGCCGGTTCTTGGGTGAGGCTGTCTAGAGCGAGGCCTCAAGTGAAGAAATGCGTCAAAAAAATTATGAAAGTGTATTTCCAATCACTGGATACTTTTGAAGGGCCTTAGTTCCTTGCCCAAGGCTTCATAAAACCACGGTCCACTCCCAAACCACTTAATAATTTTTCATATGTTTTTAGTAAATTGCTCACCAAAATAGCTATAATAGTTATTCAAAAACTTAGTTTTCATTAATAATGACCCATTTTGCTTAAGTGTTGTACCTACTATTGTGGTTCATAAATACCTACTATTTTTACGGCCGTTCAAAAGTTACGAAAAACGAGTGAGAACATATTTTTTTTGACATTCCATATAAATTTAATTTGTAAACGTCGGAATTTCAACTGTTTTCTGAATTTTGTTTATAGTAAAAATAAAATATTTAAAATGACAATTTATAATTAAACTATTATATCAGCTCGGTATCATGGTATATAAATAAAGTAACGATAAAAGTATTTGAAATACAGATACAAGATCCTTAAATTTAAATCTCTAGATATAGATACAGATACATATTTAAAAAAGTATCTAATTTGTATCTAGATACTTGAAAAAGTATCTAGTTTTTGTATCTATACTCTACCTCAAAAAGACTGATAGTAATAAAATTTATTATTTGTAAAAAGTTATTGTTTTATCACACAGAAGCGGCAAAACAAAAGCGACAATATATGAATAGTTCGAAACGAAATATTGTTAAAAACAACCGAGGGTGCCGCACATATTATATGGGAATACGAACTAGGGTTAAACACAATAGACCACAAAAATTTGACCCTAAAATTTTGAGGAAAAATATGGTTACAGGGGTGTGTTTAATTATTATTATTATTCATTTATTTGCCGGCAACTAGGCCAAAAATTACAAAAACAGATATAAAACATACATAATAACATATAGACAAGTAATACAATATAACAAAATAGACAAGATAACAAAATAATATAACAAAATAATAAATACATTTAGACATACAATTACAACTACTGGTTTAAACGGCCGCATACCAATACAAATCACAGATTTATTTAGGTACCAATAGTCTGCACCAGTAGTTGCTGAAGACAGCATCGTTATCTATACAAATTATATATACTATACAATTTATATTAATGATATGATAAATATGGTCACAGGCGTGCGTTTAATAAAATGATAAATAGTAATATAGAAATACACAAAACCAATTTAAACGTGTTTAAAATGTGCACACCACTGGTAACTTCCTGACAAAATGATTTATTACTATCAGCCTTTTTGAGATAGAGTATAGATACTTGTAACTAGATACATTACAACACTGTCCTGTACACAGACAATATGCTCAACAGATCTCGTAAAACTTCTGGCATTTCTATTCCAAATAACCTCCTGTTACAAGTCTATTCTGACAGATCACAATATGTTAAAATTTCAAGCCTGTGCCACATATTTTAGATAATGACGAATATAAAACTAAATCACATAGGGGACAGGACAGTGTGCAAATGATTGTGGAAAAATTACAGAATAGACCCCCTGGAAGTCTCTTGTTAAAACGATTTTTCTAAAAGTCTGAACAATTCAAAATATTCCGACACTTCTGGCAGAGTTTTCTGGTAACAATATTTTGTCAGAAGGCTCTGAAAATTTTGATCATATTCAGACACTGCTGATAACACTTTATTAAATTTTAGGCTAATTTTTGGGAAACAGGATTTGCTGTAGGTATTTTAAATAAAAACACTTTATAAATATAGTCCGTTCAAAGGTTACAATGCAGTACAGGGAAAATGGAGTAGTTCTTCTTTCATACTCTTTAATGGGTTATACCAATAACACTATCCTGTTCTTTCTTGGCAAGGTTGCCAGCTGTAAAACGCCGCGGATCGATGAAAACGCGGTACAAATGGTTATTCATTTTCTCCAGATACTGTTTCCATTTAATTTCAATAAATTATCAACAAATGAATATTAAATTAAAAATATAAATACAAACAATATATTTCATTGGTATATTTGACACTTTTACAACATTGGGCAATATAGCTCCCATTTCCCATAAGAGTAATAATGCATTCTAACGTTTGAACGGACTTTGAGTTTGAATAGTTAAATTACATTTTAATTTCTCAGGAGGATCAAACTTCATAAATTTAATATCTGACTGGAATGGATATGGTTGTCATCTTTTGGTGAAAATTTCATCTCAAATTCTATTTGCTTCCTATAATAACAAATAGATTGGAGAGTTCTGTTGCTTTTCTATCGACCGCAAAGCTCCGCTTCTGTACATTAGATGGCAGCTGCTATCTCATATCTGAGAAGTTCCTATAATTGAATCTGTCATTTTGAAAAGGGGTTATGTCCATTTTTGAAAATCTTCAGAAGGAATAAAAAACTTTAACTTCTATGCATTATTAGTTAGGTTAACGTAGTATTTTTTTATGTCTATAAGGCATCAATCCTGGTGCAAAAATATATTTGTTAATCTTTTTGAAAACTGAGGGGTCACCAGATTTTTTTTTCTCTAGTAGAGATGACTAATTTTCAAAATGAAATTTTTCAAAGACGTCCATTTTTTAATAAAAAAACTTTATTTAGACAATTTTGAAATAGTAAAAGAGTAAAAAGTAAAGATAATTAAAATTAAAAAATGTAATTACAAAAGTAAAAATAGTAAAATAGGTAGCTAAAACTCTTCTGGCTGTTCTTCGCCTGTTGTCGGCTATTCGTAGATTTCATCCCAAAAACTTTCTTGTCGCTAGGAATGTACAGATACAGTTTTCTGATGTTTCGCATTTATTTTATATTAATAGGAAGTTTTCCTTGATAAGCATTGTTGCTTTCAGGTGATGAAATGAATAGCTGAGAGCTCTGGATGCCTGCTTTCTGTAGAAGGAAACGGTGTTGTATAAGACTATCGATATAAGATTTGGCAACAACCACTCCTGGCTCTTCATTCATGAAAACGAATTCATAAAACTTGTTGTCAGCAACTTTTTATTGACAGAACCTTTTGTTCTTGACTATTTTTCTTTCTGTAACTTTCCTGTGACAGAACTACCTTAAAAAAAAAAAATCTGGCTACCAAATTTCAAAAATAGCTATGTTATGATACGCTAAATGTTTCACTTGGAATTTCTGTGTGTTTGTAAAGGATTCAATAAAATTTTCATGTTCACCAGCAATATACTCTCTTCACCGGATCAGTTTGAAAACGGGCTATCTCTCGGAGATGACTCTTTTTCAGAGTGACTGACAGAAACCTGGCCTTGTTAAAGCTGCTTCAGCTAGTGAAAAAATACCCGTTTTCATATGGAATACATGAATAGACATGTAAATGAGCAGAATCTGGTAAAAGGTAGTTTTATGAAAAAATGGATATGACCTCTTTTCAAAATGATCGATTCAATTAAGTAACAAGGAAACTTTTGGTGAGTATAGTTTCTTTGGTTTAAGCGGAACTAGATTTTGAAAATAGTAATTTTAACCTATTAAGGCTTTTCATCATCCCAGCAAAAGCCGTGAGTGAAACATAAAAGAGTGAGCTCGTCACAACAAAAATAACGATTTAATTTAGTTCCGCTTAAATGTGTGGAAATTGTTAGTCAAAAATGTTGGTGTGCAGCAACAGTAGCTATTTGCTGTACCAGCGCTACATATATTTTTTCGTCCTGGTGATAAAAGTAAAAAACGGAATTGTTATTTATTTATTTAATAATACAGCTCAAAGCCAATATAAACAACAATACAAAACAAGAAGAGAGAGAAAAAAAAAAAAACAAAAACAAATATCACAATTAAAATTTTACAATTTTTTGAAAATACTTACAATTAACATTTTGGCGTCGTTCCAAATTTTGCGCTACAGCTTCACCTGGGCATAACGTCGGCGCCAAAGCTGCAAGTAGCAAATTATTTACACCTTTTAGGGTAAAGATCTGGATAAGGATATAAGCGGGAGAAATACAGGCACAGGGCGCAATGCTATAATGGGCGTCAAAGCAGACGCTCAGATAAAGCTCGAATAAAAGGACGTAGTTTCTTGCCCCTGCCGCCAAAAGAGTAGTGACAAATTCCATGACTAAGTGAAGACTTAGAATTAGTGAACGTGATCCCGAAACTAGTATAAGATGAAGAGACATCGTTAAAGCTGCAGGGAAGCAGTAGACTAGAATAGCCAACGGCTAACAGTGGAACAATTTAATAGGAAGTAAAAGAACAAAGTTTTAACACATTGAGAAACAAAAACATAAAATTTCTGCTACTGTTTGACGGTTTTTGGATGTTATCATTTTCTATATTATTATATATTTGACAAAATTTTGGATATTCAGGTTTTGGGGGTAACAAGGCCTGAAAAACTTAAAAAGCTATAAATAATTCTTTTGAACTTTATTTTTGAGATTTTTTTAACAATATTTATTCAGTAGAACAAAATATCTGGACGTAAAGTCCGATTGTGTGAATGTAGTTGGGGTTTTTCGTCTACACTGCGACACAGAATTATTCTGATTATTTATTATTGTGCAGTTATATGACAACGGTATCCTTTGTTTTTGTTTGGTTCTTCGTCCACATTATGTTAAAGCATGTTTTGGCGTTGTTCTATTTCCAGCCACTACATTTGCTATGTTGCTCGTCATCAACTTTTAGATTCTGCATTGACATGGACCTTTTAATATTGCCGTGTTTTCTTTATTACTGTGTTTGGGTGGTACTATCGTAGCAGTGTCATATGTAATAATCTCGCTTTTTATTTATATATCAATCAATCAATCAATTGGCTTTTACAACCCTTAGAGTGTTTTTGCCGCCTCCACAAACTTCTTCCATGTTTCGCGGTCACGCGCTAATCTTGTCCAATTATGGGCATCGATTCTTTGCAGGTCTTTGTGCACATTGTCCACCCACCTTATTCGAGGTTTTCCTCTTTATCGGTTTGTGCCTGGAACGCTATCGAATACTCTTCTCACTGGCATGTTGTTAGGCATTCTGATTACGTGTCCGATCCAACGTATTCTGGAACTTTTTATGAAGCCAATCACATCCGATTCATTATAAAGATCACGAAGAAGCTTATCATTTCTTCTGATTCTCTATATTCCATCCTCTTGGACAGGACCAAAAATTTTCCGTAAAATTTTACGTTCAAAGATTTTCAGCAGACGTTCTTGTTCTTGCGTAAATGTCCAAGATTTACTTCGATATGAAAGTATGGGTCGAAGAAGGGTCTAGTTTAATCTTATTTTTGTGTGCCGGGATAGCAAGCGTGATCTGTTGCTGTTCTCGGTGCTTCCGATGTATTTAAAACGTGTTACGGATTCTATTTGCAGTTCTACGATTGCTGGTGGGCATCCGTTCGTACTTTATGTATATATACTTACGTTTATTACTTGCAATCAGAGCTGGCACGCCAAAACTTATCGCCTGAGGCATACAAATTTTATGCCGTTTCGCAATTGCAGAGCGTGTAGGGGCAAAGGAAAAGCAAAACACAGATATGTGGCAATATGAATGTAATAAAATATTACGCACAATTTAATATATGCAGTATATTCTGTAGGCCTATTCTGATAAAAAGTATTTGAAATATCAAATATTTTTAAAAAGAATTTAAAATAATTATCTTGTAGCTTATTCGTTTGTATCTGCTGTTTGTCCACTAAGCAAGGGCACGGGCGTGAGTTCAATTCCTGCTTATGTCAAATAATTTGTGTAAAAATATTTATAAAAATTACAGTTTCTGCTTAGCCGTTCGCAACCGGCTATAAACTGTAGGTGCCTTTCCGTGTACGCTAAAAAATTGGCGTAATACTTACCATATTACTCCGAATGTACATGAATTGAAAACATGGTCATGAAACTAGGCTCAACTCGGGCTGTCGCGCTAATGATGATGATGATATGAAATAATGTATTTCAAATACTTTAAATTTATTTGAAATACTAGAAGGAAATATTTGAAATAATAGGGAATTATTTGAAATATTTGCAATAATAGGGTAATGTTTGAAATAATAGTGAAATATTTGAAATATTAGGATATATTTGAAATACTAGGCAAATACTTGAAATAATATGAAAATATTTTAAATACTAGCAAGTATATAAACTACTATGAAAATATTTTAAATACGAGGAAATATTTGAAATATATACTAGGGAAATTTTTGAAATACTACGAAATAATTGCAATAATAAGGAAATGTTTGAAATAATAGGGAAATACGAGCCCCGTCTCAGTGAAGTTGGCCCAACTATGCCCAACTATTAAAAATAGTTTTTCAAAGATAATATTTATATTAGAAGGGATATTTATGGACATTAATTCAGTTATATAACGATGTGGGAACTGTTTATTAATATTTTACAAAAAAAAAAAATCTTAACAAAAGAAACACTTGGATGTAGTTAGTGAGATATTTCAATATTTAATACAATATTTTAGAAAATATTTTAGTGAAATACTTTAAACAAAGTACTGTTATAAAATAAAAATCATTTATCTTAAATTATATTTACTTTATTTTAACATAAATTCACAATTTTCATGATTTAAATAGTTGGGCCAACTTCATTGAGACGGGGCTCGTATTTGAAATATTAGGAAGTATTTGAAATACTAGGCAAATATTTGAAATAATACGAAAATATTCGAAGTACTAGGAAATATTTGATATAATAGGAAAATATTCGAAGTACTAGGAAATATTTGAAATACTTCTAAAGTACTTCAATTACTGACATTGTCAGACAACAAATATCAAGTACAAATACCACGGATAAAGTATTTGCAAATGCAAATAACAAAAGCATTTTTTTGAAGTATGTATAATAAATCAAATACTAGAAAGTAATGGAAATACTTTATCAAATACTTTGTTTCAAATATTCCCAGCTCTGGGTAGAGGTAATTGATATAATTATTGCAACAAATAATGTTTATTAAACTTAAATAATTATACAATAAAATTCAAGATAAATGAACAATCCAACATTACAATAGGTTCCTCTATTCCTCGATTATCCTCGAGGAGAAGGTCCTTTCTGTTGGATCACAACGGTTAGAGATTTATACAAAAATATCATTATAAAAAATATTAAAAATGACCTTAGTTAAGAACCTATAAGTTTCCTAAATGGAAATCATGAAAAAGGACGGTCATATATAAGTATATTACAACAATATTAAACAGCTAACAACTAGGGTAACAGAAGACACGACCTCAGTCGTACAGCATCTTCGCGACCTTACATATAATTCACATTCGCTTCTCCTTAAATATATTTCTATAGAAATTTATATTAATTTATACATTTTAGTGGGTAAAAATATGCTTATTTTATTAAATTCCGGTTAATTGGGCATTCGGTTAGTCGACACAGCTGCTTATTGGGACAAATATTAAGAAGAAAAATGAAGAATATAACATAATGATATTCTGAACACAACTATTTTGTGGTCCTGATTATCGTGTAAATTTGGTGTATTGCATAAAAAGTAAAATGTATACACATTTGTGCTTTTAGGATGTGTATTTTGTTAACATCTACGAAGTAAATCCATTGAAATGTAACAACGCCAGTGGTGCACTAAGAAAGAAGGACACTAGAAAATTTCATTACCATCGACATTTGTGTATTTAAAAATAAAGGTGAGGACCTTTTTGTTTTTAGGTCATCACTTGCATTTTAAAAAGTGAGGACCTTTTTTTTTAGATCATCACTTATTATTTCTGAAACGAGGACTTTTTATTTTAGATCACTACTTGAAATTTAGAAGTGAGTACCTCATAATTTAAATAAATTTGTCAATTATATGCGGTTTATCGTTTTTGATGGGTATTTAATGTAGATCTTTGATTAGAATCATAAAATATACATTATCGAAAGTTACTTTTGGAATAGAGCAAAATATTTTGAGCATTTACTTTAGTTGTTTGTGACCACAATATGTATTTTCCAATTATAATATATTTATTTTAAATATGTTTGTTTTCAAAAAACCAAACCTCAAACTAAGGGGTCAAATGTAATAACAATAAAATGGTACTGGACAGTGATAATTCCAACATAATTAAAAAAATAATAATAAAAAATCCGTGGATTTTTAAAGACAACTTTTTTCAGATTATATTGTAGGTACTTTATAACCAGAACGCTAACAAAATGAAAACGCTAAAATTTAATGAGAGAAAAAAAAAAAAAAAAAAACTAACTGGTAGTTGTGAAGCACTTTATTTTAATAATTTCCTTGTTGATTTGTAGAAGTTATTGAACGTTTGCCCAAAGTAAAAACTAAATGAACTACATTATTTTACCGTTTATCTAACTATTCCTTTTAACAACTGGTACGGAATTATTTCAATATTTTAGTGACGGTATGTATGGCTTTGAAACATGGACCTAAACTAAGATCTAAAACATCTCGCAGTTTGCGAAAATAAAATATTACGCCGTGTCTTTGAACCATTAAAATTCATGGTGAATGGGGAATTAGTCAGAACAAAGATTGTCGCGAACTGTTCTCAAGCCGAGTATCACACAAGAGGTAGATGATTGCAGTGGATATGACACATAATGAAGATGAGGGAGAGAAGGTAAGAATAATATGGGAAGGGAGACTGAACATCCGTGGACCAGTAAGAGATGGAGAGATGAGCTTACCGAAGAACTAACAAATATTGGTACACAGGACACATGAAAAGTTCTGACAATTAACAGATCAAGATTAAGGACTTATGTGAGTGAGGCCAAAAGTTAACTCAACTGACAGTGCCCAAAGAAGAAGAAGAATTAGAACTGGTACCCACCAACCAACTATCACCGCCAACATTGCTATTTACGTAGATGGTAAGTTAACAGTTAAGACAATTTGTTCATATTAGCACCATACATTTTATAATTGGTGTAGCTATTTAATCATAACAAAGTGTTCACCGATGTGTCCCAATTAACCGGAATCAATTGTATATTATTCTAAGTGATATTTGTAAACATATTTTCAATCACCTGTTTAATGAGATGGGATGCTGCGGGCTGCAGCCCTGGTAATATTGCAGTATTTCCCAGCCACCTGTAATACTATACATAGTTCTGGAGGCAATCATTCAATCTTGCATACATTCAACACTACCATTACCATTGGTTAGTTGACATTATAGTAAATAAGTCTGTTCATATTATGTACACTTTTTATTTTAATATGCTACAAATTTTGTTAGAAGCTATTGGCATGTTTTGATAATTATTTTCAATGTATCATTTTCAATGATTCATTTCTCATGAAAATGAAAATGAATTTATTTACATGTGTCATATTTATTAATCATACTGAGACTCATCAACTACCGTTTTAGAGCAAAAATACAAGAATAAAAAGTTGTTTAAAATTAATTTTTGTTCTTAAAATAACTGTAATAATCTGGTATTATATCCTAAAAGGAATACTGAACATTGGCTAGTTGATAACACTGTATCTTAGAACATTCTTAAGATATTTTGTCTGTTAATGATTCTAAATCTGGATATTTCTTAAATATAAATAACGTTAAAATTTTGTTTTATTTCCACGGCTATCTGAATTTTGATGAAAACATCATATTTTATTTTCCAAATATCTAGTATTACAGACATTCTATGGCATAAAATTTTAAAAATAAACTTTTTAAAAATAAAAACTAATTTTAAACAACTTTTTATTCTTGCATTTTTTTCTAAAATGTACAGAAGAGCCAATTTCCACACTTATTTAAAATCCCATGTTAATGTTTCGCGTTTCGTTGCATACACTGCATATAAAATTCACTGCTGATATTTGTACAATAGTCCAAAATTGTGCATGTCAGATTATCTCACCATTTAAATATAATTTTAAAACACAAAACCATACACCAATAGTGGCCGCACAATATTAGATAAAACCCCACGTGAACTGTGCAAAGAAAACATTTTCATTTGGACCTAGTCCATTTGATTAAATATGGGTGTTTCAAATGCTCACGCGTCGTGCGAGCTTACTTACAAGTAAGAACTTACAAGAACAATACAAGCCAATGTATTTACGTCGGGTAATAATCATGAGCAGAATCTTGTTTGGACAATGGTGGTTTCTTTTTATTTTGCGTACATTCTACAAAAATATTCACACTTAATTGAATCGTATGTTATGTTCATTTTGTTTCAGTTCATACAGTTTTCAATAATGATCAATAAAAATGAGTAAAAGTAGACGTTCTTGAACGCAAGAATGAACGCAAGAATCTTCTCTTAAGTCTTACTGAACAACTATTTTGACTTTCATTATATATTCATATCGAATGAATCATTGAAAATGTTTCACTGAAAATGATTAATTGAAAATAATTAATTGAAAATGATTTGTCAGAACACGTCTTATGGAACGTGACATTGAGCAATCTCGGTGCAGCAGGGTATAGAAGGAGGAAATTAGTAGACGTACAGAGAGAAGAATGTTAGAAGCACCCATCACCAGAAGTCTACTCTACGATCAGAGGCGCTGAACGGTCGTTCGTTTTTGTTTTACGTAGTTTCACAGTTGCAAATGCATTCGCCCTGGAAAACTCAACACAGTTAGTAAACATTCACAACAGAACAATACAAGCATATATACAAAAACATGGATGTAAATTATCACGCATTTTAGAGTTTCGTGGGTATTTAATACGTTGAAACGGCCAATAATTATTATTTTCGGTCTATATTCGAGACCTTTCATTTGTTGTCCACATCTGATCAAAAATTTTAAGCATGATATTTGAGTTCACATCAACGCATGTCAAATTATAACCAGCCGTTTAGCCAAAATTTCTACCGTACAGATACATGGGTGACGGTATAACTGTTTTTTATACCTACGAGACCCTAAACACGCAAGTTATTTTTTAACAGTGGCATCCAACCCCCAGAGGTCATACCAAGGGCCATACACATTTCCGCTATTCGACGCAATATCTTCATAATCATTTTTCTTCATCTTATTTCTTACAGCTTCCTCATAATCGATTATTCCAATTTCATGTTCAAATTTCATTACAGTTTGCATTGTACTATTTGTCTTCACCAGTTTGGTTCTTGGAAGAAACTGCCTCTCTTCCCCATATTCGTCTCTGTGCTGGTAATAAGCGATCTTGTCCCGTTGATCTACATTGGTGGGACGTCTTTCACGTTCTGTATGTTCAGGACTCGATCCAACACCAAATGTTTTAAAACTACGCCTTTGAGCAGGACTAGGTATTCGTTCATTATTTCTATTTTCGTATCGTTCTTGCCTTTGTTCTTCACGGCTCATTTCTAAGTTTTTATCGTTGTTATATGCAGTCATTTTACTAATTTTGTTATTCATCGAAGTTCGGTATTCGTCTCTTCTTAGTTCTTCTGTCTTTTCTTTTTCTTGAGCGTATTTATTGGACTTGGATAGTTTTTCTAGTTTCTTTCCAATTTCTGCTACGCTCGGATATTTTTCTCTGTTTTCTTTTGGTTCTTCTTTACGGTTCCTTTGTTGTTTTTTCTGTTTTCCATTAAGCGTGGTGTGGTCATCTACTACGATACAATCATAAGGATCGTCACTTGTTATGTCATCTGATCCACTGGAATCTGAGTCCACTCCTGTGGAAAGAGAATCATTGTTGTATTGTTCAAGGATGCTTTTTCTGTTCACTGTTCTCATCAGACCATCGCCATCGTCGTCATAAAATTCATCGTCAATCGACTGTTGTTTATCTGGTTTATCAAAATGTCTTTTTTCGTCTAAATCTCTATCATTCCTTGGAGGTGGATCGTCTTTTCTTCTTGGTAAAGACAGAGGAGCTTTTTGACCTTTTTTCTTGAAACTGGTTGAACGTCTTCTTGGTGGTTCTACAGGTGCAGGAGTTGGCACAGATGGGGCAGTACCATATATTTCCCCGTTCGTTTCGTAGTGTTTTTCTTTCAACGTTCTTTCCGAGTCGTTTGATCTTTCGGAACTGGCAGGCCTCTCGTATTTTGGTGATACCCTTTCAGGAATTTTTTCTTGTTCTTTTGGTAGTTCAACCTTTTCAGTTTCCTTAACATCAACTAAATCACGATGTTTCCACATAGACATTCCCTCTAAAATTTCTTCGGAATGCCTACCGAATTTCCAGAATGATTTGGTTCTTTTGATGATGCCTCTTCGTTCTGGTTCGTCTTGCTCTATGGATCGGAGGGTGCCTGATTGGGTTCCTCTAAGTAAGTTGGAATGAGAACCATGTCTTGGGGGCATGGGTTGGTTATTGTTGTTATCATTCTTCAATTTACGTTGACTTACACTGATAACGAACAAAATATTAAACTAAGTAGAATAAGCAATTACAATACAATGCAGTACAGTGCGCCAAGATATGACCGGGATAAAACAAAAATAATTGAACTTATTTAAAAAAAATATTTTTATTTATTTAAAATAATACCCTTTCGAATCTGTACACTACTGACATAAATTCAGGTGTGGGCGAGCTCCTTGAGTGATAAGTCTCGAAGTATTTAGCGTATCCGTCACGGTTCTTTGAATGGCGTTTACGTCATATAAATAGCATTCCATCAGTGATATTTTGAGTTCTTCGAAAACTTGAAAAACCACACTCAACCACAAAAATACTGAACATCTAGGTTTTTCTGATTTAAAATGGAATAACTTTGTATACTGTACCAATTATGAAATATTTAAATATATCTAATGTTACGTTTTTTTTTAAATTTTTACCTTTAAGTCATAATTGTCAAACTCAAAATTCAAATTTCTATTTGTTAATAGAGTCAAAACCGCATTTTGTGAGGTTACACGGAACTCTGTATTGTACTAATGTGTTTTTCTCTTTTATTGTAGGCATGCAAAGAATTTCAATAAAGCTTTATTTTATTTTTATTTATTTAAATACAATATGTGATGTAGATGTTGTATACAGAGCGTTAATGCCTAAATTTTTTAATGCCTTAACCCTTAGTCCCGAACGGAATAGTCAAGTAAACAATGACTCACTATGTCAATTGATTTATTCGCGAAATGTTTCATAACTAGTGATGATTTTTTTCATTGCAATCAACGTTCTTTTTATGTTCAAACTTACAGTAATTTAAAATAACTTATTTTGCTTAATTTTAACTACATAAAATTTCTTTCTTTTAATGATGAAGTGGCAAGGATTGTTGCGCTAGTACCATAAAGGCGGGCGTAGAGTATCATATATGTCAGAATAGTTGGTTGTATCACGTTCAACGATCCTGGCATTTATTGTACATTAGGTACCTAAAACCTAGACAATATGTCCAAAGGCCCGGAAATGGTCACACATGGTCCTCTATTTGTCTGGATGACCAATTTATAACTGTCTCGGTTCTTTGGAACTGGATTCTAAAAGCCGTGGAACTCTAGATAGGCTCTTAGTTGCCCGAGGAGTCATTGTAAGTTCCAGGACTGTTGAAATACGGCTCCAAAAGAACAGTTTGAATGCCAAGAGACCGCCTAAAGGACTGCAACTTATAAAGCCATAGGGATTGAAAAGCTTAGGATTTGCGGATCTGCATTTGCATTGAACTGTACAACAGTGAGAAGCCAATTTGTTCTGTATAGTTTAGATCAGTGGTGTCCAATTTACGATCCGATAATAAGTTTCAAATAACCCGCACGAAATTTCTGTCCCTTCGTCGTCAAGTGATTTATAGAATTACTACCCACGTCTTCAAGTAATTTCGGAATTTCTCCCCTCCTCCGTTCTCAATAGATTTTCAGGTTTTCTTCCCAACTTTCCCAGGTAATTTTCGGAACTTCTACCTCCGGTGTTCAACTGATTTTAAAATATCTGGCCCCCAGTCCAATTTAATCCGACCCGTGAAATATATCTAGTATTAAATATGACCTCACTATGGGAAACGGTTGTTTTAGACGATCGAAATCGTATTTTTTACAGACAATAGAACTTGTGCATAAAATTATAAATTCTTATAAGTTTCTTGGTCCAACACCGATTATGTATAGAACTTCGATGACAGGGTGGCATGCAATATTCAAGTTGTGTTGTCGAGTGAGACAATAAACAAATAAAAGAAAAATTAATTTATAAATAATATTATCACAGAATAGCAGAAAAAAATTGGATAGCTTTTCGGATCGCGGTAGGAATTGGGTTAAAAAGCATTGATTTAGAGTACGCGTCACGGTTCTTTTAAAGGAGTTTACGTAATCAAAATAGCACCATTTTGGTGGAAATTTGAGTTTTTAACAAGAAAACAGTTACTATACACTTGATCGTACACTGTATTTTCTGGATTTGGCACCGTGATATTTCTTTTTGTTTCTGAAACTCAAAACGCCAGTGAAAGAATGACTTATTTGGACTACGTAAATACCATGTAAAGATCAGTGGCGCCTTCTTTAGAAGCTATACCACTCGATAAGCTCGCTCACTCATTCCAACTTTTGGATTACTGTCAATGGTGTATCAATTTGGATAGCTCCCATTTTGAATAAATGAAAAGTAGTTTTTGAAAACATATTTTTTTATCACATTTTGTTCAGAATAACTCTGTTAGTTTTCCCAAAATCTGCCAATCCGAAACTAATTCGTCTCTGTAGTTTGTTAGTTTGCCCCTCAACTGTTATCGTCTCTAATTTTTCTCCGTCATTGTGAAGTGGCCTAATTATTTTTGTTTTATCTTGGCGCACTGTGTTCATATAGCTACTTACCGAATGGGAAGTTTAGAAATAGTTGTCTGTGGACTGGATTCATCGTCTGAGTAGTCAACCTCAGGTTGCGGTGGTGGATCATTGCTGAAACCACTATCATTGGAGGAGTGCAAGGAGACGTTACCGACTGCCGCTCCCATAGGACGAGCTTTTGGGAGATGTGGAGGCATCGGAGGTGGCCTTGCACCAGCTGGATGGGTACTGTAACCGGCTCCGGTACATAGTCCCAAAGCCACGGAATTGCTCGTCTTCATCACTGTAGTTGGTTCTCTTGGAACGCCACCGCTAAATGTACCACTTTGTGACTGCGGGATGCTCTTTAAAGGAACCTGAGGCGTGGGAACTGGCGCTGGTAAAGCCGGAGGAGGCACAAAATTACTCGAACCTGTCACTCTTCGAATCTACAAAAATGGAAAATTAAATTGGGTTACAAAGTATTTCAAGGTTTTAGAAACATAGTATACAGATCTGGGCACAAGTACAAAAAAAAAAAATGTACTTAAGTACAAGTACATTTCTAAAAAAATAAAAGTAAAAGTACAATTACTTAAATTTTAAAAGTACTTAGGTATTAGTACTGTACTTGTACTTGTATTTTTACCGACCGCCAACATATATAAGGGAGGTATTGTGATCATACCGATTTTGACATTTCGAGATTTCGATGGATCTCCACGAATTGAGGTCCTTACATAACGTTTTGACTTTTTTTAGCATGATCTCTGTCGGTCTGTCTGTCTGTCTGTCGGTCTGTGTACACGTGCAGTGCAAATTCGGATAAAAGGATTTTTATGGAACTTCATATTTAAACTTTTGACATCAATGGCACGAGTTTATCAACTTTTGGTAAAAGTCGGTTAACTAGAAATGGGAGATTACTCGTGTCGGTTTTAAGATTTTCGAATATTTCACAACAGAGAAATATTTAGAAAAAATTTATTTAACAAAAGTTGCTATAAAAGCAATAGATAACAACTTTTATTTGAGACATTTTGTGATAAAGCAGCATAAATTAAACAAGTACTTTGTGATGGCGGTCGATCTTGTGGTGGCCACAGCTGATTTTTAAATTTAAATACAAGTACAAAAAAAAAAAAAAAAATAATAATACAATTTATTTTTTATAATTTTGGCTTACATAACACATAGAAGAAAAAAAAACAAAAACAGTCTTTAGACAAGACTTAACATAAAATCGTTTAATTTTAATATAATTAAAAATATTAATTAATTTTATTAGGTTTTAATAAAACTAATTTTTCAAGATTAGTCTGAAAGAACATGTCGTTTCGGTGCCTTGATAATTGTGGCAAGGACGGTAATCTTGTACCGTATTTCATAAATATTTGTAACTCGGTAACCAGTTCCTAAAATACGAATTAAGTGTTTTAACTTGTATTATGCCGAACTCGAGTCAAAAATGATGTATTAGGTACTAAATCAATTTCATAATTTTTAAAAGTTACAAAAAACGAACATTCTAACTTTTACTAAAATTGAAAGAAACAGACGTTAGTAGGAAAAGGTTAGAGTTTTAGAAATTATTTAAAAATATTTAGCTTAGTGTCGATAAACTGGGATATGGGACAGTTCTGAAAAGTCTAGTTCGGGACGTCATCTCAAATCGAGACAATCCCTGGAAACATCTGGGATTTCTAACAATTCTGCCGAATTACCACAGGAATTACTACAGTGCTGACAAAGAATTTGATTCCAGGCCTGACGTCTGTTACATCTAGTGGAGGATAGAGATACTGAGTGTCTGTAAGGCAAAACGAAAACTTGAGGTGTTCATCTATCTATTGATGTGATCTTTTCTGCTGTGATTGTATTGGTTATTGTACAACTGTGCTCAGAAATCAGCATAACTCTGTATTTTTATGAGTAGTTAAGTCATACTGACCTGTTTTGCATTGGCGGAGGATCTGTGAAGATGTAGAGTGTCTCCGAACATACGTGGGGCAGGCGTCATGTCTGGCAGTGCCGCGCTAGGGGACATAGGCGTTGTGGCCGTAGGCGTCGGCGGTAGTGTTCCCACGACGCCAACATTTGCACCGCTCATATCGATGCGATGTGAGGGTGAACTGTAATAAAATAATTAATACGGTGAACGTTTTATATATAAATTATAGTATCTTAATTGCTTGACTGTCTTACTCAATGTCTTATATTCATTTTATTTAATTATGTTTTTAGTATTAATATAAATTAAAAAAAAAAAAACTATCTCCGTTAAGTTAAATAAACTAAATTGGCGCAGTCGGATCGGATAGCTAAATTGATAACATATCAAGTCATATTTTCGATAAGCCACCAAAAGAACATACGCAAAAGACTCTATAAGTGTTGTAACGGACAGTTGGCGTTTGTCATTGCAGGTAGTACTAGACTAAAACAAACAACATTATGTGTATAAGTATTAAAAATCATACTTTATATAGAACATCATTCGGATGTTGTGGAAACTGTTCAACAATCTGTTTCCGAAACGTTCGAATTCTTACTTAAGAAGTATTGTATCTTTTTGATACTAATACTCATTAAATTGTACTATTCTAGCTCAGTACTATTATCAATGACAATAGTCTAAAATAAAGGTGTCCGCAACATATTTGTATTAATATCAAAACTTGTATTCAGCTAATTTTTGTATCGTCTCACGCTTTCATCGTGTTTGTAAGTTTTCTTATATTTTAAAGTTATTTATATGAAGTAAATTGATATCTGGTATCTAAATATATCTTTTAAAAACTATCTCCGTTAAATAAATAATTAAAATGGCGCAGTCGGATAGGATAACCAAATTGTTAATGGACATTTTCGTATTTGCGATTAATTGACTATCGAATGAACTCTCGCAGAATCTCCGTTAAAATAAATAATTCAACTTATATCTATGCTCTTACATGGTTGGGTCGTCTAAGATTTCTGTATAGGCAAGCGGGAACCATCCAGAGCACTGTGTACGCAAATTCTCGCCGAATTGCCAACCTTTGGTGCGATCACCCACTAGAGCTATCAAGTCCCCTTCCAAAAAACTGAGCTGGTTGTCTCCAGATGATAGATAGGCGTATAAAGCCCTGGCCAGTTGCAATTCCCAGTGAGGTGCGTTTGATGGCAGTGCCATGGATTTGGGTCTACGTCCAGGTGACATTTCTTGGACCAGTGATGGTGTACTCGCAGTTAAATTGTATTCAGACTTAGCCCTGGAGAGTGACAACATGGGCGAAGAAGCATCACCAATGGATCGGATATCGAGACAAGACGCGTCCATGCTTTTTGTCTTTCTGAGTTGTGAGCTGATACTGAGGCGGTCATCATCAAGTTGTGGGCTGCGTGGGTTAGAGTATAAATCTTCATCCGGCCAAAAGGTTACTTGTCTTAACCTGTTTGTGAACATACTTTCCACTGCTTCGGGAAGGAATTCGCGAGTTTTAGCCACCTCGTTCCATTCGTCAATATTGAGTTGATAAGCTTGGACACCTTGGTTATGATAAGACAGATAGTGCTTAGCTAGTGAGCACTGTCGCTCCAACACAAACCCGTACCTCCTTCGTTCCTGGGTCATTGCCTGTACAAACAAATAAATTTAACCCTTTGCTACGCGACAGAATAATAATATTTACCGTCTTTAAACTCTGTTCACAGAAAGCATCTAGTTTCGTCTTCTCTTCTTCCAGCACCTGCATATTTTTTAGTTCCTTGTCCATGGCGATGCCTGATTTGGTGGATCCGCGTGATTTCTTCCGTTGTTTTTTCATAATTGCAGCAGCCTTGCTGTAAGTCTCCGACCTTTGTTTATGTTGCTGCAGGAATTTCTTCTGCTCGGATTGAACGACTTTAGTGTCTTTTTCTAAGTTCGTTTCCAGAGGCACCAATAAGTCCACATAGAATGCTTTTAACTGAAAAATAAATTAAAAAAAAATTAAAAATTAGAGCCGTTGTTCGACCATTGTAAAGTCGCCGTTTATTTTTACTCGGGTAATTATTGCCTAACTATAATTTAACATAAATAGTCTTTACAAATCTGATAAAAGCAAAGGTGGGGCAACTCATATATCTTCTCCTGGTATGAAAATAAGAATTTCAAATAGAATATTGTGTAATTTAATGCAGCGAATCAGTCAAAGAGTCTGTTTCTCGAAATGAACAAAATGTACTTTTATATTCTCTAAACTTACATCACTTTGGCTTTGATCCCCTCATTTAGGAGAAATGCTCCAAAGCAAAGGGGACAATGAGGAAGAAATTAACAATAGAATTAAAGTCACACCAGACCCTGAATAAAACATAATAAACAATAAGGAAATAAGTAACACTATAAAACAAAAGTATACAAAACAATCTACCCGCCCACATTAACTTCCGATCGCTTCAAAAACAAAGTAAAAGCTATAGAAATTTCTAGAAAAAGGTAACTGTGCTACAAATATGATTAGAATAAAAAAACTAAACAATAAGTGCTACAGTTGGACACCGTTGATCAGAGTTTCCCAAATTGTGCGTCTACTAGTGCTCCGCGATCTACTAGTGTTGCTATATATATAGAAACGATTGTGCTCCGTGACGAATTCTTCTCGTGAAAAGTGCTCCGCAGCTCAAAAAGTTTGGGAAACTCTACCGTAGATAATATAACAGAAACACGGATTTTAAGATGGCGTGACACAAAATTTGATGTGAGGTGTGAATTTTCAAATATTTCAAGCTTTTGTAGGTGTTTAATAAGTGTAAGAAGCCAACAGAATGCTGGATGTCTAGGACTATATTTATTCTATAATGACATCAAAATTAACAGTTTTTTGATAATCTTTTTTATTCGTTATTTGAGTACTTTAATAAGAGCTTTAATTTAATTTTTTTAATTTCAAAAGATGACTTACACTACCTTAACCATAAATACAAAAAATCCCTAACATTGGTCATAATTTAGCCATGAATTAAAAAAATTATTAATTTTGTTAAAAATACAAAAACTGCAATATTTTCCCAAAACGCAACCTGATCAAAAGTTCCTTTCGTAGATTTTTTTCAGTTGTTTAGTTTAACCCCTTGGGGTTCAAGGGTGCGGGAGAGTATTTATTTTAATACATTGTTGCAAAAAAAAAAGAAATTAAAAAAAAATCACAATCAACGACACAAAAAAAACTATATATTTCTTTTTTAATCAAAACTAATCTTATCTATAATTCCCGTTGAACTATTTCAGTTTTCATCAATGTACATTACTGAGATTTTTTGAAGATGTTTATATTAACCCCTCTGAGAAATTGGGAGGAGGACAAACATTTTTTTGCTATAAAAAAAAAATTTTGTTTACACGCATTAAAAAGATTTCATATCCATCCTACTGAAATTTAAAAAAATATATTAATTTTCATTAAATAGATACATATTTGTTTATATTTATCCCGCGTTGTTTTTTTTTTAACTCTATATAGTTTTCCTATATGTGGGTCAAATAGTTGTAAAGCATACCAAATTTCAACTTTCTATATTCAGCCCTTTGGCTACAATTTCTACTGTATAGACAGACAGACAGACACACGAGGGACACGTTATAAGGGTTTTTTGTTTATACCTACAAAACTAAGGGAAAATAATAAGGAATAAAAACCGACAAAAGTATTTGGCTAGCAAGAACTTAGGAAGTAGACTAAGAGGAAGACCAGATAATACATGAAGATAACTATGGATAACCGTAAAAGATTCAACATGTGGTTTGATACATGTTTTCCCCAAGCTTTTCTATGGTGGTACAAATACAAATATATCTTTTTATAGTTGTCTTTAATTTAAGAGATGAGACATTTGTTTTAAGAATGACACAAAAAATCAAAATGTAATGAAAATGGCGTTTTATAATGACAATGTACCTTGACCTGAAAATGTTAAATATAAGAATAATTTGCAAAGTTTAAACAAAATGGTCAAAAGCCCGAATCAGTCGATAAAAGTTACTACATATCAAAATCTAGTTCAGCTTAGGCGTTTGGAATAGCCTATACAAATATATCTTATATAAATATATATTATCTTATATAATATATATAATATATATTATCAAATATACGGAGTGAATATTTAATGGCGAGACGACGTCACTGGAAGTTTTAATAATTTGCCGTTTCATACACATCGTAGCAGGCGATTATGCGCGCATGCGCATAATCTTTTTTTCTTCATAATCAAAATTTCTTCAAGGTTATTATAGTCATAGTATTCACCAGTATTTCTGACGTAATTCGGTGACGTCGTCTCGCCATTAAATAATCACTCTGTATATTATAGCCATACCATATTATATTATTTATAGGCTATACATATGTTGTTATTTTTATTCATTTATTTGCACATTTAGGGCCGGTTTCTGGAGCATTTTTTTATTGACACGATATCGCCTCAATAGTTATCGATACAATAAACCTTATCGAGTCGATAACTTTTTGACGGTTTCTCGATACTCATCTGACATGTTTATTATATCCAATAACTATTGTAGCGATATGTATGCATTTCAATTCACACAGCCAAAATATTTACAAAATCTCTTGTCATTTATGTGATCAATTGTTCACAAATGACAATAGTCAATGTCAGTGTCAAAAATAATTTACAAAAATATATATTTTTAACAATTAGTTTAAAAATAGATTGTTAAAAAATGGCAGAAAAAATGTGTAAAAATTTTACATGGAAAATTTGCAAAAGACATATTTTTTATTTTCCAAATTTCCTCATTATTTTCCGGCATATGAAATAAACTGCGGTCTCAACAGAGCAATACGATGTATTACTTTTTTAACAATTTTGCAAACTGTACTTTTATGTACATGCACATCATCACCAACTAGCATTTGGAAAGCCCCTGTTTCCAGAAATCTCAAAGTAATTAAAATTTGAAGCTGTGCCGAAATAGATTTACTTCTTTGGGTCATGGGTTCTAAATCACCTCCAATTAGACAGCATAATTGCATGCATTTTCATTTGCTTAACCGGTATTGTTGAATAAATTCAAACTCGCTATAATGCGGAATGGGTCACTTTTATCTCTCACAGTTCTCCGATGTAATAAACATATTGCAATTACAACATCCTCATCAAATTCATCAGAACTTGAATTGTCCATTTTACCTCTATAACAGTATAAGAATATCTTAATATATATGATTTTAAGAAGCAATTACTATTATATCTTGTAATAAAAATATATCTTTTTCAAAAATATATTGCAATTGCAAAATAACCTTATCTGTCATATGTCAGAACTGACATTAGATGACAATTCTCATATTTATCGATACGATAAAGGGTGCTCATTGGCAATATAACGTATCAATAAGTTATTGGTTCGATATCTCATCGATAAATAGAAAAATACATTCCAGAAACCCAAATTCTGCTATTGCGTCGATAAGTTTCGGTATCCATGGATATGGATACTATATCGATACGATATCTACAACTGAATTTTTCGAGAAACCGGCCCTTAGATGTGAATATATTTTGAATTTAAGTTTTTCACAACACAGTATTTGCACTATATAAATAGTACTCGGTTTGCAGCGCTAGCTACAATATCCTTATTTATACTAACGACTATAGTTTGTCAATTTAATAGTAATCGTAGCTCTACTAATAACATAGCTAGCATTGGTGCCAAGTTAACTTTGAACAGACTGTAAATTCACTGTAGGAGTGATGGTCGTGTAGAAAAGAAAAATATCATACTTACAATGTTCATCTGCTGTTCCTGTATCTCCTTGTACACCTCGACAATCCTCATCAGGGCGGATCCTGCAGAAAACGAATCGCATTAATATAAAAGCAGTGCATGTGTGTGTAATGTATTTGCGTTCGCAAGTCGTATCTGTTGTTCAAACAGGAACATTTAATGGAAAATGGAGAGGGTTTGAAGGGCAGGAGATCGGATGCAGTTGCTGGACCGCACACTGTTCAAATATTACATTCATAATGCGTTTAACATTGACTCCCAGCGATTCTCAACCATTCATACTATTTCAAATACGGTCCTTCAAAATACGACGATATGCGTTTGGGACGACAGCGACCTTGGAACATTCCAGAGTTCTCTAGCGAGCATTGGAAGAGTATGGAAAGAATTAAGGGAAATATATTGATGGATGTAGCTGTTATCTCTTGATGGAACATTTTGATGGAACGTAGAAAGGAGCTGTTTAAAAAATTATAAAACAATACTAACAAATAGAAGACAATCAATGGAAAATATTGAAAGATATGTAATTGTAAATTGTCATAAATCCAATGTTTAAGTTTAACTGATAAATTATTGATTATATGATTGATTTATTATATTATTACTAAAAATTTTTCGGAAGATATAAATGAAATTTATAAATTAGATATACCTATATAACTATATTTCTTTTTTATAGCGCCTTTCACTTTTTTTCTGCCATTTTTCGATTTTTTGTGCTTTTTTCTTCATTTTAGGTGTTATTTATTCGCTTTTCGTGCTTTTTATAGGCGCTTATATATTGAAAAATAAATTCTACTAATATCTACTAATAACGATTTTTTTTTACTTTCTGTATGATGCTCGTACTTAACCCTTATTTTTGTATACGGTGACTGACTAATTTTTGTTTTTCCAAATCCTTTTCCGGTATAATTTTCAGCTGGCCGAGGGGTGGTGAAGGGCAGTAATACCTTTCCATGTAATCAACATAAGATGTCTGAGAATTGTCCCTCGGGTCGTTAGGTATCCAGGGCAGGGTTCGCATTAAGTAGGGCCGGTCCTGCGTCCCAGTAGCGCCTGTCAACCGGTGGCCGCTGCTATTTTACACAAAGCACCCTTTGATAGAACTTAAACTTACATTATGCTGCTCAAGGAATACCAAATTTTGAAGCAACTGTTTTATGATTACCAAAGCTGTATTTGAGCCCAAAATCACATCAGTTCGTCCGTATATTATCGGTGGATTTTTTTGCAAAAGTTTTAATAAAAATCAAATATCAAATTTAATTTAATGAGTCATATAATTTTTGAAAACTTCAGTTAATTTCAAATGTACTTTTCTAAAGTTAAACAAAAATATGATGTGTGAATTTTCACACATTTCAGGGTTTTTTAGGTATCTACCATAGAGATAGTAAAGAGAATCAACACAGCATGACCTTGTTTTCAAGACACTTTGGATTTCACTCCTTTGTTTCATCGATTCTTATCTTATTCTTGGTCAAAACATAGTGTGTTTACAATATCAGAGTTTCCCAAACTTTATGAGCCGCTGAGCACTTTTCACGAGAAGAATTCGTCGCGGAGCACTATCGTTGCTATATATTTATATATATTTTAGTTGGATTTTGATGTGATATGTTGTAGAAAACAATTTCTCAGTTGATCGATATAGGATAACATTTTTAAGCCTGTCTTGAAAAATATCTGTACGTACTATAACTGCGTAAAAGGTAAAAATGCTTTGTCAGTTAAAAGCAAAAATATTAATAAAAAACCAGCTGTGGCCACCACAGGATTGACCGCCATCACAAAGTTCTTAAACGAAGAAATTATAACAAAGAAATTATACTGATAAAATAAATACTAAGAAAAAATATCGCAAAAATATGAGAGAGAAAAAATATATTAACTTGTATTAAAAAATGTTTCAAATAAAAGTTGTTAGTTATTGCTTGTATAGCAACTTTTGTTAATTATTTTTTTTTCGAAATATTTCTTTGTTACGAAATATCCGCAAAAATCTTAAAACCAATATGAAAAATCTTTCATTTCTAGATGACCGATTTTTACCAAAAGTTGATTAACTGATCTGATTGATGTGAAAAGCTTAAAAATAAAGTTTAAGAAAAATCCGTTTACACAAATTCGCTTTACACGGGTCCAAGGACCGACAGATATGCTACAAATAGTAAAAACATTATGTAGGAACCTCAATTCGTGGACATTTAAAAATGTCAAAATCGGAATGAGCACAAGACCTCTCTCATATGCTGTGGCGGTCGGTAAAAACATAACTAGAACTGGGACAAAAAAAGCTTTTCAAAATACAAAATAGAAAATATCAATAAAAAAACTATTAAAATATTATCTTTATAATATTTGAACATACTTGTCGTCTACTGGACGTTCTGAGATAGAGACTGTGGCAGCTCTTTTTAACGAGCCGTACTTTAGCCAGCGATTCATCGAAAAATAATCGCAGTAAAAACAAGTAAATAACACTGCAATAACTTGATTTGTCTGAATTTTAAGAGATCTAAAGAATATAATTCATATTCCTATTGCATGAAACGTCAGAACATCCAATATCTATCATTTGTCAAATTTTAAGGAATCTGTACTATAATTATATATGCCGTTACTATAATATATCAGCCCTGTAATATAACCGTCACTCAACTGTATATTTGTATTTTATATAGGTTAAAACTTTTTCAATGACCAGTTGAACCATAATATTCGAGCGCCTTTATTTACATGTATTTGGGGCAATAAAATATTATTGTACTGGCTTTTCTTACCTTCATTAGCGAATCTTTTCTGAGTGAAACATTTGTTTTGAAAAAACACAAACACTATTTTCACATCTGATACCAAGCGCGGAGCACCAAGTGATCCGCGGAGCACAGTTTGAGAAACTCTGTACTATATGATTCTTAGGTAGTGTCTACATCCGAATCAATTTTTTAGTGCTTTTTTGATTTAAAACCTTTTTGTTTATGTACAAACAATTGTATTTTGTGTGTTAATATTCTGTGTATTATTCGGATTCTTTATTTTCATAGTTTGGTGCCTAGTTTAAGATCTATTATAGGTTTTTGTTTTAGAGATTGTTTTTATTGTGTTTTTATTGTGATACAATACAAATTAGTTAAAACGGTTTATTGTTGTTCATTGGTGTATGAATAGCTATACTAAAGCAAATATTTTCTTCAAGCCCTGGTCATGCATATGAGTGACCTTGAATAGTATTTTTAATTTCAACCCGAAAAATAGATGTCAGTAGTTACGATATTAACGCACTTTTTGAAAGATAGATGTCAAAATATTAACATATTGGACATATTTTTGACAGATGTATTTGAATCATAGTTAAGAAACTATCAAACTATACACTGATAATGATAGTATTACATTTTTCTGGTAAGCATTTCTGTAGTTATAATAAGCTCCGTGAAGTTATGTTATAATATTATGGTATATATAAAAATATGTATATATTATATTGTTATGTATATGTAAATTATTTTTAAACTTTAATGATTGTTAAGTTATTAATAAACATTGATAATAATGCATTTTGCTGTATATTTTTGTGCCTACCATTTTCTGTTAGCTGTTAAAGTTAAAAGAAAATTGTTATTTTCAGTTATTAAGTAAATTTAATCTATAATAAATTTAATTGAAGCCTATTTGCTATAAAGCTTCTATGAACTTTATATATGGAATAAATTTATTTGATAATTGAAATATCAGTTTGCAATAATTACAATATATTACTGGTATATTTTTGAATTTTCGCGCTTTAACATTTTAGTTCCGAGCTGAAAGATAGATGGTAATGAAATACGATATTTTCTACAGTGACTGTATAAAGACAGTGTGGCCATATGAACTGTAGCCGCCATGTTTATTCCAGATTTGTATTGGGTTCTATGGAATAAATGTTAATATATCCTAATATATTATAATATTTCTTAAATTTTTAATAGTTTTACGTGTTTATGTTTATGTATAATGTTAATATCAATTTATTGTTAAGAAAAAACATGTATATGATTCAACATTTATTAAGATAAATATTAAAATTGCCTACCGATGAAGGTATTTTTTAGAAATGTTTGCAACATAAAAAGAAAACAAATGAAAAAAATTCTTAAAAAAGGACATGAAAGGAAATAAAAGAGATATGTTTTTATTATTTTATAATTTTATTTGAGGACCTATAAAAACTAAAACATTTTTTTTTATAAAAACGGGAGTGTTAAACATTTTAATTAGGATATTTTAAATTTAAAAAAACAAGTTCAAACAGGACATTAGAATTAGAATAAAAAGATAGGGAAAAAATGATGATAAGGTTCTATAAAAATTAGAGAACCCAACATTTCTCTAATTTTTGGGAAAACGCATGTTTATATAAAAAAAAAGGATATTTTCATATTAAAAAAGAATAAGCAGAACATGTTATATACCCTGAGTTCAAAAAGAAATTACGTAAGAGTTGGCTGTGGAAAAATAAAATAATGTATACCAGTGTTTCTCAACAGGTGGTCCGCAGAAAAATTTTAGTGGTCCGCGAAAGTTATCGTAGGTTTTTTTGCAGTTTTTTTGTTTTTTTTTGGACACATTTTTTATGTAAATAATTTATATTTTGTTTATTTTCTGTAAACTTTCTGTGATTTTCGACAAATAAAATTTATTTAGTAGCACATTAAATATATATGTTTTCTTGCAAAAAATTAACCAACAATTATTATTAGTGGTCCGCGTTAGAAAATTATATATTTTACTGGTCCGCGGTGCGTTTTTGGTTGAGAAACACTGATGTATACTACAAGCTTTATGTAACAATAAATAATTTATGACAACAAGAGTGATTTCATTAATTCAGACAGTAAATTAATTCTAAAGCTTTCTGTTGACATTACTTTTATTTTCCATAGCCAACCCTTATGCAATTTCTTTTTGAACTCATGGTATAAATGATATATTAATAAAGAAAACTGATGTATATATTATCAATTATGCATTTATTCAACTAAAATTATGGTCAGGTGAAAAATAAAATGAAATCAGCATGGAATAACATTAAAATTAATGAAAGTAAATACTTCTTATAATTGTGAAGCCATCCATTGATTTACTGGCATAATGTTTTTTTATATTCATTTAACCTCTTTTTCCCAGAAATTTTAAACCTAAACATAACAAAACGTTTCATTATTTTTAATTTTAATTTGTGACAATTTAAAATATGTGCACAGTTTACATTATCTACATTACTCATTACTCATCACAAACACAACAATATTCACTATTAAACGTCTAAATATACGTATATTATTTGAAAATATCACTTAAATCTGTTGAAACACAAGCTAAACACATGTAAACCATATATAATCTGTAACAAAGTTGGAAGAAATATGGCGGACTTCAGCTCGACCAATAGAAAATGAGACCATCGTATGGCCACACTGTCTTTATACAGTCACTGTAATATTTTCGATTAACCAGGCGACATCTATTCTTGTTTACCTATATTCTTTGATTTGCTTGCAGCGGAAGAAATGAACTGGCCTCTATAATTTCATACGTAAGTATTTTACTGTATTTGTAATTTAATAAAGTTTATTAAAATTTTACTTGCTGAAAAACTTATTATTATTTTGTTATAATATGTTTTCTAAAATATACAACAAAGCATATTTACAGTACACACGTAGTAAATTGAATATATGTGTTAATATAAATGTGTTTTTCTTTTTTTTTCTTTTGTAGTATTCTATTCTATTTTTAGTTTTTGTTTATGGACAACATTATTTTAATTCTATTTCTCTCCTAGCTCAAAAAAATAAGAACTAAAACAAAACATACTGCAGATATTATATGTATATAAACTAATGTTGTTACCAAATAAAAAATGGCGGCTACCTGTTTCCTACGCCGCACTTCTATGCTCTCTCTATGCGTAGCATAAAGACTGCCCTGTCACCAGATATTTACCAAACAATAACAAGTGACAATAAATTGTGGGTGTGAATTTAAAATTACGAATAACTTTTCAAAAAATAAACTACATACTTCCATTTGAGACTTACAAACGTACTAAATTACGAGATACGGGAGCATCAAGACAGCTGCCCCGTTATCCAGTTAGTCAATTAAATATTGCTAGCATGATGTTGCATAAAATTCGATAAAATTCTTGTTGTACTATTAAGGTTTACATTAATGTGTTTACATTACAATATTTTTTTCAGATTTTTAGATTAACCCTGCAGAGATATAGGGTACGGAACAAAACTTTTTAGTACGTTTTTGGCAAAAATCGTGTTATTCGTGTTATAAAAAAGATATTTAAAAACTATTTTTCGTTCCTTAATCTACGTCTTAAGAGCTTTCCTTTAATACGAGGGGTGTTTGATAAGTCAGTTACTTCAAAATGAAACAATTTCTTTTTTTTTTTATCCAAAATTCGACTTATTTTTCAACATCTCTTTTTAGCTCGATACATTTTGCCCAACGATATTCCAACTTCTTTAAATATCCTCAATAATATTCTTAATGAATATAATTTAGTTTATTTTAGAGGTAAGTATGTTTAAATTTAATTTAATAGTGTAGTACAGTGGTGTTTAACGCATTTCAGCCCCAGGCAATTCCCCCCCCCCCCGCAAAAAAGAAAGAATTGGGCCTCATGCAGCCCGCGGGCCGCCAGTTTGACAATCCTGGTGTAGTAGATTAATAAGTATAGTAATATGTTTGTTTTTATTTCACTTAATTTACAGATTTGAAGTAAAAATCTTAAAATAACCAAACGGGAGAAGATATTAGTTCAAAAAATGTCGGATAAATATAAAAAATAATTAGAAAGTGTGAAAAGAAAAGCCCTTTTTATAGATTCACTAGGCGAACTGTGAGTGCGTGCTCAGGGCCGTAATTGCAACATTTAGTACGTCGGAGGTTGTGGGGTTTAACGCTCTCAGCCCGGATCTGATCCGCTGATATTTTTGTACGCAACACTTTATTTTCCCTGATAACATTTTCTGTGGGCGAATCACGACTGAAACTTTGCAAAATTAAGTTGCTGAGGCTTATCAAAATTTAGATAAGTTTTCCGAGCCGAATAATGGATCCAGACATTTATTTCAGAACTTTGTCTAACGACAATTTACTGTGCAACCAGTGGCGGCTTATACTGTATGAAGAAATAAATTAAAAAACAAAAAAAAAAAAAAAAAAAAATGCAGTTGGCAATGTAAATTTAGAGGATGTGTTATATTATGTCATAATTCTGACACCTTTATTTTGGACGTTTGCCATTGCTGATAGTACTAGGCTAGAATAGTACAATATAATGAGTATTAGTATCAAAAAGATATAATACTTCAAGAGTAATATAAAAAATAATAAATTCGGACGTTTCGGAAACTGCTCAACAATCTGTTTCCGTATTCAGCGATCACGAGAAGTGATGATCACAACACTTCTCGGAAACAGATTGTTGAGCAGTTTCCGAAACGTCCGAATTTATTATTTTTTATATTACTCTTGAAGTATTATATCTTTTTGATACTAATACTCATTATATTGTACTATTCTAGCCTAGTACTATCAGCAATGGCAAACGTCCAAAATAAAGGTGTCTGCATTAATATTGGACCATTGCAAAATAATTTCAAAGATATTATGTCATAATTGTTGAAATTTGCAATAGACGATATCCATTTTAAAATCGAGAATAGTGACGGCGGTCATCAATCGAAGTATTTGGACAGGGATGGAACCCTGGGGTTCCGTGGAACGTTTTAAGGGGTTCCGTAACACCATTTTTGGTAGGACATATTTATTCCAAAACAGCAAATTTTACTCGACAAAAGGTTCAAATTTGTTGAGTAGAGATTATTATTTACTTCTTATATCACCTACCATATGTACTTTGTACTGTATTATTGCATTTTATGTTTATAATGATTGTTAATAAATGCTTATAATAAAGAAATAAGTAAAATTCAAAACAGCATATCGCTAATTATTCGATTCAATTTTTATTTATAACTAGTGGGTGTACCCGTGCTTCGCTACGACATTTCACTACATTAATTCCAAAAAAGTGGAACATAACGATTATAAAGTTAAAAATATAAAACGGTAGGTATAGTAATTTTAATTACCGCTAGGCAGTGGAGAATAAATAATTACTTAGCACTGCCACCTTTTGACAAATTCCACAACTCTCAACATATTTGCCTTTCGGGCTTTGTGTTTACGCTGTGATAACTGCGTTATTATTAATCTTTGATGTATAGTGTTGCATGTATTATGATTCTACGTGAAATGGTCTAATTTATTATTCTAAAATAATTGATAAATCTGTATAAAACTCCGATTTATGCACCCACAAACTTTATAATACAAAAACTATTACATTTAAAAACAGAAAATTGCCCAATACACGATATCGGTGCATGATAGGTATATGCTCTCGTGGACGTTTTTTAGATCTAGTTAAGATCTACATTTTTTGTCTACATTATATCAATATATCTAATAAGGTTTAGCCTACGTAAACAATTTAAACTGCACGGAGAGTGAAAATAACGGTTTCCCCCCATAACGCCCCCTAGGAGGACATGGACGAAGTTGGAACCCTCACTAAAACCTTCCTTGGATTATTATTACTAAATTTGGTGAAAATCGGTCCATCCGTTTGACTTTGCATAAAGACCAAATTCAATAATAAACATCTAAATCATTAATTTATTAATTCATTTAATAACCGATTATCTAAATTATTATTTTAAAACGTTTGACCTTAAAGTTCAATAAAATTAAATAATTAAATAAAATTAAAGATAATCCATTGGGGTTCCAAAGAAATAGCATTTAAGCTGTAGGGTTCCGCAGATGTAAGAAGGTTGAAGACGACTGCCCTAGAGCTATCTATTTCTGTAATAATATTTGAGAGAATCCGCAACATCCGAAACATTCGCACTGAATAACTTAAAAGAGATAAAAATAAATCTCTCTAAACCTAAACTCTGAGCTTTCACTCATTTTTAACACCCACCCAACCACCACGCGACGTATTCTACGCCTAACAGACCTGCGGAAGTGGTTTCGACACAGCCCCCTTCTCTTTAGTACGGTACCGCTGGCTTTACGAGATCTCTAAGGCACGTCCCTTATTATATATATATATATATATATAGTCAGAAACCTCTTCTACCATTCGGTGTAGAGGTTGTTCTTCTCAGTCTAATTCTTTTATGAAGTTGCGCCACTCTGTCTTATTGTGAGCCTTATTTTCTGCTTCTTTCCATGTTAATCCTTTTTTATCTAGGATTTGTGACACTGTTTGGTTCCATGATTTATGAGGTCTTCTTCTTGGTCTTCTTCCTGAAGTTCTGGCTAGCCATATAATTTTTGTCGGTCTTTCTTGCTTCATTCTTGTGATGTGTCCATACCATCTTAATTTCTGTGTCTATTGTTTTTTCTACTGCTTCTATCTGTAGCTCTTCTCGTATTGTTTCACTTCTTATTCTGTCAAGTTTAGTGATACCCTTAACTCTTCTTAAAAATTTCATTTCTGCAGCCATATTACTAAATATTAATTCAGAGATGCAGATGTTCATTTAAGATAAGGTTGAGAGGGCCTAGCATGCAACCATGAGTTGACCACTATGATACTGCAGCCGCAAGTGTTTAGATTAGAAACAGTTTTATTTTTAAGCAGCGCTTCTACTTAAAAATGTCAGTACTGTACGCAACTTTAAATGTAATACAGGATATTTTACTTTAAAATATGGTAAACGAAACCAAACACCGTACTGAAAAATAGAAAATCAGTTTCCGCCGTCAGGATGAGAGTAAATAAACATCATATGAACGATAGAAACATTTTCCAATACACCGTTAACTCTCGGCTAAACTAAATTTAATTTCTCGCGCTACGATTTCTCGCTAGTTCAAGCGGCAAAAAATAATAAAATAACAACATCGAGCAGCGTTAAGTTCAAAATACATTATCGCGTCTGCGAAATTCAATTGTCGTAGAACGGGAGTTAGGATATAATTCGCTGTCGCCGGTTGACGCGAGACCGGACGTCGCTCGACGTTCAGACGCGCTAATCAGTAAAAACACACAAAAAAATATTATATCTACATGAAGGAAGCAGAGAAGTGGAATACAATGGTAAAATCCAGTAAAGAGAGGGATTAAATATGACGTGGTAGCGAGCTGCGCTTTAACACCTGTGGTTTCGCTTCTGTTGTTTTCAAATTTAATTAAAGACTGTCTGGAAAGATTCCCGTACTCGTGTAGAGCTTTGAAGTAGGGGAGACTTGCCTAAAGCGTACCGGTCAGTTCGTACCTATTAAATTTATTTATCCATATAATCCAAGTCGTTTCTAGGGGCAAATACATCAATAAATATACTTGAGCTAAATATACTTTGGTAATATAGATTTCTTTTTAGAACAGAGTGTTGTTTTGTGCATGGTACACAAATTTATTTATAATAATATAATAAAATAAATATTTATTAATAAAATTGAATGCTATATCTGTTATTTATTTTCGGCCTCATATTTGGTTTCTGCACGTTTCTGTGCCTGTTTATCTGTCAGAGATTCAAGCTGCATTCACAGTTACCAAATTATACTTACAATTTATATCTATAATCAAGTATTATATTTATACTTAGGAGAGCATTCATACATACCAAATTATAATTATGATTAGTAAATGCTACCATCTATTGTTACAAACAAAAATTACTATTGCATGAACCCACCATCTACGTTTTTAACCTTATTTCATTTTTAAATATATTAAAATGGTCACAGTTTCTCATCTACGAATTATTTAGGCAGTTATATGTACCATAATTATAGTTTTTTGCATGTCGTATCTATTTTGACATTTCAAATTCACTTATAGGTTAGTTTCTGTCCCTTTCTCGCTGACTGACATAAGTATAAGTATAAGCATGAAGTTTGCAAACTTTTAAATTATACTTATAATTAAGACACTTAAGTACGTTAGTGTGAATGATTACGTAGGAGGTAATATGACAAACTTCTAATTATAAATCGAAATCATAAGTATAATTTTAATTAGGGAAGTGTGAATGCAACTTTACACAAAAATGGCTGGACATATGCTTACGTAATTTGGTACGATGATAGAGTAAGACTAAGATTCGAACACAGGCTGTATGGCATCTCAAAATTTTCATTCTAAGGGGTTTGTTTCTGGGTTAAATCTGTTAAAACTTAAAATATCTACAAATAACAAGATACAAATATTACAATTTAAATACTGTAAGAATTTAATAATGTTAATCCATTTCTTTGAAACATATTTCATTGCTTTGAAAATGGCGAAAGCCGAAACTAGTGAGCAGTTAATAAATAAAAATAATGAAAATTTACAATGTTTTTTATTTCAACCATTATTAATGTATTTCTCGGCTTTCTTGGCCAGATTCTCCAGTTATTTTTATCTTCCCACTCTCTATCTATCAGGTGTCTCTTTTCCATGGTCTCAGCTACTTCATCCAGCCACGATCTTCTTGGTCTACCTCTCTTTCTTCGTTCTATCGGGCTCCAGTTTGTCAATCTACTTATCCATCTTCCTACCAGGGTATATTGTAAGAGAGGAACTGAAAAGGGATAAGATGAAAGTGGGTACAGGAAGGAGGGCGGTTAAGTACGAAGAGAAAGTTAGAATAGAAACAGACAAAAAAATAATGAGGGAATGCTGGGAAGAAAGAGCCAGAGAGGAACAGAAAGGAAGATGGTACGCATGGGGGGAGATGAGAAAAGAGTATTACTGGAGATGCGGAGTGGATGCGACAGAGGTGGAAAGGAGAAGAAAAGACGGGATAAACGTGATTGAGGAGTTGTGATAAGGAAGTGGGGGAGCAAGAAAGGACAGTCAGAATAGACAATTCAAGGAGCGCAGGGAGATATAAGCAGGTCAGAACTATAGGGGTACCAAGCTACTTGAGGGGAGAAAGAGGAAGGTCCGGAGGGAGAGTTAGGAGGATTGCGAGGCTAAGGTGCGGGAATGAAGAGAGAGGAAATAGATATTGGAGGAGACAGGAGGATAAGATGTGCAGGATGTCCGGGGAGGAGGAGGAAGATGTAGAGCACCTCGCGAAGAGGTGTAGGGAGATGACAGAGTGGTCGGGGAGCACATTAGACCTGCTGCACGAAGATGGAAGGGGGGAGAGCTGGGCGAGGGAATTAGAGGCAAGAAGGATTGAGATTGGGGACGGATAACAGGAAGGGGTAAAGGAAGGAAGAAAGAGGCCCGGTGGGAAGCAGAATGGGGGAAATGGAAGGAAGGAAGGGGGCTGAGGTTACCTGGAAATGGGGAGGAAGGAAAGGAGATTTGAGGAGGGGTGAAGAAATGGTTGGAAGGGAAGAGAATGGAATAAAATAAATTATAATGTAAAGTAATGAAATGTGATGTATGTTTAATAGGATGTTGGGATGTCAATAGGAGATATATGTTTTGTAAATATAATTGTAGTAATACCCAAAACACCGAAAGGTCCAAGGGAAATAAAGGATTATATATTATCCATCTTCCTTCATTTGCTCTCCTAACATGACCGTACCAGATGAGTCTCTTTACTCGTATGTACGCGAAAGTGCTGAACGAAAGATTAGTGGATGAGATGGAAAAGAAAGATTTACTGAAGGAAACGCAGTTTGGATTCAAGAAGGGAAGAGGGGCGATTGACGGAATATTCGCTGTGACTCACATAGTAGAGAAGAGGTTAAAGAGAAAAAGAGGGAAAGCGTATATGGCGTTCGTGTATTTGAAAGCGGCGTTTGACAGGCTGGATAGGGAGGAGCTGTGGAAGGTAATGGAAAGGAAGGGGATAGGAAAGAAGTTGATAATGAGGATAAAGGAAATATACAAGGGGACGAGCTGTAAGGTGAGGGTAGGCGAGGATGAGACGGAAAGTTTTTGGGTGAATAAGGGGGTGAGACAGGGTTGTCCGCTGAGCCCGACCTTGTTCAACTTATATGTAGCGGATCTAGAAGGGAATATGAGGAAGGAACAAGATGGGGGGGGGGGGGGTAGTAGGGAAGATGAAATTGTGGACATTGGGGTACGCGGACGATATTGTATTGATGGCAGAGGAGGAACAGGAGCTTAAGAGAATGATTGAAAGGGCGGATAAATATTTCAAAAGGAAAAAATTAGAAGTAAACAGGGATAAGACGAAGGTAATGGTATTCGGTAAAGGAAGAGGAAGAAGAAAGAAGATAAAATGGGAATGGGGTGGCAGAGAAATAGAAGAGGTGAAGAGTATAAAATACATAGGTTACATACTAACGAGGAACAATGGGACTGAACTACACATAAGGGAAAGAGTAAAGAAGGCAAGGATAGTCATGGGGAAGCTGTGGAGTATAGGAGAGCGGAAGTTTAGCGACGATATTAGATGGAGATTGAGGTTGTTTGACGCCGTGGTGAAAAACATCCTGCTATATGGGGTGGAAATTTGGGGATGGAAGGAATGGGAGAAGGTAGAACGAGTACAGGAGAGGTATTTAAGATGGATCGTAGGGGTAGATAGAACGACACCAGGGTATATTGTAAGAGAGGAACTGAAAAGGGATAAGATGAAAGTGGGTACAGGAAGGAGGGCGGTTAAGTACGAAGAGAAAGTTAGAATAGAAACAGACAAAAAAATAATGAGGGAATGCTGGGAAGAAAGAGCCAGAGAGGAACAGAAAGGAAGATGGTACGCATGGGGGGAGATGAGAAAAGAGTATTACTGGAGATGCGGAGTGGATGCGACAGAGGTGGAAAGGAGAAGAAAAGACGGGATAAACGTGATTGAGGAGTTGTGATAAGGAAGTGGGGGAGCAAGAAAGGACAGTCAGAATAGACAATTCAAGGAGCGCAGGGAGATATAAGCAGGTCAGAACTATAGGGGTACCAAGCTACTTGAGGGGAGAAAGAGGAAGGTCAGGAGGGAGAGTTAGGAGGATTGCGAAGCTAAGGTGCGGGAATGAAGAGAGAGGAAATAGATATTGGAGGAGACAGGAGGATAAGATGTGCAGGATGTGCGGGGAGGAGGAGGAAGATATAGAGCACCTCGCGAAGAGATATAGAGAGATGACAGTATGGTCGGGGAGCACATTAGACCTGTTGCACGAAGATGGAAGGGGGGAGAGCTGGGCGAGAGAATTAGAGGCAAGAAGGATGGAGATTGGGGAAGGATAACAGAAAGAGGAAACGGAAAGAAGAAAAAAAAGAGAAAAAATATTGTAAAATGTAAAATGTATTGGATGTTATTGTTATGTATTTTTGGATAGATTGTTTTACTTTTTATTTTATTTTTATTTTTTTGGGAATAAAGAATATATATACTCGTATGTATGTTAAAATATTCTTTTTCTATATCCATTCTTCTTTTTATTTCTCGTCCCCTGGAATCGGTGATTAACCTCGTCGTAGAAATAGGCCGTTGTAAAATAAATAAAGTAAAAATAAAAAAATTTAAAATGTCATTTCTTCATATCTGATTCTATACATCTTGTGACCCTACAACATCTTCCCCAGTATTCCATTCAGTAGCCGCGATTTTATTTCGAATCCTTCTATTCATAATCCAGTTTTCTGCTCCGTATGTCATAATACGTTGGACTATGGTTTTGCATATTAGTGCCTAACATATTGTGGCTTATATACACAATGGATTATAGAACACACTTCTTAAGCCACATTCAGAGTTCTTAAATCATTAGAAATCATTGGTTGTCACTAACAAGTTTGTCATACGGTAACGCGTTAAACCATTCATATCTCTAAATTTAATACGTTTTTCTTTGTCGATTGTGGATAATTTTCTGAACTTATAGCTTGTGAGTTGTTTTAATGAGACAGATATATAAACACATTGGCTATCTCAGTCGATCAGTGACACCGTAGTTATCGTATTCCTTTACATAACCTAACATAATGTCATCATTAACAAATCTTGCTCAAAATACAAAAACGGACAGTAAATATAATCAATAACCTAACCTAACCTAACCTAACTTAATTACCTAAAAGTTAGGTTTAGTTAGTTAAAATCTAAGACAACAGAATTATAAAAACGATAATACATAGAAAACATTTTACGAAGCCATGTAGTTGTTGTAAAGACACACCGATGTCGGACTATTCGTAACCCATTAATTTATAACTGCTGTGAACGGTACGTAGAACGTTAAACTAATGCATAAACACATAACTTACAACGTGACAATGAACAGTCTACAATGTGTTAATTTAAATAGCTCAGAATGCGGCTTTACGCTGCATAATTTTCAATGAGATTGTTCTTGATAAAAATCAATAAAATGTACTCTGTGAAACTGACTTATTCCCTTTTCACACTAGATCTTTAAGACGAGTGAACTTAAAGTTCACCGATGTTTAACATCGGTTTGCTTTCACACTTGATGTTTAAATCTCTGGTGCTGTCATCAGCTACAGTAATTTTGTCCGTAAGTTACCGTCATGAAATTACCAGTTTTGAACTGTCTGCGCAGACGCACATTTTGAATTATCATTTCATTCTACAATAAAGACACTACAATAAAGAATATATTACACCTGTATTAACATGTAAGTCGATACATTTTATCTCAATTATTGTAGCTCTGTATTTTATTAAACACATTATTAAAATTAATAATTTTATTATAACAATAAGTATAAACTTCTTATAACGTCGATATAATACAGTATTCTTGTTTATGATAATATAAAATGTTGACAGCACAAATTCAAGGAGTATTTTTTTATAATAGAAATTAAGTTAAGGCAATGCGTAAGGCAATGCGTACGAAGTTTAAGACGCAGATCTCTGTTTTAAACATCGGTCGTGTTTAGACGAGGCCGTACGGTTTCACATTAGCGTTTAAAGATACATTCACTTTAACATCCGATCTTAAAGATCTAGTGTGAAAAGGGTATTAGTTGACAAGGCCACACTGAAGCAGCCTAGACACGAAAAAGTGCCGAGAATTCATATTCGCGGCTACTATGCGCAAGTTTTTTACTTTGTAGACGATTCAGATTGATAACAACCTAAAACTTTGCACATTTTTTAAAAAATTATTGTTTTACGCCATTGAAGATGCAATATATATATATAGTATGATTTTGCTACTCTCCTTTACTGTATGTAAGCAGGTGGGGTTCGGGGTGAAGTTCCCATGAGCTTTCGATCCATCGCTCTTGTAACCTCATCAAAGATTGTAACTTGTAACTAAGTCCTCTCGTGTGTGCGGTCGCTTATCGACATCTGACCACTAATGCCGTTCTAGCGCACAACTCCTTTAATTAATAGTCTGTGGAGATCACGCATTACAATTATACTTTACAATTAATAATAATCCGCTACTTTGTGAGAGGATGGAAGGATGTATCGCGGATAAGTTGATTTGTCCCCTCACTGTTGAAGAAGATGCGTGGTCTTCGATCCAATCTGTGGACAGACGTTCCGCACGCACGGCACGTAATAGCGTTATTGTGGACGCAACTTCCAGTTCTTTCCATTTACTTCGTTTCGCAATTCCAACTTTCTTGCCATTGCGTTTTGTCGTGATACGTATATTTACTCGTATTTTTAATCCGGTGTGGGGGCCACATGTCTAACACACACTTGCCGTTTGACCAACTGATGTTTGCTCGACTGACGTTTGCCCAACGGATACTTGCCTGACACGACACTTTCCCCACAAGACATATGCACACACAAATTAATAAAGTTTTGTTAATATTCATTTTGTAATTACATTTTTATGTAATATAACGTATTATTTTTATTTAGAATTATTTATATTTTAAAATATCATACATAAAAATGTAACATAGTTGTAATGTAAGTAGATTGTTGCCATTAATTTGTCTCTATTTGTTTATTCATTTTGGTTATTTCGGATTGTGTTTGTTATATGTTTTAAATTGAAGATTAGAATTAAACCGCTCTCCAAATCTTTTTGTATGTTGCATAAATAAAATATATTTTAGAAACTTATTTAAAGAAGATTTTTATTGTGCTACCATACACCAGTTTTATTTATTTATTATTCTTTTTTTTTATGAATTTTCACCTTAAATTATTTAATAATTTCGTACAAAAAATGCTGTTAAATCTTTGAAGCAGTTAGAACTGAATTCTCTAAAATTCACTCTTCAGTTGTCCAAAATTCAGTATTTTTACTTGTCTATAGAGCATTGGTTTTTTATTTTTTATTATTATTCAAGCTTTTTTTGTTGGTAGTGTGCATATATATACACACACACACACACACACACACGCAAACAAATATGTGTTCATCCAAAAAAAAAAAAAAAAATATATATATATATATATATATATATATATATATATATATATATATATATACATACAAATGAAAGCCCTTAGTACGTCGATTAACGAACAAAATTTTATTTTTGGAAAATAAATTATTTTGATGCGATTTTGCCAAAACTGTGCAAAAAAAAATTGTCCCACATCCTGTAGCCCAGATGGTTTAAACTAAAAATCTGATAAAAGTACAACAATTTGTGATCAGATTATGTTTTTGGAAAATAACGCTTTTAAAATTATAATTTTTTTTTTTGGTTGACGATGCACAAAAGTTATAGTTATGTAACACACTATACTAGAAGGCGTATCCTGGTCTAATGGTTAGCTTATTCGTTTGCTACGCAGCAAACTTGGGTTTGCTCCCGGGCAGAGGAGACAATTTTATTTTAATTTTTTTTCCATTTTTATTTTGTTTAAATTATTTTGTCAAAATTCTAGTTATATTTTGGCAAATGTTCCATTCATTTTTAAGAACGTAAATTTAATAACCAGTTGGAATTGTTGGAATTATATTTTCATTCTATGTGTCATGTATACGAAACCAGAGGGGCGGAGCATATGACTTAAAACAACCAATGGAAGCCATAGGCGCATTTTTCAAAATCTTAATGAAACTTGTTATATAATAAAAAAAAAAAAAAAAAATACTGCACATATTTAGAAACCTAAATAATGGCATTAGATATTCGAATTAAAATTAACAAAAAAATATTTTAACATAAAATTTGTTTTTAAAGCTCTTAGATTAACAGATAAATTATTTTAAAAATATCGTTTATTTTGCCGTGATTACTACAAAGCAAATTTCACACTTCACATACATTTTTTTTTTGTTCATCACTTGTATTTCCGAAGCGAGGACCCTTTTTTAGATCATCACTGGAAATTTAGAAGTTAGAACCTTATTCATAATTTTGTTTCCGGGACCCCACAAAAAAAAATTCCTGGGTGAGTCACTGTTGCAAATACAACAATAATTACATTTATCTTATTTCTAAATAAAAGGATTCACCACATATGTGAAGTGCCACTCAGAGCAAAGCTTTGTGCGTGGCGGTATTTTACATGTTTTCTCACTGTATCTATGCAATATTATTATTATTTTCTATTACTAAAAATATTTTTTCCACCTATTTAATTATATTGCAATTATTAGCACTTTTTCGTGAAAAATAGTACTCATAAATAACTACAGTGAATTATGGTTGCATAATTCACTGTTTACGGCCAATCAAAAACCTACATATCCATAAATCACTCTCGCTGATCAAATCATATTTGACAATGGCAATGGGAGGGGCCAAAACTGCAGTGGTAGCAGACACCATGGATGACGCTATCATTTCCATTAAAATTATCAATTTTGAGTCTAATTTATTTGTTTAACTCGTTGACTGCCAATTACGAGTTTTCTCGTAGTTAGTGTTCTTGCCCAGGACGCCGACTACAAGATTTGTAGTAGATTGATTTAATAATATAATATGGCTGTATCAAATTGTCTTCTGGGACAAGAATCCTGAATCTTGCCTTGGCAGTCAACGTGTTAGTAGGTGTGGAAAAAGTATAGTATTACATTCGCGATTATGGCCATTATTCACTCAAATGATCAGTGGCGGATCTACATACGGGCTAATAGGGTTTAAGCCCTGGGCCCCAGATCCGCAAGGGGCCCCCCAACCTCTCGGACATATACCTATTATATTCTATACCAAGCACGGATTATAAGAGAAAAGATCAAAACAAAAATATTACTTTAAAAAACAACACAAAAAAATTAAAAACACAAATTTACTAATATTTATTGAAAATCAACATAAGTGAAGCGCCAGGTAATAAAAAAATAATATACAACATTAAAACGTGATTAATTTTTATCACTTATCACTTCAAGGAACGATCAGTAACTAAAACATTAGTTAAAATTATATAATATAAAATTATCTAACAATTTTTTGCTAAACACAACCCCCACCATCCCAAAGGTACAGCTATGAAGGTACTAAAATTGTTATACTAGCGTCGGCGAATCAACGCAGTTACGTCACACGACGTAAAAAATGACTGTATTGTCTGGAAAAATACAATCGTTTGTTACGTCGTGTGACGTAACTGCGTTGATTCGCCGGCGCTAGTATACTTCAAATTGCATTATTTTGATTATCTCAGTTCTCAGTTGACAGCTAAAATTTGTTCAGGTATTCTTAAAACTTGTTTATTTTAATTAGTGTTATTAATTTATTTTTGGTGCTAGGTGCTAGTATTTTAATTAATATTTCTTAGATTAGTATTAGAACTTAAATTTAATTTATCACCAATAAGTGTTTAAATAATAATAATTCCGATTGAACAGAGTTTTCCGTTATCTCTAGGTGAAACATATTAAATAGAAATATAAAAATAAAAACACTAGGTTAAATTTTACAAATTCTTTAATACTCGATACGTATTTCGGCTATGATGCCATTTTCAAGAGTTTCTTACAAACTGTTTAGAAAATGGCATCATAGCCGAAATACGTATAGAGTATTAAAGAATTTGTGAAACTTAACCTAGTGTTTTTATTTTTATATTTCTAAATAATAATTCCACTTATGTTGATTTTTAATAAATATTAGTAAATTTGTGTTTTTAATTTTTTGTGTTGTTTTTTAAAGTAATAATTTCGTTTCGATCTTTTCTCTTATCCCTTTCTGGATTTTTAAAGGTAAGATGAGATACGATAACTAATTGTTGTTATTATTGAAACGCTGCTAATTAATTTTGCTCATTGTTAAAGTTTCTCAAATCGAATCGTTTAATTCGAAATTTTATTGTTCTAACTCCATCATAATATAGGACTAGAAAAATAGACATTTCATAAATTACTTATTTTCTTTTATTTTTTACTTTTATCCGATCAGCTATTTTGAGCAATTCAAAATTGTATACAAAAACAGATGATTACGTACGAGTGTCTTATTGCGCGATGCGTATAGCGTAGATGCGGTATGTAATAAATAATAATTAACCATTAATACTGACTTTTATTTTTAAAATTTGATTGAAACATGTGTAGGGCCCCTTGGTATTTTTAAGCCCTGGGCCCCCAAAAAGCTAGATCCGCCACTGCAAATGATTTGCGCCACTCGCCTGCGGCTCGTGGGCTCAAACGTCATCTTCGTGAATAATGGCTGTCATAATCGCTCATATTATAATATACTATTATCGTAATCAATTAAGTGTAACATTTTATAGAATATCTAATAATTAAATCTCAAATAATAAATTTGGTTATTTTTTTAAATCAAATTTCGTTCTTAATGTATTTTTTATACATTTATAGTTGTATAATAAATATTATTTCTTGCACACCTTAGTACAAGATTTAACGCAAGCCACTGCTAAAAAGGACACAATTCCTGCAAATTAATATATATTTAGATATCCTAAGATCCAGATCTGACTCAAGTGCCATATGCTGCCGACCCCTTGGCTAGGGACTATATTTCTTAGCAATTTCAACTTTCCTGTCATTGCATTTTGTCGTGATACGTGCAGTCTCTCGGACTATTATTAATCTGGTGGACTGCAATATAAATCTGTCAAAGCATCTTCTTGTGTGAGGCATACAGTAATATTTCAAAGATTGAGTTGTCTGGAAGGTAGAGAAGCCACTCTGAGAAAAGCTCAGACTCGAGAGCAATTCAAGTTTTTTTACAGAATACAGAAAAGTGACGGAAGTAACATGTCCCACCGTCGCCTGACGGTCTGCTTACTACATTCTTCACAGACCGCAATGATAAAGTTTTTCTTTGTGACGTTGAACGGTTTAAAACTTTAAAACTTTAACAAAAAAATTATGAATAAGTCGCGCTAGGAATTCTGATAGTTTTCTGCAAGAAAGATGAATACATTGCGGCAGGCGTGCAACAGATTTTTTTGTTAAGGGGGCGCAGAACCGTATAATCGCAACGAATTTTTATCTATTTAATAGAATATTTTTATTTGTAAAAAGAACTTTCATGTAAATGTAATTAAATAAATTGCATTATAGACGCCATCTTGTAAACCATTCGACGATATTTGTGTACCATGCGGCAGATTGTAGCTAAAGCTTCGTTCTACAAATATGTTTAGAGATATTTTTTCTATTGTGAAAACTACTTACAGTTATTGTACTTGTAAATCTACTTTTGCCGCCACTTCAAATCTGTCGCGTTTCCCAATATAGGTTCTGCGAGTAAAATGATTTAATATTTGTAAAGAATACGTGTACTAAGTGGAATTTCATTATCATCAGTATAACTATATATCTATATATAATTATATATCAAGTATAACATTTTTCGACAAAGATTCTAAACTATAAACAATTATGTCGAAAACAATTTAGACGTGTTATTTGTATATTTCTAACAAAACTATTAAAATATAAAAGTTATTTAAAATCCACAAATATATTTAAAAATTTACAGAACATTATTGCGTGATACCTATTATTAAGTTATTGAGAGATAAAATTTTTACAGTAATTTTTTCTACCGTCAAAAATATCCTATTACAGCGATTCTTAAACTGTGGTCCGCGAAACAATTTAGACATTAACTTTATATCCCCCAACTTTTCGCGTTTATTCAAATAACTCATTTAATAAAAATCCTACATGGTCAAGACTTTTTGTATTTGTTGTTATCTAACTAGTTATTGACATAACCAAACAATAATTAGTAAAAATTTAATTATTTTTATTCAACTGCAAATTATTTACAGAAAACATATTATAATAAGATCTATTTTGACCAATATTTGACCAAGAAATGTTTGTATGAGTTTAACGAATTATAATAACTTTTTTAATTCTTTTTACTACTATTTTTATTCATTTTATGTTTTTTATTCTATATGCTAATAAAAATGTTCATTTCTATAAATGCGCAAGACTATTTATTAAAATAACCAGCGATACATTTTTACCAATATTTATTATAACGTAGTGCCTATGAGATTATTGAGCCAGAAATTATGTCTCAAGAATGACGTAAAATGCATAGGGTTGGAATGGGGTCCGCAAAAAAAAAAGATGTTCAAGAGGGGGTCCTCGGACTACATAAGTTTAAGAACCCCTGTCCTATTAGATAGTAAAAAATTCGGTGCAAAATTTGATGTTATAGATTATCTCTAATTTTCTTTCAGATTGTTAGTTTTGTATAAGAAACTAATAATCTTTGGGGATTATACGTAGCGTTAATTATGGAAATTCGGACTCAAGGTAAAATTAATGCAGTGATGTAACTATAAACCGAAAACATTAAATATGAACCGATTTTAATAAAACACTGCCGATTGAATAATAAATCACATATCGATAAAACACAGCCAATTGTAGGAATCATCAGTATTCTAGGGATAACTACTTTTTTGCCTGTACCGCAACCAGTCGTAATGGTTTCCTCTACCACATAGTATCTTATGCTGCATTCACAACCTCATAATTATAAATTAGAATTAACGTTTAGTCAAATTAGTACTTATATATTTGTACTTTAGAGTTAAGTGGCATTCATAACGTAAATTAAGAAATTAAGACACTGACAGCGTTGCATCGGTAAATTTCTATCGATTTCTACTTTATCGATTGATATTTAACAGATCTTTATATTTGCAAATGAGGTTTTTTGTGTTTCATAGTTTTGAAAAGAATTAAAATAGAGGGAATATTTATATCTATGCTAATAGAAAATAGAAAGATATTGATAGAAACAGAACAATATGGTCATAGATTTTTAGGTTAAGACAAATGCTTACTGCGCATGCGGCAATTATACATTAACGTAAGAGTTTGGAGTTTGAAAACTCTTAATTTTAATTTACCAGGTCTACAAGTATGAAATGGGGATTTTTTTCAAACTTGCCGCGCAAACAGAATGTATAGTTCAAAGTTTCAACACATATGGCGTTTTGTTAAGTTATCATTAAGTGTCAAATGCGTATAGGTTATAATTTGAAAAGTGATCATATAGTTTTGTTTTACTGTGTTAAAAATGTCAAATTTTGTGCCAAATAAAGAGCATTTGCGGACAGTACTACTGTTTTGTTTTCATTTGAAAAAAACTGCTGCTGAATCATACCGACTGCTTCGAGAAGCTTATGGTGAATATGCTCCATCGCAAGATACGTGTGAACGATGGTTTCAGCGTTTCAAAAGTGGTGACTTTGATTGAACAGACAAAGAACATGGAAAACCTCCAAATAAATATGAAGATACAAAATTGGAAACATTGCTACAGGAAGACGATAGTCAATCATAAAAACAACTAGCAGAGCAGTTAGGCGTTAGTCAACAAGCTGTTTCCAATCGCCTACGAGAGATGGGTAAGATCCAGAAAGTCGGCAGATGGGTTCCACATGCATTGAATGAGAGGTAGATAGAAAAACACAAAAACACTTGTAAAATTTTACTTGCACGATACAAAAGAAAGTCTTTTTTGCATCGTATCATTACTGGCGATGAAAAATGGATTTATTTTGAAAATCCCAATCGCAAAAAATCATGGGTGAACCCAGGCTCATCATCCACATCAACTGCAAGACCGAATCGCTTTGGCAAAAAGACAACGCTCTGTACTTGGTGGGACCAAAAGGGTGTGGTCTATTATGAATTGTTAAAACCTGGTGAAACAGTTAATACCCAACGCTACCAACAACAACTGATCGCATTGAATCATTCGCTGCTCATAAAACGACCAGAATACGAAAGAAGACAGCACAAGGTAATCTTTCTTCACGATACCGCTCCATCACATAAGGCAAAAGCAGTTTGCAACACATTGGAGGCACTCAAGTGGGAAGTGCTACCCCATGCCGCTTACTAACCAGACTTGGCCCCTTCAGATTACCACTTGTTCGCATCGATGGGTCACGCACTTGCCGAGCAGCACTTTTGTTCATATAAAAATGTGAAAGAATGGCTAGATGAATGGTTTGCGGGGAAAGGGGAAGAGTTCTACTGGCGAGGTATTCACAAATTGCCTGAAAGATGGGAAAAATGTATAACTTCTAATGGAGCATACTTTGAATAAATAAACTTTTACTGTTCTTTTGAGTTTAAAGTGCTTTATTAAAAAAAAAAAAATCCGCATTTCATACTTGTAGACCTGGTGTAAGTATAAGTATTTATTTAGAATGTTGTGAACGCGAACGTACAGTTACGTATAACAAACAGTTACGTTAATTCTAAATACTAATTCTAGTTTCTGATTTCACGGTTGTGAATGCAGCAAAAAACTGTTCATATATACGCGTGTTCCATTACATAATTTTGGTAGATTTATGTTCCTCAGAAACATTATTGGTGCACCTACTTTCAAAGCAAAAGTTTGAGGAGGTAATCCTGATGGGTTAAGTACGGGAGATGGATTTAAACTGTCCCACAATTACCTTTCCAGTAAAAGTTGTCTTAACTTTCGAACTATTGAAAAGATTTAAAAAATGCTTGCAATTCTGAAATGTATAAATCGTATACCAACCTTGCCATTGTCGAAACTTATGTTATTGCTGATAATTTCAAGAAAGTGCGTTAAATATGAACGCAAATCATGGAGTTAAGACACGCGCGCATAAATTTCATTGTAACTTTGGAACTAATGAATTTTAAAAATTCTTTCAATTCTGATTAGTGTATAAATCGTGTACCAACTTTGCCGCTGACGAAACCTATGTTGTCGCTGATAATTTTAAGAAAATGCATTACAGATGAACGAAAAACATGCATTTCGATTAACTCGTGCGCATAAATATCTTTATACTTTTGGAACTACAGAACCGATTTTAATAAAATATAGCTGAAAACCGGACCAGATGATGTAGTAACAGAAAAGAAACATGCAGACTGATAGACAGACAAACCGGCAGACAGACAGATAGAAAGACAGACAGAGAGAAGTTGCCTTCATATATTTATATATATATATATATATATATATATATGTATATATAGTAGTGAGATATGTAATCCTCTTCACGTTTCACAACTATAATAAACTTATTGTCTGTTAAGTTTTAATAAAATTAAGTAGGAAGAAGGGGCGAGAGCAATTTACCTTTAACTGAAAACCTTTGTTTGTACAAGGTTGAAAACACTGCTTTAAACGAAAAACTCGTGACAAAATAAGAAATGTGAAAAGAAAAATAGCATTCAAGAGAGGGATTTGAAATAAAATAAGCCTAATAATTTGTCCCGTGTAAATATTTTGCAACGTTTCCTTATAATTAATATTGTAGCAGTTCATTTCCTCGGGCGTGTCTCTCCCAAAAGCGAGTGTATCGTACAGAGCCGGTCGTTCTTAATTAGCGAGCACCTTTGTCGGGCTACTTCATTATGTTAATGAGACACAGATCCGGACTAAATAAATAATTCTGGTAGACACATACAAGTCCCAAATCACTACAGGTATCCCCTATCTATTTTATCGTTGATTTTTTAAAAGTTTTAATAAAAGTCAAATAATGTAATTGAATGATTTTTTTATTATTGTCGAGTACAGTCCCTAATTAGTTACTAGGAGGAGGAGGAGGAGGAGAAGAAGAAAAAGAAGAAGTATGAGTTGTACGAGTTTTGGACAGTATTTGTTTTCTTGTATATTGGACACTTTCAGTCGGGTTGACTTTTGTCCCCACTCACATAAGTCCTCCATCTTGATCTGTTACTTATCAGGTATTGTCATGGGTCACACACTAATTTTGTCTATTTCTCTGTTTTATCGGTTGAAATTGTGGTCGAATGGATGGATCTAGAAAATTGAATTTTTGCTTGTTTTTTAAATGTTTAAGCATAACTGCTTTATAACCTAAATGCAATGCCCTCACTTACAATAAAAAAACAAAGAAATTCATTTAGTACAATTTAGTCAACAATGTTTCGAGCCCTTTATTGTAGCTCCGAAGAAGAAATAAATGATTTCGAAACTGGGCAGCTGAATTTAGTTGTTTTACTACCGTTTCAAACCCGTTCAACTACCACATTAATAAATATATCATTTCCGATATTGTGCAGTTAGGTCTTGGGTCGACTCAGCCTGTAGTATTAAATACTTAAATAAGTGCCTATTTATTCAGGGATAATAACCAGGTGAAACATCACACTGACTGCGTGGTTTTTATTTCTATGGCCGGAGGTGTTGGGAACATTTTTTTTTAAAATAAATATAGTGTTTATTAAATAAAAAAAAATCTATTTTCTTTTTTATAATTTTTTTAAGAATTCTTTTTGTAGTTCTCTTTTAGACGGTGTTTTAGAAGGTGTTTATGTATTTATACTTCTTTACATATTTGAAACTGCTTTTAAAAGATTTTTGAGATTATCTGAAAGTTTTTTAGATTTATTATCAGGGCTGCGAACCGGTAGGAAAATCCAAACCGGTTCCGGTTCACGTTTCGGAAAATCTGCCCGGTTCGGTTCGGTTTCGGTTCGCGGTTCGGTTCGGCTTGCAGCCCTGGTTTCTACCAACACGATTTTGGCCAAAAATCTGAAAAAATTATAGGTATTGTACATTGTTCTGAGCCAGAAACGTACGAGAGAAATTAATTGTTTTTTTTATTTTTATTAATGGGTAAATTATGACTTATTATTTAAATTTAGTCAAATAAAAATGTTCATAAAATGTTTATCAAAAAAATATTTTTAGACATCCAGCATTCTGTTTGCTTCTTACACTTATTAAATACCAACAAAACCCTGAAATGTGTGAAAATTCACACTTCACATCAATTTTGCTCGACTAACTTTTCATTTTTAGGGTTTTGTAGGTATGACCAAAAAACCCTTATACCGCCATTTTGTCGTCTGTCTGTTCGGTAAAAATTGTAGCCAAACGGCTAAACCTAGAGAGTTGAAATTTGGCATGCTTATACAACTCTTTGACTTGCACATAGGAAAAATACTAAAACATCTAAAAAACATATCCCCCTAAAAATATAAACAAATATGTGCTCGTCGAAAAAAATATACATTTTTTAAATTCTGAGTAAGGTATCAAATGAAAGCCCTTAGTACGTGGATTAATGATCAAAATTTTATTTTTGCAAAATAAATTATTTTGAAAACCAAAACTGTGCAAACCGGTTTTAGAAGATCTAGCCGGTTCCGGTTCGCGGTTCGGAAAATCTGTCCGGTTCGGTTCGGTTTCGGTTCGCGGTTCGGTTCGGTTTGCAGCCCTGTTTGTTATATTTCAGGTTTTTTAGATTTTTTTCACAAAAATTTTTTTAGAATATTTCAGAATGTTTATTTTTTTATATTTTTCTTGATTTTTATATATTTATATTTTTTTATATAATTATTTGTTTTTAAGAATGTTCTTTAAAGGGTTTTTGAGATTTTTATGATTTTTTTGGAACGGTTGTTTTTCAACTTTTTAAAATTTTTTAAATTTTAAATATTTTTTAAATTGTTTCACTTTTATAAAAGCTTTTTAATATTTTAATTTTTCAAAATTTGTTTTATAAATTTCAAGGGTCGGCAAACTTTAGAAGCCAAAGAGCCAAATTCACCCTTTACGGCATCTCAAAACATTTTAAAGAACCATCATTTTGTTTTAATACATGACTTGATGATATTGATTGAATATTTTCTAAATTTTATTCCTTATCAACTTAATTCAAAGAGCCACACGAATGTCCTCAAAAATAAAAATGAAATGTGAGATCAAATGTCATGTATTCAATTGACTTATGTTCATCTGTTGCTATGATAATATGTCACTGTGTTCATTTGTCGTGTGTTGGTGAACATAGACACATTATGTTCATCTGTCGCATGTTAATCTGGCCAAGTTAAAGTGTTTCATGTTAATCTGTCGTATGTTCACATGTCGGGACACCTATTTACTCACCCTAAAACAAAACATTTATTCTTCTTCACTTTTAATAAGTACAGTAGTAAGTTCTTGTATGACAATAATTGTTTTTATTTCACTTATTCTACACATTTCAAGTAAAAATCTTAAAAATTGGGAGTGAACTAATATAATTTTGGATTTGTAGGTAGGTACGTGTGAGACGCAATGCGCATACAGTAGTTCGCTTATAGAAAGCTCGTTATTTGTTGTATAGAAGCTAATTATTTTCGCGAGATGTGCATCGAGTGTAGGTGATTTCCTGCTGGTAGCGTGCAGCCATTTACAACCGGAGTTAATATCAGGTGGGGTAGAAAACGGCGCCGGGGACCGTCTTGAGAGGGCGTCCAATCTTGCCACTTGCCAACGCTTTCACTATTTACTCCCTACGTTCGCTACACCAATTTTCTCTTCTCATTCAACGCCCCAAATCCATAGCGTGTAAATACGTTTACCTATACACACTTTCGAGCACGGTAATAATAATAGATTCCCAACGTCTAGGTGGCGCATGGCAGACAATGTAAGTGTTAAAATTAATTTCTTTATACTGAATCAATTATTATATTTGTTTTAAATCTCCTCAAATTTTGACTATTTTAGCATGATGTCTGTCGATCTGTCTGTCTTTCTGTCTGTCTGTCTGTCTGTCCGTCCGTCGGTCTGTCTGTCTGTCTGTCTGTCGGTTCATGTATACGTGCAGACAAATTCGGCTAAAAGGATTTTTATGAAACTTCATATTTCAGCTTTTGATATCAATGGCGTATCAAAAGTTGATCAACTTTTGGTAAAAATCAGTTAACTAGAAATGAGTGTGTGCCTGTGTGTGTGTGTGTGTGTGTGTGTGTGTGTGTGTGTGTGTGTGTGTGTGTGTGTGTGTGTGTGTGTGTGTGTGTGTGTGTGTGTGTGTGTGTGTGTGTGTGTGTGTGTGTGTGTGTGTGTGTGTGTATACACGATAACTCAAGAACGGTTCAACTTAGAGAATTCGTTCTGGCACTAAAAAATTCTCCTATTAATTAGGAAGAACCTTATTATTTTTTATGAAGATCCGAAACCGGAAACAGAAGTTATTCAATCCTAAAATTTTAAAAAAATCATAACTAGTAAAATCATAATTTGTATAGAACATAAGTTGATGTATTTTTTAAGATTTACCTAAATCAATTTTTTTTAAATAATAAAACAGATACAGTCTCCAATTTTATTAATATATAAAATTGAAGGTAATCTGTCTGTCTGTTATAAGATATGTACCTTATTTTCGACTTAACAAAAAAATGTACATAACACAAATTGTTTTTAGTAATAAAACAAATCATGTTTGTTCAATTCATTTTTTAAATTAGATGAATATTTGACGAGTTACGGGGGGACAGCCTAAAACTAAAATCTACACATATTTTCCTTATTATTGACTTAACAGCAAAATCACATATAAGAAAAATAGTTTACAATAAGAAAAAAAATCTTTATTTTCTGTGTATTTTTTCATTTAGTTGAATATTTTGCAAGTTACGCGGGAGGATCCTAAAGTTAACTTTCTGAAATATCTCCCTTTTCATGTAGAAATGTATAACACTTCACTCAATAAGTCTCCGGTCTGAAATATATATGGCAACACTGTTGACAGACCCATATGATTTCTGGATAGTACCCACCTTCAAACGATACGTGTGAAAATTTCATGACATTCTGACAATTAGTTTAGAGGTTACAGTGGTTTTAGTGACTCCAGTTTTGTAATTTTCAAAAGAATGGATAAAAAAGAATTTCGTGTGTTGATTAAACATTGTTTTTTGATGGGAAAAAATACTGTTGAAGTTAAACAGTGGCTTGATAAGCGTTATAGATACTCTGCACCAGGCAAATCAACTATTACTGATTGGTATACTGAATTTAAATTAATTAATTAATTTTAATTTTATGAGCGTTGGAATGAATGTATCACTCTTGAAGAAGAGTATGTTGATGAATAAAGTCGAATTTATAAACAAAAAATTGTTTTTCTTAGTAAGACCGGAGACTTATTGAGCGACGTGGTATAAAAAAAATTGTTTATAATAAAAAAACTAATTTTTCTTGTTCTGTATAATTTTTGATTAAATGAATATTTGGAGAGTTACGGGAAAAACTAAAATCTTGAAATATCTCACATATTATTTACTTTATATCAAAAATGTATAAGAGGTTTTTTTTTGCCTACAAGTGCTATAGCAGATAAAATAACTGCAACACCAAAGTCAATTAAATCTACATCCATCAGAAAACTGTCAAATACGTAAAAACATAAAATAGAAACTATATGAATCGTTTAATGTTTACATATGTAATTTCACGCACGCAATATTATGTTATGCTATGCTAAGGTATGTTATGTTGATTCTAAATCCAGCTTTATCCTTTCCATTAATGTCTGTGCGGTAGTTGTTGAGATATGCGGTTCCTTGTAAGGGCAAAACATGGCCGGCTCTTGTAATTACAGCTTGTAAAAACAACGGTTGTGGAGGGCGCTTCGTAGAACTGTGATTGTGCCGCGTCTCGACGCCCTTGTTAACAAGAGTTCATTCATCATTTTGCATACTTTACGCCTAAAAAATACCTACAGAATCTAATTAGGTGTTGAGCAGGGGTCCATAATTGAATGAAGGGCCGCATTGTAGCAAAAGCCCTACCCATCTACCCTAACACGTGTTACGTATGTTTTTTTGAAAGCTCCAAAATGTGTTCTGATTAATAGTGAACACAATGGAATGTGCTGAATAGAAATGAAACATGTATATAGTTTACGAGACTTTACATGCCGATTGATCGACAGAGAACCGAAAAACGAATATATATGATAGAACGCTTTATAGCCTTTATAATAATATCAATTAAAACACACAAATCCAAGCACATATAAGCATTTATAGTAATAAACGGTGACTATAGAAGTAGTAACTTCTATTTACAATCTGTCACACATATGTCATTATGTTATCGATACTATCGTAACATATTACAATGGACGTCCAAGAACTAGATCTGACGAACTAGATCTGACCCTTACACGGCCGTCCTGATCTTGCCGCGTCCTCGCGGCATCTACAAATTTAACTGGAAAATAAAACAACTTGCTATTCTAACACAGCCGTCCTGCTCCTGCCACGTCCTCGCGGCTCTCTTATATTTTAATAATATCTAGAGTTCCACCAAACTCTCTGACTCTACAGAGTTCTACCAAGCTCGTTCCACCGAACTCCTGGATGTCTTCACCTAAGTCATAATCTGTAAATAGAGCAATTTGGGCGCAAAATTGATCTTTCACAAAATCAACTATGAACGAGTATCAGTTAATAAAAATATTTATTTGCTTAAAACTGAACCTTCCAGAAGAAAAGTAAAAATCGTGGTCTGAAAGCTTCGAGACTTAGTTTAATTATAGTATAGCACTTGTGTTTTCCATTTTCAAAACTTTTGTCAGCCAATTTTGATATTTCAATTTATTTTTGCAACTGTCAATCTTCATTTTCAAAATATTTTATGTAAGGAACAACAAAAACTTAACTTGGCCAAAATTAGTTGTAGGTGTAGGCATCCCACTTCTGATGATAGAACGCTTTATAGCGTTTATAATAATATCAATTAAAACACACAAATCCAAGCACATATAAGCATTTATTACTACTTCTATTTACAATCTGTCACACATATGTCATTATGTTATCGTTACTATCGTAACATATTACAAACGGAACCGAACGCAAATAAAGAAACTTCATAGATGAAAACTTTAGAAATTAAACATGTATGAAGTTTCTTTATTTGCGTTCGGTTCCGTTTTACATAACGTTTAGTTATTTTACATCCATGTGTCTCACTTAAGTATTTAAGTAAGTAACATATAAACTATGGTTATGTATACATAACTAACTGCATTTAATGTTTGTTTGTAGACCTTGAATAAAGCTAGCGAATGGCTGACGAAATATAGGCCTTAATGAAATAATTGTGGTTACTATCGACACAATATCTTCTTTTCCCAACTATCCAAGTATATATACATGTTTCAACGAGAAGAAAGAAATTCTCCGTTTCTATATATATATATATGTATGTATGTATGTATGTATGTATATATATATCAATACTATACTATCAATAACATACTTTAACTATTCGTACCTAACGTACGTCCGAAGTTTTTAAATTCGTTTGTTATATTTGAATACAGGGCCGGCCATAAGCACATTCCACCAAGTAACTCGCGTAGGGCCACGCGCATGTGCGGGCCCCACGCTTCACATAAAAAAAAAAAACAGCGATTAGAATCCAAGAATAAATCCAAGAGCTTTTTTTACCCCATTTGCGTGCCATAATTATAACTTGGCGATATAAGCGACATGGCCAAAACTCAGTGGCGTACCTAGGATGGGGGGTGGTTGACACAGACATCAATGGTGCCGACGTCGAGTAGAAGTTCTATGTACTACTCCGTGCTCGATGTTTATCGAATGCAGTATAGATTGGAAAATTCTGTACCCAACATTGTAATTTTGCTGAGAATTATTTTAACAATTTTAACAACTATCAGTGTCGCTAGTTGCAAAAGAAGCTTCTCCAAATTGAAGTTTATAAAAAATTATCTTCGTTCCACAATGAGTGACTACAAAATCTTGCAATATTGTCCATAGTAGAGGTCTGCACGGGCCTAATTTGAACCACTTTACCCGGCTCGGTCCGTTATGTTTACAGTCCGGCCCAGCCCGAGCCCGAAAATATTAATACAATTATTGCAGCTACCCGGCCCGAACCCGAAAAATTTTAAGTTCGGCCCGAATAAATCTCGTTAAAAAATATTATGATACAAAAATTGCTTACAATTTGTAATAATTATAAAACTAGAAATTATATATATATGTATATATATATATATATATATATATTTTAACGAAGGTTTAAAAATATATTAGTTAAAGGTATTATTGTTCTTATCCGGCCCAAGCCCGAATATAATACATGTCAGTCGGCCCACGAGCCAAGCCCGAGCCCGCAAGACCTCTAGTCCATAGAACAAGAAATTACAAATAATATAAATTTTAAGAGCATTATACACGATTTTTCTTCTATGAAAGTTAGAAGAGTAAATATATAAATATGTTTACATACACATATGTGTACAATTTGTTTGTGTATCCCAAATAAATGAAATTATTTATTTATAAATATAACATAAAAAATATTTAATGGTAATTTTTTTTTGTAAATTGGCTATATGTTTTGTGTCTAACCTAACCTGCGGCCTCCGTAAGTTTCTTGTGGCCTTTAAAAAAGTATCTTGTATTTTTATAAAAGTTGCATTTACAGGTATATCAACTTATGCGGCCTCCTTTATTACTGCCTAATTTAAATATGGTATCCAATGGTAAAAAAGTTTGCCACCTATAGTTTGTCTCAATTACAATTATTTATTTATGTTTATTAATTTATAAAAACCACCATTTGATTGACTTAGAAAGGGCGGCAAAAGTTCTAGGTACGCCACTGTCAAAACTTGTTCAGATGCAATGAGTTTTTTTGGCACTCTTCAGCGCATTTATGTACATTTTTCTGCATCTACGAAAAGATGGAACATTTTTAGAAAACACGTTGCCGGTCTGTCTGTTAAACCTTTAGTGAAACTAGGTGGGAATGTCGAATGCAGAGTGTGAAAGCTTTAAGATATCAAACCGGAGAAATATATGATGCGCTCGTAGAAGTACTAGAAACAACTAATGATTCTCATACAAAAAGTGAAGCAGAATCTTTGGCTTCTCAAATGAAAGACTACAAATTCCTAGTATCTCTAGTTTTCTGGCATGATTTGCTTTTCCAGGTGAACTTGGTAAGCAAAGAATTTCAAAGCGAAACATCAAATCTGTTCTGGAATACTGACCTTTGAAAATTTATGCAATTGGTTAATACTCTGGCCTTACAAGTAAATTTTCTTAGTAAATCTTTAAAGGTAACGACTATATTCCACAGCAAACTGAGCGATATTATTTTCGCCGAGAACTGAAAACTTATAAATGATAATGGTGAAATCTATGGACCTGCGATATATGTTCTTGCATTCTAAAAGTATGTCATATATATTTTCGATATATCTCTTACAGTTTAGCCGTCGTAACAAATGTATTGTGCTGTACGCAAGATTTTTCGACTTACTTCCGTCCGTAGGTCCTAAAAATATGTAATTATTTAAAAACTGATTTTATTTACACCATTCGTTCCGCAGTGTTCTAAAGACTAATTATGCAAAATTTGGTCTAAATCAGTTAAACGGCTTAGGAATGTATAGCGAACAAACAAACAAACAATTTTCCTCTTTAATATATGGTATATAGAGATTTAAATTTACTTCAAATAAGTACGTTTCATACGCATTATGTAAACATAATAAGCAACTACTATGACGTCATCTTCATAAATTTTTTTATCTGAAGTGTGAATTTTCACACATTTCAGGGTTTTGCAGGTATTTAGTAAGCGAATGATGATTATTTGGGATGTCAAAACAAATTTTATATAAAATATTTTTTTTTGTTAATTTTAATTCGAACGCCTATACCATTATTTAGGTTTCTAAATAAGTGCAGTATTTTTTTTTTTATTTAGCAAGATTCATTAAGAATTTTAAAAATTGCGCCTATGGCTTCCATTGGTTGTTATAAGCGCCGCCTCTCTGATTTCGTGTACATTGAAACAGAATTAAATTATAATTTAAACAATTTCCACTGGTTATTAAATTTACGCTTTTAAAAATTAAATGCGACATTTGCCAAAATTTAACTAGAATTTTGAAAAAATAATTTAAACAATATAAAAATTCAAAAAAAAAAAACAACGTAATATTGTCTCTTCTTGCAGGGTTCGATTCCTTTCGGATCGAGTTAGTTGGGTGAAAAGCCAGTGTTATAACCACTAGATCAGCATACACCTTCTAGTGTAGCGTGTTACCAAGCTATAACTTGTGTACATTATTAGCCAAAAAACACAAAAAAAGTTTTTTTCTAAAAACATAATCTGATCAAAAATTCCTGTTGTACTATTCCGGTTCACACCAATGTACATTACTTAGAATTTTTTCAGATTTTTAGTTTAAACCATCTGGGCTACAGGGTGTGGGACAAAATTTTTTTGCACAATTTTGGTAAAAATCGCTTTAGAATAATTTATCTTGCAAAAATAAAAATTTGATCTTTAATCCACATACCAAGGGCTTTCATTTGATACCCTACTCAGAATTATAAAAAAAAATTTTTTTTTTCGGTGAGCACATATTTTTTATATTTTTAGGGGGATATGTTTTTTAGATGCTTTAGTATTTTTCCTATATGCGGGTCAAAGAGTTGTATAAACATGCCAAATTTCAACTCTCTAGGTTTAGCCGTTTGGCTACAATTTTTACCGAACAGACAGAGAGACAGACAGAGAGACAGACAGACAGACAGACAGACAGACAGACAGACAGACAGACAGACAGACAGATAGACAGACAGACGACAAAATGACGGTATAAGGGTTTTTTGGTCATACCTACAAAACCCTAAAAAACGACTGTAGTTAAACTTGCCGTGCTTTTGTTTTACAATTTGATACCTTTATAACATTATGTTTCCTTTTGTTCAAGTTAATTTTGGGCCACGCAATATTTATTATTCGAATAAATCAAATGAATCTATGTTTAATTTCTTGACTATAATGTTGTTAAAACTGCTTCTTGTATAGTAGGCTGACAATAGTTGTACAAAATTGTTGAATGTAATTTGTGCAATCTGCTGATATCGGGGTGTTCACGTAGTGCGACAGTTGCGTCATTAGCGTGTGCCGCACGTGCTGTTTCTGTCTGCTGAACGATGCTACTGATGGTGTTATTAAACCCGCTGTTCGGTTGGAAATATTTTTTTGTGTGAACGCGCTGACATCGGAAAATACGCACCAAATATCGCATTAGTTTAAAAGCAATAAAAATACGTATATTTGTCAGGTAGTTTAATGAAATCCGAGGTTAATTTATTTGGATGTGCTACACTCCCCCAGGATCATTTCCTGAAGTCGCGAGGTAGGAAATGAACGTCTCTTCTCCGCGTTTCTCCACATTCTTTTATTGCATCATTTATAAAGTCATTTAAGTAGTAAGTCCTTACAAATTAGAACAACAGAACGCGTGTTGCCTATTGTTTAGCTCGGAATTCAATATACATGCCCGGACTATATATACAAGGTGTCCAAAATATACACGGTACCATTGCTAAGTCTGTTTTTAGGAGAACTATGATTACTATAGAGTAGGCGGCGAATCAGTGCAGTTGCGTCACTGGAAACGTCACATGTTTTTGTGACATCATGTTTAGTACGTTTACATAGCATCCATTTAACGAATGTAATATTTGTACAAAAATATGATCAAAGAAAAGAAAATAGAAATACGTTGAATTTAACCTAAAAAGCTATGCACTACACACAATATCATATGGAAATCTATAAGATATCTATAAGAAAATATAGAACTAAACACAAAACTATTAAATAAACAACAAACTAAATAAAAAAGGTTTTTAGAAATTACTATAAGTTAGATATGTGAACACAAGTATCAAAACACATCAGAGCGTATTATAAAATGTCAAATGTGAACATCGTTTTATTTAGCGATACCAATACAAAGGTCCCTATATTAAATAAACACTTAAAATTTGTAAATCTACAAAATAACTATCGAACACAAACTAAATATGACTTTAACAGGTATGTTTTAGTAAAATAAAACAGTGAAGAGCAATATTAGTCTATAATTCACATGCAAAAAAAATCGATTTAGTTATTTTTTCGTCACAAAGTTTGTCATTGAAGTTATGACTGACCTATATCATATTTTTGTTCTTGAGATCAATTAAAGGCACACCATTTTCTCGCTCTTAATAAGAGACCAAATTATACGCGTGCGGCTGTTAAAAGCTTTCAACAGAAATACGATGGGGAAAGCTGTTAAGATGTTGCAACGTAGGGCTATCAATCTTCAGGAGCCAAATGTAACGATTTATTAATACTTGTATGTTAGTTACATTACATTCTAACATTGACAACTAAATTTACAAAATAAGACGTCATTTCATAGTTATTTTGAATAAACTTTAGTATTATATTTTACTAAGATTACGATGGCGAAATCACCGAAATAATAGAGTACCCAGACATCCGAGTTAAGCCTGGTTTATAATAAATTCATAGCATAAGCGCATGGTATGACCACATAGCATAACTACGTAAGGCATAACCTTCAATTTTATTATGTTTTTATAAAAAACTTATATATGCGGTTATGTTAACAATGGCATGGCATATTTTTTGCCGTTTTGTTTCAGTAAATGCCGTTTTTGTTTTACATCGAAAATGGAAGAAGATAGTATTGGGTCATTCCATCTCAAATCACCAAAAAGTCACCTATGGCTCCCACTCGACCCTCTCCAAATGCCATGAAATTTTGTAGTAAGATAGCCCTAGACCCCAAATGATACTTTGCAAAATATTAGAGCTCAATCTGCTTTGGTTCTTAAATAACAGGTCCATATTCAATGGGCTCTCATCCCGTTCATGCGTAAATACCGCAAAAATGACCAACTTTGAGCCTTTGTTAAATCTCTTCTATTGCCTGTAGGAGTGTGAAATTTGACATACCAGGACAACTTTTGGTGTAGAATAACGTAGTGTAATCAAAAAAGCAGTATGGCTGGCCATTCAGCTATCCACCCATGCTAAAATCACTGCCAAATTTTGTCGCGCGAAATTTGGACCCCAATTTGGAGACCACTTACTCGTCAGCAAAAGGTCTAAACGCCATGATCTTTTGCAACGATGTATAACAAGCACAATATTATGCAGTGATGCAATAGCAACTCTGTTGTATCCATATGTCCAGTGGTGGCCCACTTGAAAGTTGGCCAAAAAATTTTTTTGTGCAAAACTAGCCAACTTTCAAGGCAAAATATCTCAATATGCGTCATTCCCAATTTGGTTTTGAATGACACCATTGGATAGAGCAGATTTTTCTGTACAAGAGTAATTTTTATTTAGGTTGGGATCTGAATTCCTAGTTCAGCCAGAGGACTCTGAAAATGACATACCTTGGTGCGATATCGAAAAAATCAAATTATGTTTCTTCATATCTTCTTTGTGCACTGATCATGATTGCTAGCAAATTGATATCCAAACTAATTGGAAAAATTTTAAACTTCATTGGGTAGAACATTTTTGGGTGAGATTCAGAATTATTATTAAACAATCAATGCTATTTTAGGTTCCTGTTCTCTATTTATCTTTACATCTTTGTAGTATCGTGTCAGCAGGTCAAACATTGCTGTTTACTTATTTGTGTATTTACTTGCAATAAATACACACATAAATAAAAAGTAATATTAATATTAATGTATTACAGGTCTCACTTGAAATTACTGTATTCAGTTAGTTAAATAATTTGATTTGAATTCGATTACGGATACGTCATGGATCAGGATTCCATTAGTTTATTGTAGTGCTGGGAACCGAAACCCGTTTTTTGGGTACCCGGTTCCGGTTTTCGGGTAAAACCGGGTTCGTAATTTTCGCGTTACCCAGATAACCGGTTCCGATTACCCGGTTCCGATTACCCGGTTTCGATTACCCGGTTCCAAATACCCTGTTCCGGATACGTGGTTCCGGATACCTGATTCCGGATACCCGGTTCCGATTACCCGGTTCCAAATACCCGGTACCGAATGCCCGGTTCCGGATACCCGGTATCGAATACCCGGTTTCGAATACCCGGTTCCAGATACGCGATTCCGAGTTCCTAGATTAGATACCCGGTTCTGGGTTCGGGAAAATACGCGAGGAATTCGAATGAATACAAATTCCCGATGGTGATTTAAGTAAAATGTAAACATAAATATATTAAAATTAATGCTGGGAATCGAAACCCTAAAATAAAGTCAGACAGAAAATAGTGCGAACTTCCTAAATTCTTAGCCATAGTCATAGGCGAGATAATTTTAGTGCTGGGAAACGAAACCGGTTTTTCGGGTACCCGGTTTCGGTTTTCGGGTAAAATCGGGTTTGTAATTTTCGCGTTACCCGGTTACAAAACTGGGTAAACCCGAAACCGGTTTTTTTTGAACCGGTTCCGGTTCCGTCAAGATCGATTTCTGACAGCACTAGTTTATTGCCATGTTCTGAATGTCACTTGACAACCTATACTCACTCCCATTTGTAGTGGCTCAGCCACCATGGACCAAGGCAAGGATTACACTAATAATGGATAAATTTGCCTTCTGCAAATTGCCATGCTCTGAATTTGACAGCCTGCAATAGCCTCCAATATACGTACGCCTCGCATATAAAAGTGTCATTTTCAGAGTTCTGTGGCTGAACTAGGAATTCAGATCCCAATCTAAATAAAAGTTACAATTGTACAGAAAAATCTGCTCTATCCAATGGTGTCATTCAAAACCAAATTGGGAATGACGCATATTGAGATATTTTGCCTTGAAAGTTGGCTAGTTTTGCACAAAAAATGTTTTTGGCCAACTTTCAAGTGGACCATCTCTGGACATATGAATACAACAGAGTTGCTATTGCAGCACTGCATAGTATTGTTCTTGTTATACATCGTTGCAAAAAATCATGGCGTTTAGACCTTTTGGTGATGAGTTACTGGTCTCCAAATTGGGGTTCAAATTTCTCGAGACAAAATTTGGCAGTGATTTTAGCATCGATTGGTAGCTGAATGGCTACCAAACTACTTTTTTGATTACACTGCTGTATTCCGCACAAAAAGTTGTCCAGATATGCCAAATTTCACACCTCTCTGGGCACTAGACGTGATTTTATAAAGGGTCAAAGTTGGCTCTTTTTACGATATGTACGCATTAACGGGATGAGAGCCCATTGAACATGGACCTATTATTTAAGAACCAAAGCAGATTGAGCTCTAATATTTTGCACAATTTCATTTGGGGTCTAGGGCTACTTTATTACATAATTTCATTAGATTTAGAAAGGGTCGAGTGGGAGACCTTTGGTGAATTCACATGGAATGACCCTATTGCTACTGTAGCATTATCTATATTATCTTCTATATTAATAAAATTAGAGGCTATATTTATTTATTTTTTCGTCCTCTTATTTGGTTTCTATAGGTTTCAGGTCATTATTAAACGATATTAGCAAAATATCAATTGGTGTCTGTCTGTCTGTTTGTCCAAGATTCATACAAAAACAGCTGGACACATTTTAACAAAATTTGGTACGATAATAGAGTAGAACCAGGAGTTGGCATCACAAATTTTCATTCTAAGGGAGTATTTCGGGGTTAAATCTACTTAATTAAAAAATGAATATAACAAAAATTGTTATAATAAAACAAATTTTTCCTGAAAAATGCATTTTTTCAATTGAATGAATAATTGTGAAGTTACGGGGAACCCTTAAATTGAAATCTAGATATATCTCCTTAATTGACTCAACAGCAAAATCATATATGACAGAAATAGTTTATAATAAGAAAACATATTATTTATTTCTATGCATTTTTACCGACCGCCAACATATATAAGGGAGGAATTGTGATCATACCGACATAACGTTTTGACTATTTTTAGAATGATGTCTGTCTGTCTGTCCGTCTGTCTGTCTGTGTCACGTGCAGAGCAAATTCGGCTAAAAGGATTTTTATGAAACTCCATATTTAAGCTTTTGATATTAATGGCACGAGTTGATCAACTTTTGGTAAAAATCGGTTGACTAGAAATGGGAGTTTACTCGAGTCGATTTTAAGATTTTTGCGAATATTTCACAACAGAAATTATATTTCGAAAAAGTTTATTTACAAAAGTTGTATAAAATCAATAACTAACAACTTTTATTTGAGACATTTTTTGATAAAACGAAAAAAATTTGAAACATTTTTCGAATTTTTTTCCAAGTATTTATTTTTGTATACTTATATGTAACGTTTCCATGGTCATGATAAATAATATCTTTGTTAGAAAATATTGGGCCAAGTTATTTCTACTCTGCTACTAGAATGTATTTTCTACAAGTACTTTGTGATAGCGGTCGGTCCTGTGGTGGCCACAGCTGATTTTTTCAATTAGATGAATAGTTGAAGAGTTACGGAGAGCCAGAGCCGGCGCAAGGGCAGGGGCATGCGGGCGCCACGTCGAAGGGGGCGCTGACGTGAGATTCGAGAGGGCCCTTAATAAAAGTATTGTGAAATGTAATGAGAAGTAAGGACCTTTTTTTTAGGTCTTCACTTGAAATTGAGAAGTGAGGACCCTTTTTTTTAGGTCTTCACTTGAAATAGAAAAGTGAGGACCTTTCTTGATTTAGGTTAGTGAGTTTACATTATTGTCAATGAAAAACTGATAAATGGCAATAGTAATAAAATTAATGGCAAGAGAATTAGTTTTCTGTATATCAAATTTCTATATCTATTATTTTTCGTAGTTTCATTCAGCTACTGAAGATGTTTACTCTGTAGCCAAAATGTACCTTTAGTGACAATAAAATAATCACCTAAATCATTTCCTAATTTTATCTCATTTACAAATAAATGCTTTTGTCGATGGATCAGAAAAGTGGACTGTAAAAAACTCGTTCAAACTCAGGATACTTCAGCTTCAGCAGAAAACAATTATTGACCCAAAAAATGCTAATAACGTGCTACCTTCATATGTCTGTAGCCAGTAATCCGCTTACTGCCCGTCTCATGTTAATTTATGTACAAAAAGCACAGCTTACTATTTCTGCGACCTTTGTACACAAATCAAGCGCGGTAATTTAATTTATATACGATGCCACAGATAGCATTGTACAACAGTGATATCATTAATTCCTGAGTGTTACATAATGGTAAACAATGGGTTTTAAAATATCAAAACTGTATTCTAATTCATAGCTGAAAATCCCAATTTAACAAAGAACCAATCAGATTATTTCGTTGGCCCGAACTCACCCGAGGAACAACGAAAACCAGTTGTGAACTTCATATTTGTTCTCAACTCATTGCCGTGTAGAGAAAAAAAGTGTTCATTTAATAAATAATTCGTATAAGGTAATACAAATAGAATGTACGCCTATGTGTATTTGTCCATGGAAATAAGTTTGATTACTAGACGTTTCTCTCAAGTATTAAATAACGCTCAGGAATTCATGATCGCCCTGTATATTACTGCTTCGCTGGAATCACCGTTCTTATCGTTACCTTACCTCCAATGTAAACCCATTTTATTCACAAAATTAACCAGAGATCTTCCTGATCGTCTCGTTAGTTAAGACAATATTTTTAAATGTAACGCCCTATATGTTTTTTTAATATTTTAAAATAGTAAATTATTTTGAAGAACAAAGTGAAAAAAGTTTGAATTTAATAATACTACTAGTCTGTTTAATCGTAATCGTAGCTTTGTTAATACCAGAGTTAACAATAATGGCGAGTTGACATTGAACACCCTGTAGAGCGCGTTCGAATCCCTCCCATCAAAGGTAATATATTTGATATATCCCGCTGAGCGAAACTAAATTAAAAGACTGTTTGAAATTCAATTTTATGTTAAATTCTCATATCGCTATGGTATTTATTGATTTATGGGGCGGACACTTCTCCTTTTGGGAAAAATAACTTTTACCGTACGAGTTTCGCTCATCTTTGCTTCGCATTTTTACCAACAGTCGCAATTTATGTGTTTTGCAAGGGAGGTGGAAACAAAGAGATGCGGCCGCAGAACATCCCTCAAATAAGATGAACACTTTACAACTTTGAATTACGACCACCGCATACTGCATATCTCCACATAAATAATAAGCTACCGTCGCACAAATAACGCTAAAGTGTGTTTCTAACACTTCCGGCACTACAAGAAACACATGTGGTCAACAAGACGTTCTAACTGCGTTCACAGCTCTAAAAATAGTTGACTGTACTCCGTGCGTTGTGGATAAATTTAATATACAATTTTAACGTTTAATGACAACGTTCGCAGTCATGAAAATTAATGCGTAACGAATGTTGTGACATCTATGTTTTTTCAAACCAACTGCAGAATATTTGATTTAATGTTTTCCAATAGTTTAATCACAATGACCAGTAGCCGCTAAAAGTTACTCGATTTCAAAATCTACTTTAAACATCTGAGATAGACTATTGTCCGGTTTCATAAAGCAATGCTAAATTTTAGCAACGCTGTTAAATTTTAACTTCGTTGTTAAGTACAGTTTTGCGTTCCATAAAGCAATGATAAATTTAGCACAGAATTAAACCTTCTTTATTTATTTATTTATTTATTTATTTATTTATTTATTTATTTATTTATTTGGACACTACAACAATAGTCCTTTTTGTGTCCGTAGACAAACATACAATATACATACATAGTAACATACTCAATCATAAACAATACTTTTTTTAAAAAAATGTACAATTTCATATATACAAACATCAATTTGCTCTACTCATTCAGTTTACAAGACATATTTAAGACATTCACAAAATACAATCAAGGCCAGACGTACTATACCGTTTACAACGGTAGCCTGAATCTACTTCCAGTTTTACAAATCAACTGTTAACATTAGATTTTATTCTGTACACAATCAAGTTAAATGGCTTAATACAACTTTGCGGAACTTTGAGTAATTCATATTGAATAAATCTAAAGATTTGTCTTTACCGAGAATACTGTTATATAATGATGTCATACGGAGTAGCGGACACATTTCATAATGTATGGTAGTGGCTCTTTTACATGTAAAGAGTGTGTCTGATTTTGAAACCCCCGGAAGGCACTTTCAGAAAAATTTTGGACCAAAAAAAGGAACAGTCAATGTAGTTGTTAAATATCTTAAATAAAAATACCATCGATGTCGTATCTCTCCTCCCAGACAGGGTACTAACATTATACTTTGATAAAATACTGCTCGTTAATATCTATTTAGGATAAACTCCTGTCATACGCAATTCAACAACACGATAATACCGCGATTGGACAGTCTCAATGCTACTAATATATTTACTGTGATATGATCACCGAACTATATTCCAGAGCAGGTCGTACCAAGGAGTTGAAGAGTATGGTGTACGTTTGACTGTGACGAAAGCCTTTGGTTAATCGAAGCACAAACTCGATTTTTTTTCATAGCAATATTTACAACATGTTTAATATGGTGCTGAAAAGTCATCTGTGAGTCAAATATAACACCAAGATCTCTAATCGTATCTGTTCGTGGTACAGTGCAGCCATTCATGGTATAATTGTACTCAATAGCCTCACGTTTTCTCGTATAGCTAACAACAAACCAGTGGCCTCACTCCACTCGCATATTTTGGCAAGATCGTTTTGCAGCTCATTGCAGTGCGACATGTTAGTAACTTTGCAATATATTTTTATGTCATCAGCAAACATTTCACACTCGCAGCTGTTCACAATGTTTGGAATGTTATTGACCACAAGAAGAAACAGTAAAGGTCCTAAATTACTCCCCTGTGGCACGCCACTGGTGGACGAGTAATTATTTGACCTGCAACCACCAAATTCAACATATTGTAAACGGCCTCAAGTAGGTGTCGAACCAAGTGCAAGTATTGGCAGAAAGTCCAAACTGATTTAATGCTTTGAGCAGATGATCATACTTTATTTTGTCAAACACTTTAATCATGTTAAGATACACAGCATCCTCCTGAACCTCCTGCTCTAGACAAGAAGCTGTATAGTCAGTTACAGATAGCAAGTTTGTAACTGTTGATCGTCGCGGCATAAAACCATGCTGTTTACTGCTGATGGCAGATAACACATGTTCAAACAGATATTTGTGAATTTAAAGACTTCTGCTATTTTAACATAGGTCTGAGCCTGTGTTACATATTTTACATTGCACTGTTACCATAATTTCACTAATTTTTATTTCAATATTTAAATTTAATAACTAAATAGAAAAGGTTTATAATAACTATTTTTACATACAAAATTTTATATATTGGAAGACGTGTGTATAAGTTTTGTTAATATTTAATAATATCATAGAATATAATCTCTTTAAATTGTTTTTCTTTTCCATCAAATTGTTATCTGACTCATCAGATGAATTTTTAGACATTGCTGTGTACTTTATTCTTCGCCCGCGTATATTAAATGACTCTCCTTTAATTTTTTGGGTGATTACGGATATCCTTGCAGTTGTTTATTAACTTTTTTATTCAATTCATACACTAACCCTGAATAGAGCTACAACGCAGCACACATATTGACCAAAAATACCATAGAAAGATTTAAGAAGACGATTTCCATGTTTAAAAATTGACACAAGTCGTCCTGTAAAAATTGCATGTTTTATATGGTGTTTTACATAATATGACAATGTTATTTAAAGACGAAACTCCACCTATTGTAGAAGAAATTCAATTAGTTGGAGACGCTTCTGATACAGTTCCGCTTGGACCAAACAAAAATTTACTAAACAATATTTCTGCAAGAACTGCATTTCTTAACATCGTTTTTACTAGGTTATAAAAGAAAAATAATTTTGTTTTCTTTTTTGTAATATCTATTTTTTTATTATATGCAATATATAAAGAAATAAAGAATATTTTAAATTATTGATATATACATCTTTTTCCTACATTAAAAAATGTTACGAAACAATATAAAAATTGATTTTTTATTGATGAATTATACATGACAGTAAATAATTTGAAAGGTTACTAAGGTTATAATAAGCCCGTTTATGTTTAAAATAACTGTGAAGTTGATATTCATACCAATCTACCTAATAAAAACCCTAAACTGAACACAGCACTGAAATTACTTAACACGAAGTTAGAACCGATGCTATTACTTTATGAAACGCAGTTAATTTTTAACAGCGTGTTATTATTACATCGTGTTATCTAACACAGAATTTAGCATTCCTTTATGAAACCGGTCATATATGTGTATAAGAAAAATAATTCTCGAATTGGCACCACAAGAGTCTACTGGGAATAGAGGTAGACCATCGATGGACGGACCAAGGTCAGCCCAGGACAGAAAAGTTTGGAGAATAAATGGAGGGGGGCTATGATCAGCAGTGTACAAAATAAGCTGATAGATGATGATGATTAAATAATTCACGCGGAATGGACCCCGTGTGAATACAGTCCGCGGTTTGAACTCGAGTCCCTTTGATCTGCAGACAACCGTCCTACCACAGAGCAGTTCTCTTGAAGATTTATAAAAATATCTTTAACCCCTGTTGTGTGAAAATGTAAGGTAAAAATACACATTGAGTAAAACGACTGCCACAAACATATTCAACAACTAAAATACAAAAGGAGCATGTTATTATGAAATGTACAGGAAAATCCTCGTTCCTTTTAAAGAATGCTTGATCTCCTTGTGAATTTTACAAACCTTCGTCTTACCACCATCAAACAGAAATCAACAACAGACTGTCTGCACCGCAAATACCCACAAGAAAATATACTCGCGTGTAACACCAGAAAGACTGGTACGAGGGTTGGAATTTTCATAATGGCAACTCCGAAAGTGTATATTATATATACACACTACAGCTACATAAGTATTTGCCAACCAATTTTTTATTATTTTTTAATTTGTGGATTAATAGACTAATACATAAGAGGGAGATTGGAAATTTTTTAGAACGAACTGGATGACGGACTTGCGTGCGCATGTCGTTCATATGTTTTGAAAGCTTAATCTTACATATAACTGCAACAATATCAATAAAACCATGTCAGTCAACTAAAGCAACAAATTCGTACACCTTCTTAATCATGAATAATTGGAGTTTTGTGCAGTGATAAAACATTTCTTTTTAAAAGGCTTAAATTCTAAAGAAAGTTAGATGGAGTTCATGGTGTCTGCTCCTTGATATGCCACAGTTGCAACTAGATTGGAGAATTTGAACGCAGTCGATCAAGCACAGAGGATACACCACGTTCTGGTAGGCCGAAAACCGCTACCGATAAAGAAATAGATAGAAAAGTCCACGGAATCGTAATGTACGATCGCCGACTACAATTACGAGAGATAGCAGAGGCAGTAGGCATTTCATTTGACTGAGCACATTGCATTTTACACCAACATTTGAACATGACAATGCTCAGGGCAAGATGGGTGCCGCGTTTGTTAACAAATGACCAAAAGCAAGTGCGAATGAGCATTTCTCATCAATGACTAGACATGTTCAAGCGCAATAAAAAAGATTTTTTGCTACATTCGATGTAACCTGGAGACCTCACTGCACACCGGAGACTAAAGAACAATCAAAACCGAACCAACTCCGAAGAAGGCCAAGATGATACCATCTGCTGGTAAAGTAAGGGCTACCGTTTTTTGGGGTTTCCGAGGAATAATTCTTATCGACTATTTGCAACATCTATCAGTATTATGTGTCATTATTAGACAGGTTGGACGAAGAATTCAAACCCAACATGCCTCATTTGGCAATGAAAAAAGTTTTGTTCCACCAAGATAACGCACCTTCCTACAAGTCGGTAATTGCGATGGCGAAACTGCATGAATCACGATTCGAATTAGTCGAACATGCACTATACTTGCTAAACTTGGTTCCCTTCGATTTTCAAACTGAAAAAATAGTTGGCTGGAAAGAAATTCTCATCAAATACTGAAGTCGAAGCTGTAAATTTATATATGGAGAGTTTAGATAATTCTTATTTTTCTGAAGGAATGAAATGTCTTGAAAAGCGTTGGATTAAATGCATAGAACTGAATAGAGACTATCTAGAAATATGAATACAATTTTGCCCCAAAAAGTTGTTTTCTAACTCGTTCTAGAAAAATTCCGATCACCCCTCGTACTACAAATTTATAATGTTTTCATGTTATTCTTATTTATATGCCAAGTCTGTATATATATGTACATATTGTAGGGGTAGTAGTAAAATTTACAAAGTTTCTCAGAAATAACGATGTAGTGTAAACCTTTTTTTCTCATTACTTCTTTCGGGTGGATCATCCCGAACCAGGTGGCTCTAAGGTTGACTCAGTCTCAATTAATTAATACTTAAAAAATGACTACCTGTTTATACAGGGATAATAGGACCGGTCAAAATATGACACCGCCCACGTGGCTTTCATATGCATGGCCGGCGGCATAGAAACCAAGAACTTACCTTCTCTGCCTCAATATGCCGATCTAGGCGTTGGGAACCTATTATTATTATTGTTATTATTTATTTCCTAAAAAACCCAAATGTTATAGTTCGATTTTTATTGTTTTCGAATTACAGCGAGTTAAAAGTTTAAGTTTAACCAAGCAGGCTTTATCATCAACAATATGAAAAAATACGTCTTAAATGTTTAATCTACAAGATATCTGAAGCCTCGTCTGCTCTTCGCGCCCTGCGTGACTTTGTTACGTAAGCGGCATGAATTGCCGCGCTCAGTCAATTTAGGATTTCATGAAATTAACCTTAAATTGTTAATTTAGTCGAGAACTATCTATATATATAAAATCGTAACTAAGCTACCTACTCATAATCAACGCCCAGCCCAAACCACTGAACCTACAATCATGAAATTCGGCGAGTATATTCCCTCCATGACGTAAGCACCCACTAAGAACGGATTTTTCGAAACTCATTCTCTAAGTGGGTGAAAAGGGGGTTAAAAGGGGTAAAATATGGCTTCACGGTTTCCTTAATATCTCTTAGGTCCAATAAGATATCGACTTGGTTTTTGCTTACAAAGATTACTCATGTAAATATTAAAAAACTTATTTCAGGATTTTGTTCTACTTGACCCCTAAATGGGTGAATCTACAATCAGGGTGAATTATAGAACCCTTCGCATCTTCTGTGCTTTTTGTGTTATAACATTCATTTTTGGCATATAGGTATCTTTTTAGAAAATTTAGAAAGTGTTTTGACCGTTTTTTTAAATTTCACCCCTAAAGGGGTAAATTGGTATTTTTTAGTCGATAGAATTTCGTCTAGATAAAGAAACATATAATTCGGGGAGTATATTCCTTTTATGACTTAAGAACCCCCTAACAAATAATTTTTTGAAATTCGGCCTCTCAGGGGTTAAAAGGGGTGAAATGTGTTTTCACGGATTCCTCAGTATCTTTTAGGTCAAGAATATATCGCCTTGCTTTTGCTTACAAAGACTACCCACATAAATGTTGAAAAACTTATTTTTCAGGATTTTGTACTAATCAACCCCTAAAGGGGTGAATCTACAATCAGGGTGAATTATGGAACCCTTCGCATCTTCTGTGTTTGTTGTGTTATAACATTTCTTTTAGGCATATAGGTGTCTTTTTAAAATATTTAAGTGTATTGACCTTTTTTTTTTAATTTCACCCCTAAACGGGTTATTTGGTATTTTATATTCGATAGAATGTCGTCTAGACAGAGAAACATAAAATTCGGGGAGTATATCCTTTTTATGACTTAAAACCCCCTAAGAAATGATCTTTGGAAATTCAGCCCCTAAGGGGTGAAATGGGGTAAAATGTGTTTTCACGGATTCCTCAATATCTCACAGGTCCAATAATATATCACCTTCATATTTGCTTCTAAATATTATCCATATAAATGTTGAAAAACTTATTTCAGGATTTTGTCCTATTCATCCCCTAAAAGGGTGAATCTACAATCAGGGAGAATTATAGAACCCGACGTATTTCCTGTGTTTGTTGAGTTATTAAATTCCTATTTGGCATATAGATGTCTTTTTAAAATATCTCGATGGTTTTGACAGTTTTTCAAAATTTCACCCCTAAAGAGGTAAAAGGATATTTTTTATTTGATAGAACATCCCTTGGACATAGATACATGATGTTCGCAAAGTATATTCCCTCCATGAGGTAAGCATACACTAAGACGGGATTTTTCGAAATTCAACCCCTAAAGGGTGAAATATAATTTCAAGGATTCTTAAATATCTCTACAGACCAATAAGATATCGTCTTGGTTTTTCTTACAAAGATTACCCATATAAATATTGAAAAACTTATTTCAGGATTTTGTTCTAACCCACCCCTAAAGTGGTGAATTTCCGAACAGGGTTAATTATACAACCCATCATATTCCCTGTCTTTGTTGAGTTATAAAATTCCTTTTGGCATATAGGTGTCTTCAAAATATCTTGAAATTGTATTGACAGTTTTTAAAATTTCACCCTTAAGGGGTAAATGGAAATTTTGTATTCGATTGAACATCCCTTGGACATAGATAAATAAAATTCGTGAAGTATATTCCCTCCATGACGTAAGCAGCCACTAAGACGGGATTTTTCGAAATTCCACCCCTAAGAAGTGAAAAGGGGTGAAATGTGATTTCAAAGATTCCTCAATACCTCTTAGGACCAATAAGATATCGTCTTGGATTTTGCTTACAAAGATTACCCATACGAAAAACTTATTTCAAGATGTTGGCCGAATCAACCCCTATAGAGGTCTACAGTCGGGGTGAATTATGCAACCCTTCGTATTTCCTGTGTTTATCCTTTTTTGGCATATCGGTGTCTTTTTAAAATATCTCGAAATGGTTTTGACAGTTTTTAAAAATTTCACCCCTAAAGGGGTAAATGGGTATTTTTTACTCGATAGAACGTCCTCTGGACAAGATACATGAAATTCGTAAAGTATATTCCCTGTATGACGTAAGTTCCCACTAAGACGGTATTTTTCGAAATTCAACCCCTAAGGGCTGAAATGTGATATCAAGAATTCCTTAATATCGGATTGACCCAATAAGACATCGACTTGGCTTCTGCTTATAAAGATTAACCATACAAATGTCGAAAATTTTATTTCTGGATTCTTTCCTAATCAACCCCTAAAGGGGTAAATCTATAATCGGGATGAATTATACAACCCGTCGTATTTCCTGTGTTTATTAAGTTATAACATTCATTTTATAACTTAAAAGTTACCCGTGCACATGTTTAAAAACATACTACGAATTTTACACAAATGAACCTCTAACGGGGTGAATCTACACCTGAGGAGAGAGTCAGCAATGTGATCTATAAAGAATCATGACTTACAATAATTGCACGATGATGGCAAACCGTCAATAAACCGTAGCGAAGCACGGGTACTCAGCTAGTCTAAAGATAAAATTTCAGTCCAATTGAACCAGAATAGTGGAATCAAAATAAAAATGTCGCGATATATGCATCAAAAGTACAAGCAGATCTCAATCTGATGAAAAATGGATAGATCGAAAAAGGGGGACCACGCGGAGTTATTCATGTAAACCTTAGCGGTTAGTGGCGACATTTGACTGGCCACATGAAATTATGTTGCGGGCCGTAGACGGCATACAAGCTGCCATATTAACCCCAAATCTTACATATAAGTATCATAAGTTCCCCCTTAACCCTGAGGCCTGTATGAGCCAATCACTCTGATGATAAAATTGAAGAGCTGTAAAAAATTGTAACAGATACGTGTTTTGTACCTGTAGTTATTATACAGTTGCTACTATTAAAATTCCCTTGTAGCTGAGATAATGGAAGTCTGGGGGTGTAAATAATGCATACTCATTTAACATTCGGTTATGTTAAACTGGATCTCCATTGTCATAATTGACTTGGAGACAACTGCTAAGAATATACGCTAATTTCCATACAGCGAAACGCCCAGGGATCACCCTTTCCTATGTCCCTTACACAGACCATACTCTACGAGTATCTTAGCGCCACTTACTATTAATATAAAATAGGAGGGCCGTCCAGAAAGTCATTGGCGGCTTTTGGTTTGGTTGCAAATTTGCTCAACCCCCGAAAAAGGCAACGAATATATATTGAAATTATCATAATAATAAGCAACACAATATATTCGTTATGATATATAATTTACAAAAAACATGGAACGTTTTCTCTTCAATTCCTACAGTATTATACGATCAGGTTGGTGTGCAGGGGTGGATAGGTAGAACTAAACCGGCCCGGGCGAATTGCGGCATCGTCCCAAGAGCAAAGTAGAAAATAATAGTAATACCTAATAATAACACATTTTTTGAATGAATACAATTTTTACAGCTCTTGCAAAGTGACTCACTGTTTTTGTTTTTAATTTCTACCTCTTCTTCCCCACTTTGTACTATTTCTTCATTTTGTTCATCGTTCTCGTGTACTGTTTCGTCGACATTAGAGATGGGAATTTCGGTTCAGTTTGCGGAACCGGATCAGTGGAGGTCGTTCAGTTTGAGCCGGTTCTTTGATCCGGCTCAGTGATCCGGTTAAGTAAACATGTTTCCGAGACACAGGTCGGTCGTTCGTTCGTAGGTAGAACGTCGTTTAGAGCCGGATCTTGCATTATATGAACTGGAAACATGTTTCCAAGGCACAGGTCGGTCAGTTGTCGGTCGTTCGTTCATAGGTAGAACGTCGCTTAGAGCCGGTTTTTACAATATATGAACTGTAAACATGATCCCGAGACACAGGTCAGTCGGTCGTTCGTTCGTAGGTAGACCATCGCTTAGAACCGGCTCTTGCTTAGAGCCGGTTCTTGCAATATATGAACTGTAAACAGGATCCCGAGACACAGGTCGATCGTTGTTCGTTCGTAGGTAGAACTTCGCTTAGAGCCGGTTCTTGCAATATATGAACTGTAAACATGATCCCGAAACAGGTCGGTTGGTCGTTCGTTCGTAGGTAGAACGTCGCTTAGCCCCGGCTCTTATCTAACATTTTTGAAACAAACAATTCACTTTATGTAGCTACCGTATTTTAAACCAGATGTGTTAAGTTTATGGCGATATTTATTGCCCTTATAAATCGGACATCTGGGATTTGGGCAATATTTTTAATATTTTTATATAGTATGGTTGTAAGAAAATACAGACTAAGCCTATTAGTTTCAAATAAACTGCCCTACAAATTGATGACAAAATACACTTTATGATAATACATTACAAGCCGAGTTCTCGCGAAGTTCAACATGACATCGATCCAGATCCGGATCACTCTGGTCACTGCTCTCAATCGCCCGACCAATCGTATCCTTAAAACTTGAAACTATACAGTGAGCCGTGAGCCGGATCATTTCAATTTGGTGAACCGTGTCAGTGTACTGAGCCAGCTCAGTGAGCCGGTTCGTTCATGAACGACCCCTAGTCGACATGGTGAGAAGAAAAATTATTTAGATATTTTTTAAAATTTTCTCAATTTGATGCAAAATTGTATAATTCTTCATGTAATTGATCTTTGCTGACATTTTCTTTAAAATTTTTCAATAGTTCAACTAGCTTTGTTAACCTGTTCAGTGAACATACATACATACTGTGAAGGTATTCCATTTCTTACCTTGTTAAAATTTACAGTAGATAAAAGTGCAATGTCAGCATATAACATTCCATTTTTTCGAAATCTTTGTTCTGAACTGGTAACCAATACATCGAATATTGCATTGTGAGTTTCAATATCAAATTTCTTTTGCAAATTTTGAATAGCATTATCAACTACTTTCCTTAACCGTTTTTCAGTAAAATTAGTACTTATTTTTATGTCAATCTCTTCGTGAACCTCTGATAAGTAAATATGAAGACTATGTAATAAATGTATGTGTAAGATGCTCACAAACCAAATGTCAATATTAAACTGAGTGAATTTAGTGAAAAGGAGTATGTTATTTACAGTATTAAGCGAAACCGAATAATTCAATAAAAGCAGGAAGCAGCACATTATTAAACACTCGCGGCATCTAATCAAACGCCTTTATCGCAATATTTCCATTTCACCACAAACCGACATTGTTCCGTTGGCTCCCTAGTCATCATTTTTATATTACCTTAATATTTATTGTTTCTACATCAAATCTATAGTATTCATTGTTCAATTTGTTCATTACTGAATTGGCATATTATGAATAATTGTTATTCAGTTATATGCGAGTTATTAATAGATAATTTTTAACGCTTTAACCTCCACATTTTTTAATGGTTTTTTAAAAATGTTTTGTCATGTTTTTTATGATCGGCCCAAACGGCCGATCACTAAATCCATTTAGTGAAATTTAATGGTAGCCCCCCGGTTGGTTTGCATTCAAAATTTGCAACACTGCTTACACTGTTTACATAAGCGAAATCTCCAACGCAATTTAAGCCTGTTCCCAAAAGAGGGAGCAGGTTGTAGGCCAACTTAGCACGTCAACAACCATGTTATGCTTTAGGAGAAAATGGTTGGCCAGTGACTGTTAAAAAGAGGGTTTGGTTCAATCGAGAAGGTTATCAAAATTAAGGGATGCCATTTTTCGGATATTGGGAAAGAAATATGGATCTATTTCAGTCCACTCTTCACACTGCCATAGTAAGAGTGGTGCATATACAAAAATACACATAGGTTTATTTTAATATATTCAAATATAAAAAACGAATATAGAAACTACAGACGTACGTTGGTACCAGTAGTTCAAATACGTTATTAGTATCTTATATAACATAGTGTGAAATTTACAATGTTCGTTTGATTGTTAGCAACGTAAAAGCCAATACATTTGTACATATCATGGCATATAGTAACCGTTCAGATTTAGATACTTGCCATACTTTGTGGGAATTTTTGGTCGCAATAATCAGCAGCTTTTGAGTTCAGCCAGTTTGTCACTGTCATTTTCACTTCATCGTCAATTTTCAGTCGTCTACTACCAATAAGGTCTTTAAGATGAGAGAATAAATGATAATCACTTAGCGCAAGTTTGATACTGTATTGCGGGAACGACACAATGTGCCAGTGAAATGCGTCAAGTTGATCTTTAGTCAAGGCAGCCAGGTGAGAGCGAGGGTTATCGTGAAACAAAATCAGTCCGCGAAGCAGTAGCCCTGACGAAAATTCATTTCATTCGATCCATAAACAGCCACAATTTGTTGAACATTTAGTGCGTTCAAATCTTGTACCTTACATACCCATGCTCCATTTTCCTCAGATTTATCTGGAAGCGTCCAGTATTATTTAGTCCAGTAAATTCAAGCCGACTTGTTGGCGATTCCGTCTCACAGGTTCGATTTCATACCAATTGGATAGTTTATTTTCCTATCTATCTAACTTCTTGGATTGGCCGTTGGGACTTTTGACTTCACATAAATCATTCATCTTGCTCTAGTGTGTCTGTTCTTTCCTACAATATATTACTGTATAGATCAGACTATGTACTCACTAATACGTGACCAGGCGTAATGCAACTATTATATCCGCGACAAATTCGTTCCTGAAGACATTGGTGATACTGGTACTGTTTAGTAAGTTCAAGGGCGTTTCTATTTGAGGCTAGGGCTTACACAGTGTTGTAACTCCAACCAAGATGCTGTTACTATTGCTAAAATGCGAGTAAGCAGATGTGCGAATGTTTTTGGCGTGTTTCTCATTGTATTTTATTTATGGTTTCGCGGCACGTTTGTCTTTGCCTGTTGCAATAAATCCGAGTGGATTAATTTGGGTTTGCGGGCCGCGAACTGTTGCTTATAAGCGCGAACCGGCAGAGATTTATATACTCGACACCCCACTCCCACATACACACCTTATTTATTGTAGGATTATAGATTCTACATCTCATTCACTATGCAGATTTTAAAGCTCTGGATTAAAATGTCTATCGTTGCGCTTTATGCTCATATTAATCACCTCGTAAAAATCGACCAGATACTCGCCAGTTCAAATCGTTACAGCTTTAGCGGGACAAATTCCCACATCAAAATACCACACTACAGCTCAGTCGTCGAAACAATCGTCATTTCAAACATCACAACTACGTCAAAACTGTTATTGGCTAAAATGTAATAGTTAATTGTGTATAGAGGAACGAAAGTTTAAGTTTACCCCAGTGGACGGAGATTAAAACACGACGCGTAGTGAAGAGGCTTTATTTGTCCAAGTGAGTAAATTTTCTTTCGTCCTGAGGTACGTACTACATTTCACGCACTGCTAATTAATTTTGTATGTAATAATATTGATAAATGTAGCTATTAACTCTTGATGGAACATGATAGCGGAAGAATAAATAGTAAAGAATAAATAAATAATAAAAAGACACTTGTATATTCCACAGAATATTTTATTAGAACTTGATATATATTTCGGCTTGTAAGGTCATCTTCAGAAGAATGTTACATGAGATGTTGACAACTTTACCTAAATATACAGGGTTAACTATTACTAACAAATTGGTGTGAGAAGGGCTTAGGAAATATTAATAATAATAATAATCTTGGTGTTAAATCACAGAGAATGTTTACACAAGTCTAAAAAAATAATTAAAAAAAAACTGTGAGTCAAATAAATAAAATAATATAGTATAATACAAATATATATGTACAAACATATTAAAAAAATGGTTTAAAAATTGAATTAAAAAATGTTTATAATAATTTAAAACAAATACAATACATAATTAAGTAAATTTACAAATATTCATCAATACACAAAGACAAATATGTCAAACTTGTCTAGACAGCGTTCACGAGATCATTAAAGTTATTGGACAGGTAGTCGTCAATAGAATAAAATGCTTTAGCAATAAGATACTTCTTCATAGTTTTTTGAAAATTGCAAATAATATTAGTTTTTGTCTGAGCGTAAAACATTAAAAAAATTATGGCGTAATAATTGTTGCTATTTCTAGATTTTGTTAGTTGAGTAAAATCAGGACGTATATTATTTTTATTTCGCGTAATATGATCATGCATCTCCGCATGAAGGTGATAATCTTCAAACTGGCGGAGAGCATTTATCAATCATTGTAAAATATATAAACAGGGACATGTTAATATGTTAAGCAAAATATATTGTTGTCTACAGTCTTCTCTGTAGTAGATCCAGCTATTGACACGTAGAGCTCTACGTTGCAGAGCAAACAGTCTGTTTGCTTGAGGAGCGTCACCCCACACCAGTATTGCATAAGACAGGTGGGGATGAACGAATAAAAAATAGATAATTTTCAAAATATTGGGTGATACACAATTCTGTAAGTTACGTAAACAGTAAATGGCCTTACAGATATTTTTCGCTACCGAGTCTATGTGCTCTTCCCAGTTTAATTTATTGTTGATTTTGACATCCAGAAACTTAAGTGTATTTGTCGAATAATAATAAATAATAATAATAATAAACTTTATTGACCTAGATACATATACATGTTTTAAGTCAGTCAACAAAAAAAATTAAGATAAAATACAAAAAAATAAAGATAAAAATTGTCACATTTTAAAATTATAATTAAGAAACTCCTCTGTGGAATAAAACACATTTTCCACAAAGAATGACTTTAAAAAGGATTTGAATTTATTATATTCCAAATTTCTAAGGTTCGCAGGAAATTTGTTCATAAATTTCACAGCAAAATAATTTGTACTATTCCTAGATTTGGCTAACCTCATTACAGGTATTGTACAGTCATTACGCCTTTGGTACAGTCCAACATTCTGCCTTTGGTACAGTCATTATTTTTAATATGTTAAACTGACTTCTACAGTCGGACCTGTAGAGTGTAGACGTTAGAAGTCTTATTGCACGCCTTTGCAGAGAAAACACTCTTGAGGCTGCTGAAGAATGGCCCCATGCTAAGATGGCGTACGAAATTTGAGAATGGAATAACGCATAGTACGTTTTCATTAAAACATCTTTTGAAACAGCATTCATTAAATTCCTCAGGAGGAACATGGTTGAGCACAGTCTACCAGTCAAAACTTTAACATGGTGATTCCACGTCAAACCGGGATCAACATGCACTCCGAGAAACTTAACATGATCCTGGTTAACATGGTCATTTTTTCTTAATGTTATCAAAATTTCTTGGGTTTTGCCGAGGTTGAGAGAGAGTTGGTTCGTATCAAACCAGTATTTTGCTTTTTTTAAGGCCGTTTGGCTTTTAGAAATGGCGTTCTCTAAATTCACTGCTTTTGTTACCATAGTGGTGTCGTCTGCATACAAAATACTGGGATGATAATACTGGGGTACCCCATGTATCATAATTTTGTAGTCAGATGATTTTCCATTAATAATGACAGATTGTCTTCTTTCCGTAAGGTACGATTCTAGTAAACTACAACTATTTTTGTCATATCCGTAAAATTTTAGTTTTCTAATAAGATATAGTGATCGACACAGTCAAACGACATAATCTTATCAACGAACAACTGGATCTGATGGAATCTCTCATTCTTAAGACTATGGTCAATGATATTTCCTAATCCCTCCTCACACCAATTTGTTAGTAATAGTTAACCCTGCATATTTAGGTAAAATTGTCAACATCTTATGTAACATTTTTAGTATTTTATAACGTAGAAATTATTGCTACGGAATTGTTATATATGTAGCGATTTGTTATGAAAACAATTAATTTGACAAGTAACCTATAAACTTGGCAATTGTTATAATTAATTTTGTAATGTCCCAGAAACCAGTGAAATGTACAGTCTGCCGGACCACAGTAGCATCTATACAGCTGAAGTTTTGAGCATCCTGAAAGCACTGCAGCGTATATATGAAAAGGACAGACAAAATTAATCATTAATAATATGTACCGATTCTATACCGATTCTAGATATAGACACAAAATGTGCACAATCTCATACTTCGTGTCCAGGAGCTTGTACATTGCCTTCGCCATGAGCAGAACAACAGCATACACCTAGTACGGTTCCCTTCACATAGTGGCATCCCAGGGAATGAAATGGCTGACAGAAAAGCGAAAGAAGCCACCAGATGAGATCAACCAGACGGTGCTCTCATAATGATGGACTATGATTGGAAAAATATGTTAATCCTAGAAAGGACGAATCTAGAAAATTGCCAAACCGAATGGCTCTCCATCACCGATAATAAACTTAGAGAAATTAAAAAGACAGTCAAACCATGGAGAACCTTCGGAACTAGAAGGGAACAGATCATGGTCACCAGACTGAGAATAGGACACACCAACATATCTTTGACAGACTACAGACAGATGCTAGAATTGCAATACAAAAATTACTGTAAAGCACATCATTACCGTATGTCCAAAATATGAGGAAGAAAGAAGAATATACCAGATCCCAGACAACCTGTGTGAAGCGTTAAGCAACAATCCCGAAAAATTGAACAATTGACAGCTTATTGAAATGCCTAAAGGAGACCAAACTCAGAGATTCCATTTAACTGTAATATTAAAATTGTCATTTAATTTTTTTTGCAAACTATTCATTGTTATAAATTGATCTATGTACATGTATATATTTTAAAAACGTAATTGTAAATTTAATGTATTATTAATAATTGTAATCAAACACACGGCGGACACTAATAACCATGCAGTTGACGTGTCCTAAATATTAAAAAAAAAAATTATGTAAAGTAAGGAAGAAATTTTTATTCTATTTCATGGCTTCTAATTGTAATTTTAATTTTAACGAATAAGTGTATGTGTTGTTATTTACAATAAAGGTTCTGAATCTCATATTTGAACATTATTTTCTACGCTAGTTGTCATGAGTGTGTGTTTTGTATTTTTTAAAGTACGGTGGGCGTAAAGCTGTATTTTGGTAACTAAAACGTAAACAATAACTTTCGGTCCAATCGTTCGATCCAGACCTTCAGAGTTTAATATTGTTACAAAAAAATCATCGAGGGAATATAGCCAAGATAGAGACTCAAGATAAGCATTTATATGTTTTCATTTTCGATGAAATTTATAATGTTCAGTTTGCTGTTGAATATTGTTGTAACCAAAGGTGAACTGGACATATAACTGTCCGGTTCAATCGCCGGGCTGAACCGAGAAAGAGCCGTTTTTGGGCCACTACTTTGATTATCAGGACCGTCTGAGTTCTGACCTCCATGCGAATTGTGAAAGGTAGAAGCTGGTCAACGGAACGCTTGCGGCCCCTTTTCATTTTGAAAATCATTTTTTTTTTGTTGGGATCACTTCGAAAAAAGGTCTGTAAAAATTTCAGCACAAAATTTCCATTACATCAAACTTATTTCAGCTTTGTGAAAGCCTGCATAACTTGCACTGAATATCAATAGATCTGTCTTTTGACAAAGGATCGTTATACAGTGCGGTCATTTTATGCAGAGGACTCGTATTGCAATGCTCCGTATCTGCCCTTTTATATAAGAATAATATGTCTAATTTATAATAATATATAAGAATTTATATGTCTATTGTCCTAAAATCACGGGAAGGTACTCTTACGTAAATATTAGATAAAATTTAAGAGTCGTCAACAAGATTATTAAATATTTTGTATAGAAGTAGCAGTGATGCCAAATCTCTTTTCGCAGCCAACATTTTAACATTAAACTCTACCAAAATTACATCACCGGACGTATATTTTGGATATACTCCTGTCATCTGTAGCTTCACAACACGGTAAAATCGCGGTTGTACAGTTTCAATGTGTTTATTATATTTAGTTTGATATGGTACCCATATAATATTACCATATTCAAGTAGAGGTCTAGCGTGAGCATTGAACAATATACGTCCGATTATGACACACCTCTTTAGTTATACGAAGTACATATCCAACCTTTCTCAATGCATTATTTTCAATGTGCTTAACGGCCTTTCGAATCGAACAAAATTCTCAAATCTCTGTTTGTCTCTGTTCGTGGAACAATACAGCCTTCCGTAAGTCATAACCTTACACTTTGTGGTGGTAAATGTTAGATCAGTGGATTTACTCCATTCACAGAGTTTTTGTAAATCACTTTGAAGTGCAAGACAATAAGACAAGTCAGTTATTTGGCGAGATATTTTGACGTCATCTGCAAACATTTCGCACTGGCGGTTGCTCACAATATCTGGGATATTATTGACCACCAGAAGGAACATTAGGGGCCCCAGACAGTATTTTAATTTAAGAAACTGCATTCATTCGACCACTGTTTCTCAACCATCGGCCCGCGGCAAAATCTAATCGATCCGAGAAAAAATTTAAAACAATTTACGGCTTTAGAATTTACAATTTTTGTAAGTTTACTTTTCCAACTCCGATTAGGTACTACTCTTCGACAAAATGGGACGTGCGAGTTCAAGTTGTGTCGTTGTATGAGAAAATAAATATATAAAATCAAAAATGTTTTTGAAATAATATTTTCACCGTTTCGCAATAAGTTATGGGTTGAAAAGCAGTGGATTAGGCATCAGGGCTATAATTAGCTTTCTTCGTATCGTTTTTCATAATTCAAAAAAATTGTCAAATAATTTCGACACACTTTTGGATAGTATCACTTAACGCTTATTTAAAAGTTTGTTTACCTGCATTGAGAATACTTGTTAAATAAAGTGTTATGGCGGTGTAAGAGATGAAATAGGGGCACAGGGGGTTATAAGAGGCCGTTGCTAAGTTTCTAGAGGAAGCTTTAAAGCTCGAGGTCTCGACTCCCACAGTTAATAAGCGGCAAAGGGCGCACTGCCGTGCTTCAAACGTTATTAACTACATAGATGTTCATGTGTGCTTACTGCTTACACATTCAATTCTGGCTCTCGACTCGCTATTGACCTTTTCATAACACTCTTCATTACCCATGTAAATACTCTCAGATTTAAACAGAAATAAGAACGAGTTACAGAGACAAAAGATATTTTTCTCTGAATCAAATGTGGTATTTTTTAACAGAAGTATTCGAAATTTCACGTTGTAACATCATGTAATAAAGGTATAAATAAAATAAATGTTCGGTAAGTTTCACTTAATTTATTTTATCTCAATCGATACCATTGGGTAACCAAAAAGGTTCGTGTGGTTTTTGTTAAAGTTCGAAACAATGACAAAATCTCACGAACTTTTTCGGTTACCAGTTAAAACTATGCTATTAGATAGAAAGAAATTTGATGTATCGTTTGTTACAAATTTTGTTTTAGATTGTTAGTTTCGTATAAGAAACTTGTAATCTCTAGGTGTTATACGAAACGTTAATGTAAAAATTGAATATATTGTAAATTTGTGTAATTTTCTTATGAGTCCATGAACTTGGCCACAAGACTGCAGAAGCAGCTCGCCATGAAAGAAATATATTTGGGGTAGATGTTGTTACATAATGTACAACGTACAGCACTGTTAACCATCAAATATTGCTACGAAAACTTAATTTGTCCGGCGTTAGGTGAATACCTCTTAAACTATTTGATAGTTACCTCACTGATAGAGAACAGACGTCAGCGAATGGTAAATAAAGTAGTAAAAGAATTATTGAGTGCGGTGAACCTCAAGGCGCTATTTTAGGGCCACTTCTTTTCCTAATTTATGTCAAAGATCTTTTTGAGATTAATTTCCATTAAAAAATTATATCTTACGCTGATGACACTGTTTTATATATAGGCTATATATCCTGGTCGGAATCTTTCAAATTTGCATCAACCGACTTGAAACTTATAAAACAGTGGCTAGATTTCAACAAGTTGTACTTAAATATAGATAAATCGCATTCTTACTTTCTCCTGCAATAGTTGTAATCAGCCTGATGTAGATACAATTACATTACGTAAATGCGATGTTCCCATTAATTGTAATTGCAGTTCAGTTTTAACTAGAAAGGACAAAACGAGATACTTAGGAGTAATGATTGATCAACATCTTAGGTGGAATTATCACATTGACAGCATTACCAAAAGCTTGCGCTATGTTTTACATAAATTTAAAAAACTACGTAATATTTTAGATACAGTAAAACTAAAAACTTTTTATATTGGTCTAGTAAAAACTATCATTCAGTATAGTATTCTGGTTTGAGGTGGAACTGCTAAGGTTCATAGTTATGTTATAGCTAACAGCTAATAATACTACAAAGATTCTTAAATATAATTTACAACAAACCTAGTAGATTTGTTGCCCATCAAACGTATTATTTTACGAAGCTAAAATATTAACTGTAAATCAATTATTTATATTAGGTATAGCTACACACATTACAAAAAATCGCGCTTCTGTTTTATTTCTAAATCATACGTATCTTACCAAACACATGACAGCACACCAGACAGTCTTCAAGTTGTTTCGGGAAACAAAATAGAGATAGTAATGAGAAAATAAATATATAAAATCAAAAATGTTTTTGAAATAATATTTTCACCGTTTCGCAATAAGTTATGGGTTGAAAAGCAGTGGATTAGGCATCAGGGCTATAATTAGCTTTCTTCGTATCGTTTTTCATAATTCAAAAAAATTGTCAAATAATTTCGACACACTTTTGGATAGTATCACTTAACGCTTATTTAAAAGTTTGTTTACCTGCATTGAGAATACTTGTTAAATAAAGTGTTATATAATTTTTTTGCTGGCAAACTTTATAATAACTTAAGTAATTATTTAAAAAGTAATTGCATTAATTTAAACATTAAAGTTATAAAAAAAGAAAATGGGTTTCCCAACTGCATTATAACGTAGTACAATTAATGCTTGACATTATTTTATTTTAAGTTGATTGATTTAATTTAAGTGATGTATGTAACGATTCATTTTCTGAAAGTACACTATAAATTTGTGAACTTGTATGTTTTAGATATCGCCATACATTGAACTGTAGTTTTACCGTGGTGCCTGTCCTTCGGGATATTAATATTTATTTTCAAATCTTGTATGTGTTTTCGTTTTTTGTTATTCAGTACTACTTGTAATTATTTATCTTGGAAAATAAATATATGTATGTATATTACGAGGTGCGGTTGAAAAGTAATCGTCCTAAGCAAGAGATGGCGCCACCAGTATCAAATCAATATTGTTTTTCGTAAATCATATCCTTCAAACGACTACTGTAAAATCTTCAACCAGCTGCGTCATTTAGTTTGTTTGACAGTCCTTGAAAGCGAACAACTTTTGCATTTTTACACAAATGAATAAAAATGAATATCGTTATATTGAGATTAGATACTTGTTTATGAAAAAGAAAACCAACGATGAGATCAACACCGAATTGAACGATGTTTATGTGGACCCTGCACCTTCGATATCAACAATTGGACAGTTGAATTTAAATGCGGTCGTAAGAGCATTTTTGATGATGAGCGTCCAGACCGTCCAAAAGAGGTCACCACGCCAGAAATGGTCGATAAAATCCATGGAATAATAATCGACGATCGACGAGTGACTAAGCGCGAGATAGCTCAGGCTGTGGGCATCTCAACGGAACGGGTGCTCAATATTTTGTATGAATATTTGGGAATGAGGAAGCCTCTGCCAGATGGGTGCGCATTTACTCTCAGGCAACAACCGCGATCGTCTGACCATTTCGAAGGAATATTTGGCGATGTTCAATTGCGATAAGACCTTTTTGCGCAGTTTTGTAACCGTGGACGAAACATGGATCCATCACAACACCCCGGAGACCAAGGAATAGTCGAAACAGTGGACTTCTCCTGGCAAATCAAAGCCTAAGAAGGCCAAGGTGGGTCTGTCGGCCAACAAAGTCATGGCGACAGTTTTTTGGGATGCGCACAGTATCATTCATATCGACTACCTGGAAAAGGGAAAACCATCACGGGCGTATATTATGCAGAGCTGTTGGACCGATTCGACGCTGATGTGAACCGAAAGCGGCCGCATTTGCGAAGAAAAAAGTGCTGTTCCACCAGAACAACGCACCGATCCATTAGTGGGCAGTCACAATGGCAAAATTCCCTGAATTGCGCTACGAATTGGTTCGTCATCCACCATATTCGCCAGATTTGTCCCCTGCGACTATTATTTATTTCCAAATTTGAAGAAATGACTCGGTGGTAAGAGATTTGGGTCGAATGAGGAGGTAATCGCTGAAACAGGAATCTCGTTTCAAGTTGAGAAAATAAAATTCCGGTATAGTTCCGCTATACTGGATTTGCCTGCTACTTTGAGGGCTTCGAGAAATCGTATTATTCGGAGGGCATCGAAAACTTGGAAAATCGTTGGATGAAGCGTATAACTCTAAAAGGAGACTATGAAGAGAAATAAATTGAGTTTTGCTGAAAAAGTTGTGTTTTCTTGCCTAGGTCGAATACATCTCTACCTCTCCTCGTATTATTATCTTATTAGTTATTTAATAGTTTGTGTCTTAAATTATTGATATTATAATAGTGGCTATTATATTCAGGTTTTGCAATTTAGAACCAACTTTTAAACTAGTTTTACCAGAGATATGACAATTTTCTATAATTATATTTACTTTTAACTTCTAAAGTATATAGCAACCAAATCCAGGTCCCAAATTTTTCACTTGCACATCAAGTACACTGAATTATTCGAACAACAACGTCATACTCAGTAACGTACAAAATATCCGTCACAGCGCAATACCACCGTGGACAATGAAACAGCCGAAAATGGATACCGAATTAACGATCTACAAAAAACTAGACACACCACCGCAACCATACTTTAACTTGTTCAAAGAAATAATAAGTAAACATGAAGATTACGCAAAAATATATACAGACGGATTTAGAATAGGAAACCAAACTGGTGCAGTAGCCACAACAGATGATGAAGAACACCTTTTCAGTTACCACAGCACACTAGCATATTCACCGCCGAAATATACAGTCTGCTAAAAGCATCCGAATTAATACTGGCAGGTAACAAGAAGAGGTATATATTAATAACCTACTCACTCAGTGCCATCCATGAACTCTCAAAACTGTACACGAAGAACACCATTACACAGGACATTAAAGAAAACTTGCATAAAGCTATAGACATATAAACATCAGGCAAAGAAGTAAAAATACTGTGGATACCGTCACATGTTGGTATAAAAGGAAACAACAGAGCGGATTGTGCTGCAAAGAATGCCACAAACCTGGAAATCACACAAATCCCTGTCCCAGCGTATGACATGAAAAGCTACATCACAAGAACAGTCCAAGAAGAATGGAACAAAGTTTGGCAGAGCACAGAGGGAAACCATTTAAGAAAAATAAAACCAACAACAGCTCAGTGGACTTCAAGAAAAACAAGAAGGGAAGAAATCGTTTTAACAAGACTACGTATTGGCCACACGTTACTGACCCACCAGTACATATTCCACAAAATTCACGCAACCATGGAAACAGCGCTGTCAAACAATATGTAAAATATCTAAATTTTTTCCAATACTTGAAATCAATAGAAATCTACGACAAAATATAACCAAAACCCCAAAAAATTGTAGCAAAACCCCAAAATATATGATATACCTAAATAAAACAATAATTGTAAAATAATGTACCCAGGTACTAATAACTGTATTGTTGATGTATATGCCGTTCACTTTTGTAAGAACAAACTAAGAGGGTATTTTGTTTTCAACAATTTGCACCTTTGAAGCTGTACGTCATGTTGGTATTAAAAAATGTCACTTTTTTAAAATGTCGATCCATTTGACATATGTCATAATGAAAAATGATATCTTAATTATAGTGATCATAACCTTATCAACCTAAAGTCGGTTTTACAGCGTAAGGAATATTTTTAATTGACATTTAAAGTCAGTAACACACTATAAAAGTAACCAAAATAACCAGATCTAGTGTGTTCTTACAAAAGTGAACTGCTTATATCTGTTAAATATTCTTGATAAAAAAAAAGTATATAACGCTCATCTGCTGCAAAAGTGTCATATCTCAAAATTTGTGTTTTTCAGAGATTCTTTTAAATTTGTACTATAGCTTCAATGAGCGCAACGGATATTCAGCTAGCCCTCTAGTGGCGATTTATGCAAGCTGAATTTTGACGATATACAATTAACGAATGTATTTTAACTTCTAAAAGGTATAGGTAAGTTAAAAGTTTCTTTTTTAGTTTTCGGTTAATAATTTTGTCTATATCAAGAATACGAATGTGTTATATTTGTCAGGATATTGTATGTGTGTGCATAAATCCAGTTGTGTTGTCGAACAAAGCCATTCGGTATTCAATTGTGTTTGATGGCCGCGAATCGACGAACAAATAATTTAATCAACATTGACTTTGGAATTAAACATACGCACTTTGTTCTAATAACCAGATTCATTTTTGTTCATCAATTAAAATTTGAAATGGGTGCTTCAAATAATGTTTAAATTAAATGATCGATTCTATTGAAAATTTAGTTATTGTTTGTAAATGCGGTTATAGGGGATTTTGATGGCAACATCCCACGACCCACCACTAATATTCTACGGTTTTCAGTTATAAAAGCATGCACCTAGCCCCCCAAATTTTAAAATTGTTATAAAGTCTACGATGGTCATTTAAAAGTTCACGAACTGCTGATGAAAGACTGTATTTTTCTTTTTGAAATTAATTTTATTTTTCAATATAATCTTCCTGAACTTCACACTTCTCCAGCGATAATCCAGTGTCATTATCTCATCCCGGAACTGCGATTCATCAACCTAAAATAGTTGTTTCTAGTTCATAATTTGAAGAAAACTGCTTCCTACTAAAGATTTTTTTGAGGTGTGGAAATAGATGGGTGTCAGACGAAGCTAAATTAAAGGAATAAGATATATGGGGCAGTAAATCGTACTTCATATAGCGATTTTTTTTATATTAAAACTCTTGTATGAGGACGTTCGTTATCCTGTTGAAAAATGATTTTTTTCTTTGATAAAATTAGTCTTTTTTCACGACTTTTTTGGTACAATTGGTCCAAAAGGCATAGTATTTGCTCTTTATCGTTCGATCTTTTGAAAATAATAAGCAATATTCTCTTTGCATACCAGAAAATTGAAACCATATTCTTTAGACCAAATGGATTTAGCCTTCTTTGGTGGTGGAGAATATGTTTCCATTATTTTGACTAATTTTTTATGTTTGGTGTGTAGTAGCAGACCCAGGTTTTATCAGTGGATATAAATCGAAGAAAAAAAAAAAAAAAAAACAGTTGCAGTGGATTTTAAAACTTCACTGCGATGTTAAATTTTATCAATTTTTAAACTACACTGTGGGGGCATTTTTGGGATCGGTCGAAACATCACAGTTGATCCGTTGATCATCCGTTCAACATAGTGGGTTCCAAACTTGCGAGTGGATCAAGTCTGCAACCCTAAAGCTCCGCCGGTCGGTTGCTTAGATTCTTTAGGATAGGAATAAGGGTGTTTGAATTAAAGGCTGCATTTTACTTAATCTACGTTTAATGTTTAATTAAGTTAATAATTACACTAGACTTACATTTAATGATGTCAAGTGTCACTTCACAAGCCGTTAAACACCTCACAACACTCACAGCGTTTAACCCGTTATCGAGATTCGTTCAATTCGTCAAAGACTGTCCTTAACAGTTCCAAACTACTTCTGGTTCGCTACACACTACCGGGTTTCTCAACCAAAATTCTTGGGAGGTTCGTCCGACTCCGGTGCTGGTTTACTCACGACTCCCCGTCTCTCATAAGATTTTCCTAGCCCTTTTTTTAAAACTAATAATTTTATCTCTGAACCCCTTTTCTTGTCGTTGTAAAAATAATCAGCTCACCAGTCAACAACAAAAACGTTTTAACTTATCATGAAGACTCATATTTCAACCCCCAATAATACATAACCCCAAATAATTAATTTTGACTCTAATTGCCTACGAAGTCCAAACAACTGAAAATATATGGTCGCCTATTCGCGCCTGTGTAAACATTTGCCCATGTTATTTGAGATAAACAATAATAATATTTTAAACAAATCATATAATATACGACTGTAATTCTACCCGTGTCTCTCAACATTTAACTAAAAAAAAAAATATACGATAAAACTCAACTAATCTCTGAAGCTGTTTATCTTAAAATAGATTAGTTTTTATATTTAAATAATTTGAATATTTTTAACTAATTAAGTAATTTTATTTCAAATAATAATGAAATTTTATTTCTGAAATTACCGCTCCCACAACACTAAGATGGTTTTATTTAAAATTTTAACAACAAACTACGTAGTCAATCAATTTGATATTTCATAGATGCTTAGAAGACAGGTTTAGCAATACAACTTAGCAACAATATACAGAAACAGATACAGATTATTTGTGTTCTAATCCAGTGATACGAATACGGATCTTGCATTCAAATAGGAAAACGTACGACTCTGAAGCGATAGTAAGCAATGTAGAATCAAGTACAATTAATATAAATATAGGCTTGCCACAGGGATCTATTTTGGGAGCATTGTTTTTTATTTTATATATAAATGATATAATCAATATAATTCAATTTACAAATATCAAAATCTTTGCTGACGATACATTAATTTATATTGCTGTAGATAAGGTAAACGAGGATATAACAAAAAATTCAAGAGGACATAAATAATGTAAATAATTGGCTCAAGTTAAACAGATTAAAAATAAATAGTACTAAAACTAAATATATGATCATGGGTAATAAAAATATACCAGAAACGAATATTTACATTGATAGTGATTGAAAGTTAGAAAGAGTGGACCACATAAAATATTTGGGAGTAATAATTGACGATAAGTTAAAATTAGATAAATATACAGACTATGTTTGTAAAAAAATAGCAAAGAAAACTTCTTTCTTGAAACGCATTAGAAATAAATTAACATATATACAAGCAGTTAAGTTAAATAAGACCATAATAGCACCGCACATTGATTACTGTGCCATAATTTTATTCTTATGCAATCAAGGGCAAATGACCAGACTGCAAAAACTGAAAAATAGAGCAATGCGGATTATTTTAAGAGTTAATAGATTTACTCCCATTAATAAAATGTTAGAAACAGTGAATTGGCTAAATATTAAACAACGAGTAACTAATCTAAATTTATTAGTGAAATAAGTACATATAATTTAAGAAATAAGTTCTCAAAATTCTTTATTTTATAAATGATTACTATTGTTTAATGGTTTAGATCAGGGATGGCCAAAGCGTCGACCGCGGTCGATCGGTCGACCGCAAGGCTTCTGGAAGTCGCCCGCGAAGCTGACTTGAACATTGACAAATCATAGTGATAAATTCAGAGCGTACTTAGATAAAAAAATAATAATAAAAAAGTAAAAATTCAAAATTATTCTCTGCAATTATACTCTATCTCCGAAAGACTGATAGTAATAAATTTTATTATTTGTAAAAAGTTATTGTATTATCACACAGAAGCGGTAAAACAAAAGCGACAAAATATGAATAGTTCGAAACGAAATATTGTTAAAAACAACCGAGTGTGCCTCACATATTATATGGGAATACGAAATAGGGTTAAACACAATAGACCATAAAAATTTGACCCTAAAATTTTGAGGAAAAATATGGTCACAGGGGTGTGTTTAATGATATGATAAATATGGTCACAGGCGTGCGTTTAATAAAATGATAAATAGTAATATAGAAATACACAAAACCAATTTAAACGTGTTTAAAATGTGCACGCCACTGGTAACTGGCTGACAAAATGATTTATTACTATCAGTCTTTCAGAGATAGAGTATAGTAGATTTTTTAAAAATATTTTCAATAACTACTTATTTCTGCAGAAAACACAGCTAAAAAGAATTATTTCAGTTAATATTAAATGCGATGTACATTTAAAATCAATGACTTCAAATGTGAGCTTCTGGAAATGATTAAAAATGAATAAATATCCAAATATTTGGAGAGTTGTTGCATATTTCAATGTCTTTTTTGGTTCAACATATTTATACGAATCAGCATTTTCCTGGATGAATGTGGCAAAAACTAAACAGATCACAATTATCGAATCTACATTTGTAATCGTGTTTAAGAATTAGTTTAAGTTCATGGGAGCCAAATTTTAACAAACCTGTCGAAACTATGCAATATCAAGTGTCATCAAATTAAAAAAAATTCCATTGTTTTAGTTTTTCACTGTATTTTTTTTGAATAATTAGCTCCTAATTTATTTTAATAATATTGTAAAACAATCATTTTCTTTTTATCACTACATTTACTTAAATTTAAAAAAATTCAGGATCAATTCTAGAAAATAGTTATTATATGTAATTTAATAGCAGTCATAGTGAAATGTCTTCGTCATTAGTTCGTATCTTCTAAAAAGGTCACCAATTCGTCTTCAAAAAAAAAGAAAAAAACTTCGATTTGTGAGTACCTAAAAAATCCTTAAAAATAACACCAATTCGTAAGTACCTTCTATAAAAAGGTAGTCGCCCGCGGGAACACCATCACCAAAAAAGTTGCCCCCAACGTCTAAAAGTTTGGCCACTCCTGGTTTAGATGATAAGTTAAAACAAGAAAGTATTTTAGGTAGGTTTAAGAAAGGGTGTAGCATATATATCAGGAAAAATGTGTTTGTCTATTAAATTTATGTACAATAGATGTTAAATATAATGTATTGTATATAATTAACTTTTATGTTAAATAAAGTATTATTATTATTATTATTATTATTATTATTATTATTATTATTATTATTATTATTATTATTATTATATATTATAGTTGGATGTGTCGCGCGGTTTCTACAGATAAAAACATGCCAACTGACATAAAATTTAGTTGAGTTGAAATTCTCTCACTTATTGGGCGCGTCTAGCGCAGTCTAGTCAGTTGCATTATTGAGAATCACCACAACCTGTTTACTTGTTAACTTGAAATACTTTGCTGACTGTTAATTTGTGATTTGTCACTATAATTGAGGATATTATAATAGGATAGAAATAAACGATGTTTTATTAATAATTTATTTTAATAATATCACCATCTCCTGGTTCCTCTTCGATCAAATATCTACAGTTTTCTATCAATTTATTTTCTAAATTACGATCACTCGTTTTTATATTATTTTGGTTTGCTTCGGACACTTCTTTGAAGCTTTGACAAACTATTTAAGGTTTAAAAACATCCACTTGCTGCCGACAGCGTGCAACTTTGTCGCTTAATAAATTGGTAAGTATGTTAGTGCTAATAAAGTTAGCTGGCTCAATAGTTGCGTGAGCTAAATGTTCTCAATGTCTTTGATTACATTACTTTTACAATACTTTAATATTGAATGTAGACTTAGTTCGAAAAGCATCAACAAGTAATGTGATGCTCGACTAAACATCAATTTAAACATCGAGTAAAATTTATTCCACCCTGAGCATTTGTAAACTCAGGCTTATATGAAAACTAATTCGAATTTATCTATATGATATCTGTTTGGAAAACATCCGCCTTAGAAAAAAGAATACAGACCCGGATATAAATTTTGAATATTGTGGATTATTCGCGGATAAGGATACGGATGATAACAGTCGGCATACCACTAACAAAAATGTACTGCAGTAGCAGTCATTCTGAATACCGTCTTCCTTTTTTTTTTGTCACGTGATTTTTCGGAAAACCTTTTTCCCTTTTCTTAATGCTTGCTCTTTGGAGTGTTTTCTTTTTGTTTCTTGTTACTTAGACTTGGACTCTAAATACCTTTTTCCTTTTTTATGTCTTACTCCAAGTTACGCCTAATTATTTTGCCTGTGGCCAAAAATTACTTTTAGCAAAATCATACTATAATTTTAATATTATGGTAACCAAAGCATCAACAGAAAATACAATTTTACGGTACTAGCATCATAAAGGATTACTTGACGGTACTAGTACAATAAAATGGATATTTAATTTTTATTCTTATTAAAATAACACTTACAATTCAGGAAATTATCAAAATTAATTGCAGATGGTTCAGAAACTTTTCCATCAAGAATTTCAGTAATATAAGATGTTTTTTCCATACTGGAAACTTCTTCCACAGATGAGTCTCAATATTATTAATAATTAAAATAATGAAACCTAACTTAGCCACAGCAGTAAAACACCTAGTCCGCTTACCTCACACAAATTCCAATATCATCCAAGCAGTAATTTAAAATAAAATATAATAACCGGTAGAGTACCGCATATATCAGAATCACTTGAATTTTTCATGACTTTATTAAAAATTTTGCACAAATTATATATGACACTTGAAACTTTTTTGTTGTCAATAAACATTTTTCATGTGTTTCCCTTCATTTAATTGATACCTGTGTGTTATGAAATTACCTTTTTATTGTTCGGATTGTAAACTCGAATTAACGAAATATATTGTACAATTCAATATATACTGTTTGGCTATCTTAAACTGGTCGGTTGCGCAGTAGGGATAAAATAGAAGAGGGCGTCGTTAGTATTCGTGTAGTAGTCACAGGGCGTCGTTAGTATTCGTGTAGTAGTACAGTCACACAAAAATTTTCAGAGTATGTATAAATACGGTTTTTCTGGCTGTACTCGGGTGGCATAACTTATGTCACACTCACTCATAAACAATCGCACTCTGCGCAATACCCACCGGTCAGCTTAAGATGGACCGACAGTATGTCGCGACAGGGTGTGAGGTCTGTGCGTGAAATTAGAAGTGGGGCTTCTAAGCGGTAAAGAATTAGCTCTGGCCAATAGGCAAGTAGATTTAATAATCGTCCAGTGAAATTCTCACATAAGGCAAGCAGCTGCGTTTCTACAGGTTTGATATCCTATTGTAATGGGTGGTATTTAAGTTTTTTTTGGTGCTTCAGCTTCTAGGCTTTTAACACCCGGTACAGTGTTCTTTTACAAATTATTGTACATATTTATGTACATATAAAAGTACTTGTGCAATATCTCTTGGTATGCTGTATAATTGCCAGTGGTGATAGTATTTTGTACAGTTGATTATGATGTGCTTTACTGTTAATGATTTGTCACAAGTGTCGCATTTTACTTCTGGTGTTTTTTGAAGTAAGTGTTTGTGTGTTATATTGGAGTGTCCTATTCGTAGTCTTGAGCAATGTTGTTCTCTTCTGTCTTCTCTTGCTAGTAATTTTTCAATGTTTTCTTTTATTGTTCTTAGTTTGCCGGTAGTGTTCCTCCAATAGTCGTTCCATTATTCTTGTTTCTTCTTCTTAATGAATTTGGTGTAATCATATTTTGGAATTTGTATATTTGTTTCAGGGGTGGTGATTGCTTCTTTCGTTGCTTTATCTGCTTTTTCGTTTCCTCGCAGTCCTATATGAGATGATATCCATAGAAGAATGATTTGGTAGCTATTGTTTTCTGTATTTTCTTTACTGTTTGGTACTTCACGTGTGGGTTGCAAATTGCTTGTATTGATCTTAAGGAATCAGTGCAGATTATGTATTTCTTTTGTTCTGTGTTCTTTTCTTCTATTTTCTCTATAGCTTTGAGAATACCATGAATTTCTGCAGTGAAGATGGATACGGAGGACGGAAGGTGATATTTATATGCATCTTCTTCCCAAATAACTGCCGAACCTGTCTCATCATTCAGCTTAGAGCACACAAATTTCTCTAAATCTGTTGACGTATATTGTGGATGGTGTCTCGTTCTTGCGAAATAAGGTTAGCTCTAGTTTGTGCTTAGGAAGTACAAATAACCAGGGTGGTTGCTGTTTTTTTTTGAGACTATATTCTTCGAAGAAATATGAATGTGCTGGTGTTTCTGGGTTGCTTGCTAAGTTCGACAAGTAGTTAAAGGTTAGTTGATCGTCTTGTTTTTAATAAAGGTTCATGTGACTCACAGTATATACTTTCTACTGGACTGTTTCTATATGCTCCTGTCGCTATTCTTAAGGCTGTTGTGTAAATAGAGTTTATAACTTTTATATTGGTTTTTGTTGCAGTTTGATAGACTATGCTTCCATAGTCTAATTTCGTTCTGATAAGTGCTGTATAAATATTTAGTAATGATTCTCTGTGTGCTCCCCAATGAGTATGTCCTGTCATTTTAATGATGTTAGTATTTAAGTTTGTAGACTTAACCAATAAATATAATGTACAACTGTTAGAATGTTAATTGATAATTGTTTCTTTGACTGTCTCTGCTAATATAGTGCTCTCTCTGGGCGCACCATAAAGACCGTTTTGCCAAAAAGTACGCAGATTGCACTGAAAGTGAGACTTTACTGGACTCTTGGATTCTTGGAAATTGTTAACTCGTCCTGTAAAGTCTCGCTTTCAGTATTTTCTATGTAAATAACTATTAGTTAGGTCAGTGGTTTTCAACCGGAGCACTATAACTTCCAAGAGAATCAACTATGAGTTCAAAAATTATGAGGTTAATAGTTCGTCATCTGATGTACGGATCGCGAACTTTTAACCACATAAATGACCCTCATAATTTTTGAACTCATAGTTGATTCTCTTGGAAGTAATAGTGCTCCGGTTGAGAACTACTGATATAAAAGAATATTAATTAAAACCTGAATACGATTTCTATGTAGGCGACAAAGCGAGATTTCGAACAAATTGTACAAGACAAACGGCGCGTCACTAGATGGGACGTTTACCGACAAATTAAAAAGGAAACTTTAGCGGGCGAGTAGGGTGAGTTGAGGATCTTAGGAGCCCGCGGCTCACGGCAGACCTGTGATTGATCGCACAATATAACGGGCCAGACAGCGATACACCCGCTTTCAGAAGCCTGATAAATTCAAACGTCTACAAGTTGTTTAATTCTTTTATCCTCTTCACGACACTGCCCTAACGACTCACGACATTCTCTTTTCGAATCTTATTTTAGAAAAATTCATCTAAAGTCAGAATTCTCGAACATTTCAGCGTTTTGTAGATATCTATTGGGTTGTTACATTTGTATTATTTATCTTGTTATATTTCAATACTTTATCAACTAATACATTTATTTTACATATATATAAAAAAAAAAAAATCACTGGCTGACCAAGTTACTACGCCCATGCCCTAGACGTTTTTATTGTTTTTGTTTTTAAATGTATCGCTATAACGTAATTGTTCTATATAAATCATACTCGGTTCGCAGCGCTATCTACTCACTTCTTATTTGATATAGATTTTAGATCTAGTCACGTAACCTTTGACACTACAGAGCTATTGAGCTAATGTAAATTTTGCTTCAAGCAGTTAGTTTTTCTTAAAAATAATCTTGTTTATTTATTTATTTATAAATTAATGTATATATTTATTTATTTATAAAATAGCAAGTAAATTGGACACAAACACTTAAATAAACAACCTCAAATAAATAAAATAATAAACTTGTAAACTAAGGCTGCGGTTACAGTGGAAGCGTGTTCGCTCGAAGTACACTTCGGGCATATTCGCAAGTATTTGAGCGAGTAGATAGGTGGTGCTTAGTTCTAGCAGTTTCGTGCGATTGATAAGCTTCTACTGTAACCACACCTGCGTACTTCTACACATTTGAAGGAGTCGAACGAATGCGGTCGTGTACGAGCGTAGTACAGTTCGGGCGAACACGCTTCCACTGTAACCGTAGCCTAAACAAGATGGGGTGTGTGGCCACCGACTTCATTAATACAGATTCTGATTCTCCTGGTTAATTGATCTGTTGAATAATTAAACAAAAATTATTTAAACTTGATAATTGCCAAAAATGACAATAGTTAACAGTTTTTGTTTTTGTTGTTGCTCGATTATTTCCAACATGATTTATATTGCTGTTTTTCTGTTCCACAGTTTACTCTGACGACTTTTTTTTTGTTTGAATCACACGTTACAATATAGTTTGATAACTTTACCAAGTTCTTCATTTAACAACCGTAGACGTATTTATTGTTTAAAATGTTATAATTCAGTATATATACATGAGAGTAAATAGTTTTTCCTCCTCTCCCCCTTGTTTCAAGAAAAGAGCAGGGTGTGCGCTTGATCTTGATCATTAGTTAATGAAAATAGAGTGCATTACATGGAGAAACTCCATCTTACCCGTCGCATATGTTAAATAAACTCGATAAATTTTAAAAAGTTTTTAAGGTTAATGTTCAAAGTTTTATATTAGGTCTGGCACCCCTGTCAGCCCCCTATAGCGCCACACAGCCCCACCCAACCAGCTTCCATATACTCCAGCTTTTTAAATTTATTTTTATTGAGCATGATGGTAATTTAAAGTAGAGAAAGGAGCAATTTCAAACACATCTGCTTCGTTAATTTTGAGATATTTTTAGCTGAATTTATGTAGAGACTCTTTAAGTATAATATACACAGGATGTAGGATGAAGGACAAGGTTGTATGGTTTGAGACTCACCGATATCGGAAGATCCTCCCCATGTTCCTTGCTGAGCTTGTCTAGCAAGCTTCGTGATTGCATCCACGTAAAGTCTAGAGGCTGCCGCAGCACCTGTAACAAAATTCATACATCAGAATATAGTAATATCATGCTCTAACGTCCAGTTAGACCAGAGATATATTAAAAAGGGACGAAAACCAAAGCAATTATTTAGCATGCAATTAGACCACTTAAAACCCTAAATAACTCATTATATAACACGAATGCTTGCGACAACTAAATAACGTCGATTTAAGGGATGTATGTGAAGAGTCCAGAGGCAAAACGATCATAGTCCAATATTGGTCAATATAGAGACATTATTATAAGCCCACGTTTCCCAAACTTTTCAGACAATGGTCCAGTATTTTTTGTAATACATTTCGCGGCCAACCCTAATACAAGGGTCTTTTATATTTCGGGATTTTTAGTAACAAAAGTGGCTTTATTGTTTTTCAAAATATACTCCATGAATACACTTTAGCATGCGTTTGAATCAATTTTCGTAGCACTTTTTCCACCCCGATTGTGGCATTTTCCACTCCGATTGTCAAATTATGTGGGAACCAACGCAAACAAATCTATTTAATGGCCAAATGTTCATGCAATAGTGAATGTATGCTGGTCCCACTAATGCCCAAGGATACCCCAATCTCACGATAAGTCACATGATGATCGTGCAGTATCAGTTCACGCACAGGATCAATGTTTTCCGGAACAACAACAGATTTTGGACGAAATTCGTCCTTAGACGAACTACGGCCACGATTGAAGTTGGTGCTTTATCGCTAAAAGTCGAATTAAGTTCATTGGTGATGCACTGTTGTTAGATTAATCCACGTCGAAAGATGTAAAAAATAATCGCTCGAAAATGTTCACGATTTAATTCCATTTTTAGCCGAGATTTTAGAAGAGTTTCTTATTAAAAAAAATGTAATCATAAAAAAAAGATTAGATACGATACTAGGGTCAAATGTTCTGATATTAGTAAAGTATCGGAAGATTAGTATCGATACTAAAACCACGATATCGAATGAAAAATATCGATACTGGTATCGTATCAGTAGTATCGGAACATCCCTAATACCCGTTTCACACTAAATCTTTAAGACGAGTGAACTTAAAGTTCACCGATGTTTAAGATCGGTATGCTTTCACACTTGATGTTTAAATCTCTGGTGTTGTCACCAGCTACAGTAATTTTGTCCTTAAGTTACCGTCATGAAATTACCAGTTTTGAACTGTCTGCGCAGATGCACATTTTGAATTATTATAAACAAATATAGATATTTCATTTCATTCTACAATAAAGACACTACAATAAAGAATATATTACAGCTGTATTAACATGTAAGTCGATTTTATCTCAATTATTGTATCTCTGTATTTTATTAAACACATTATTAAAATAAATAATTTTATTATAACAATAAGTATAAACTTCTTATAACGTCGATATAATAAAGTATTCTTGTTTATGATAATATAAAATGTTGACTAATAGAAATTAAGTTGGCAATGCGGACGAAGTTTAAGACGCAGATCTCTGTCTTAAACATCGCTTGTATTTAGACGAGGCCATACGGTTTCACATTAGCGTTTAAAGATACATTCACTTTAACATCCGATCTTAAAGATCTAGTGTGAAAAGGGTATAGTTGTGACTGATGTAATCGCAAAGTCGTGGACGTAAGTCAAGAAAGGGTTGAAATTAAAATCGGACATAAGAACAGTGGACGTAAATCCAAGTATTAAACAGGTGATTCAGGTGTCCTGTCAAATCCAGCCAGTAAATCTTATTTTAAAATGTTTGTGGTGGTATATGTTATGTATTCTGGTCAGTGGTCCGTGGTGATAGTCTCAGTGTGTTAGTGTAGCGGGTGCGGCACGTACCACTGAACCCAAACAAGAAGTTATTAGAGATCCGCAAGTGTAGATCGGACTATACATCACGTGCGGCCCGTCAATAAATTACAAGTGTAATTCCTGCTGCTCTCTGCTCGACTAACACTCGCAGGACCCTCGCAGGACCTACTCCAACAACAATTAGTGCATCATCTTAATTGCTCCAAGGACATTCAACTCAAATATAACTTCTCGCACATCTCATTAGAAACATGCGAGAGAAAATTTGCATACAAAATGTCTATTTTTGGAGTTTCACCACTGGGATCTCTAAAACTGTAAGATGCAAAAGGTTGGCAGTTTAATAGTGCAATCATATAGGCGCGCACGCAAGTAAATGCCAATTAATATGTGAAAAAAAAACGACACTTTCTCTGCAAATGGAACTACTTGAGCTACAGGAGAACTCAGATTTGAAGTCAAATATGAAGGATATTTCACTAATTGAGTTTTATAAGAAATATTTCCTAGTTGACAAATTTCCGAAACTTACAGTTTTTACTCAGAAGAGAATTACGTCCTTTCTAAGCACCTACAAATACCTATAAGCAGTTATTTTCTAGGATGAAGTTTTAAAAAATCTAAACAATTACATCTGGAGACTTTTTTCCGAAAATATAAGAGATCCGAAATTTTGAAATTTCATTTATTTTTCTTAAGATTTTTTAATAAAAACATTTCACTTTATTTTATCATAAAATACATTTTAAAAATTAAATTTATAATATATGTATTTTGTATAATATTGTATTAGAAACAAAATTATTTGCTTATTTTTCACTTATGTAGAACCTAACCCTATACCTTACTGTAAATATGGGTTCGTTTTACACCGATTCCATTTGCGCCGGCTTTTGTAGGAACGGAACTGCGGCGTAAACCGAGGGTTACCTGTATATCATGATTAGCAGACGTAGTTATGTGAACACGACTTAAAAACTAATTTCTCACTAATAAATACTTTTGAGAGAGTCCATACTTTCAAATATCTGGGCACCCGAGTGACAGGGCCCAAAGAAGGAGAAGAAATAACAATACAAAGGTGGCTTCATAAAATTATTATTAAAATATATTATTATATAAATTATTATTTATTATCCAACATTTACGTAAAAAACAAAAATATATATTTCCATATATAAAACACATTTTAAATCACACTAACCTGATAAACAAATATATTCAAATATATGTAATTAACAAGTACAAAAAAACAATATCACTTTTCAAAGAGGACACGTCCGTAGGACTCTCATGAGCGACCCGAAACTGTTAAAAGTGCTCTATCGATAAGTCATTGAATACCAACACGAAGTGTTGAAAATCAGAACTTTCAACTGGATACTGTAAAAACGATTGTCGAAAAGCTTACAGAATAGACCCACAGCTATACTGGTCACTCTCGATTAGAGAAGCAAATTATTTGCACCTGATGTGACTACGAATATTTACGCCTGAGCTTTATGTTGGCAGGCCACCCGCAATGAACACGTGTCATGGTGGTCACGGACTCTTTTTTTATAACAATGAATATTTTCATAATGCTCCATAAAAATGACGAATAGTTTATTGTGAGGTAAACCAGTCTGCCGAAATATTTGTTAAATATGTGTCTCTATGTGCAGTGCATATATTGCAGCTCCTGCCCCTGTGTACACTGGAATATCATTTATTATATTTACACAGCCAGACAGAGACATAAAATTTGAAATGTTCACATTCTTTTATTTAATGGCACAGCATATCGTGCGCAAAGAGCATCGCAACTGCACAACAACCCAATGTAGATTTAACTTTGAGAAAGTTGATACCGAGCATTACATTCAAATAACTGTTTATAGTTCCTCTATATAGATATCGCTTTTAGTTTTTGTAAATCGAATATCAGTGGCGTAGCTACCATAAGATAATAATAAACAAAATAAGGCCTTATTACGAAGGCTGGAAAAATATAAGAAAAATTGTAATATATATTGTTTAATAAAAATTTAAATTACATATAAATAGTTCGAATGTTTCTTTCTGTTGTTTTCCACCCTTACTATAAGTGTCGACGACTTGGTTTATTGCTTCTAGATGTTAGCCCTCTTTACGAAAAAGCCTGTATTGTTATCATTTTACTTTACCGCCTGATAAAATACCGTATCGTACATATTTGATGTGATATTTCATCAGTTGAAAACAAAACGGTATAGGAGGAAGACATGAATGATAACTAAAAACGTACAGAAAATAGTGACTAGTAATCAGTGTCAAGACTTCCAATCAATTTAACATACTTTTTTTTTTATTTAAAACAAAACAGAGGCACATCCACAGCTATGGTGATTAGTGCCCGTACATTATTAATTTACATTATATTTTGTGTTTATATTATTATAAGATATTATTACACTACAGAATATAGATTTGTGTCTGATAAAAATTCGTGAAGATTTGTCAGGTTTTCCGCCTTGTCACTGAGAGCTTCTTGTAAGTTGTCAGGTATATGGTGCCGTTGTCGTATCGTCTCGTATTTTGTGCAGTCTAATATAATATGTTCGATTATCAGTCTTGTGTTATACTCGTCACAAGTTGGTGGGTCTTTTCTTTCAAGTCTGTATTTGTCTGTCAGTCTGGAATGTCCGATTCTTAGTCTAGTCGTTGCTATTTGCTGTCTTTTGTCCCTTCGAATTTCCATTTTTTTGTGTCTTCTTTTATTCGCCGTAGCTTGTTCTCTCTTAGTTCCTGCCATTTTCGTTCTTCTTTTGGTATTAATCTTTTACCAACTTCATTTGTAAGGTCAGTTGCTTTAATATTTAGGTCCAAGGGTGGTTCCATTTGGGTGGCTTCTTTAGCAGCAACATCGGCTTTCTCATTAACTTGAATACCAATGTGTGAAGGAATCCAAATAAGGTGTACTTCTATACCACAGGTTTAAGATTGTGTAGCTTTTCTTGCATGATTGTACTAATGCATTTTTTGGATAAAGCTGCTCAATGCTTGTCAGTACACTCAAAGAATCCCTGAATATAGCAAATTTTGTTTGGTTCTTTTCTTCTATTAGGTCCAAGCTTTTTAGTATTCCTGTTGCTTCTGCTGTATATATACTAGAAGGACTAGGTAGGCGATACTGGTGTATTTGATCGTTCTCTACTACAGCTGTTCCACAGTTGTTGTCTAGGATTGAGGCATCAGTGTATATTGGCATAAAATCTTTGTATTGGTGGATAATCTGACGAAATTCTTGCAGACAGATTTCTGGGATGGTGAGACTTTTCGGTAACTTGCTGAGTAACATACTTTTAATTTACATTAATTTTTCATTTAAAAATTTATATTTTTGAATAAAAAATGGACGGAAGAAAAAAAAAAGAAGAAATTAGTGGGTGCACAAAAAAAGGTGATTATATATTTCTATCAAAGGTTTTCTACGACTAATGCAGTTTTCCTTCTCTTAGCCAGATTCTCCAGTAATTTTTATCTTCTCATTCTTTATTATCAGACCTCTCTTCTCCATGACCTCATCTACTTTATCCCATCACGATTTTCTTGATGTACCTCTCTTTCTTCGTCCTAATGGGCTCTCCATTCTGTTAATGCATCTTCCTTCATTTGCTCTCCTAGCATGGTTGTACCAGATGAGTCTCTTTTCTTCTGTGTGTGTTAAAATGTTATTGTTATTTCTTCATTTCTAATCCTATCCATTTTTGTGACCCTACAACGTCTCCTCCAGTATTCCATTTCCGTAGCCGTGATTTTATTTCGAATCATCTTTTTCATAATCCAGGTCTCTGCTCCATATATCATAATGCATTGAATAGTTTTGTACATCGTAGTTTAGTACTTCTTGTGATATTTCTGTTCCAGAAAATTGGGTTTAGCTGCTTAATGCATGTTCTTGTTTGCCTCAGTCGGCTATTTATTTCTTGTTTTGTCTTCGCATTTTTTGAGATCGTGCATCCAAATAATTTCAATCTATCACGCCCTTCTATTTGCAGATCTTCCTGGATTTTTAATGCCCAGTTGCATAAAAGTCAAAACTAGATGTAAACTAAAACTCGATGTAAAACACAAAAATACCTAGCGATGCAATGCGTTGCTAGGCAATTTTATGTTTTACATTATGTTTATCTTACAACTAGTTTTAAAATTTTTATGTCAGTCGCTATGGCGTAGTGGTCAGCTCATTTGATTGCTAACCATGGGGGCTCGGGTTCAAATCCCAGTGATGGCATGGATGTTTGTATTTGTTATAAAAATTAATGTATCCATAATATAAATAAAGATATCCTGGTTAATCGCCATCGTAGCTAAGACCAAAAATTAATAAAAAAAAAAAAAAAAAAATATTCAACCAGGCATTAAGCCTGGTTTATAATAGATATGTTATGGATGCATAAGCATAAAAATTACAATATTTCCATTATTCTGTTTATAGCAAACAGATGTTTTGAAGGATCAAAACCATTGTTCAATTCTTATGCGTTATGTTATGGAGTTATTATAAACCAGGCTTGAGTCATGGATTTCTCCTTCAACTCAATTAAAACTTCAACTGAATCTCCAACTGGGTATTTTCGAATTAATAATTTTTAACGATATTTTCTTCTTTTATTTAATGCACTCGGTTATAACAGTGGGTACATGATGAGGATGAGTGAGGACAGGATGGTCAGGAGGATATGGGAAGGAAATTCAATCTTCCTACCTGTCGATAGCGGGAAGACCTCGCAAAAATTGGAGAGATCAGCTAACTGAAGATCTAACAAGTATTAGTATACAGAACACATAAAAGGACCTGAAAATTAACAGATCAAGATGGTGGACTTATGTGAGTGAGGCCAAAAGTCAACCCAACTTACATTGCCCGAAGGGGAAGAAGAAGAAGAAGACGAAATAAAATTTGTTACAGAAATTTATATCTTTTTTAATATAGCTTAGGATTGGATTGAAACAATGGCGTATTCATGGGGGGCACCGAGGGCACGTGCATATTTTCAAGTCCAATGTAATTAAAATTTAAACTAATCGTATCGCAAAATTAATTATACGGTTTACAACAAATAGACTATATTCTATTATGATTAGTATTAAAATTGATGTAAAATGCATATTCCTACGTTCTCTGTAATTCTCAAGTTTTCATAGGTATGATCAAGAAATCTTTATACACATGAGTCTGTCTTGTCTGTTCAGTAGATATTATGACCAAACGACTGGATCTAAAGAATTGAAATTTGACGCGTATACACATTTTCGGTTCACATGTACGAAAAATAATGAGACTTAATAAATATATATATATATAAAAGAAGAGAGTATATTTTACTCTTTAAATATATTTTTATTCTAAATAAGCTCAATATTTTTTTTTTTATTAATGCGTGGTGGGACCCAAAAAATAACCTTTTGGGGCCATATGCAGCCTGGGAGCCCTCAGTTTGACTTATCTCCGATAAGCATCCAAATAAGAGTCATAAGTGATTGACTTTATACTGGATTGAAATTATAAAAAAGAAGGATCCTACAGGAATATCCCGCTTAAGGGTTTTAAAAACCTTGCTACGCCACTGCAATGGCGTAATAACAACTAAAAACTGTCTCTACAAATGACGCTTCATACCTTCGCAATTGTAACTTTTTTTCTGTTTTTGTTGAAAAACTAATAATGCCATATTTGAACTGTTCCACTTAAATTTTTCAATATCGTTTCAAATTGAATATTTGCAGGACGCCAATGCGAGTGCACATTCAATGTATATTAAAAGTTTTTCGAAAGTTGATCGAGAACATTGCAGTAAATTGAGTGTTTATTTCGTATATAAAGATGCAGAATGCGGTTTACAGAGATACGAACGACTTCTTGGTCTAGCTTGGCTAGAGGGAGGGTTGCAATGAAATGGTAGCTATTACCATTGTTGCACAACTGCATGTGAGCAACTAAATGCACGCTGCACTGACTTCTATACTGTGCAGGGGGTATAAACTACCCCATAACAACAAACATTGATCTGTTTCTCTTCTTAGGCACTATTAGTTCTTTGGTCTCACTCAAATAAGTTTTCCGATTTGTTATTATGTGGTAACAAAAAATATAAGACGAATATTGTGATGTATATTTATTTTGATAAAAATAAATATACATTTGAATAAAATGGCGGCATGTCAATAACATACCAAAAAATTAGCTGTGGCCACCACACAACCGACCGCCATCACAAAGTACTTGCTTAATTTATGCCACTTTATCAAAAAATGTCTCAAATAAAAATTGTTAGTTATTGCTTTTATAGCAGCTTTTATTAAATAATTTTTTTCGAAATATTTCTCTTTTGTGAAATATTCGCAAAAATCTTAAAACCGCCACGAGCAAACTCCCATTTCTAGTTAACCGATTTTACCAAAAGTTGATCAACTAGTGCCATTGATGTCAAAAACTTAAATATGAAGTTTCATAAAATTCCTTTTAGCTGAATTTGCTCTGCACGTGACAGACAGACAAACAGACAGACAGACATCATGCTAAAAATAGTCAAAACGTTATGTAGGGACCTCAATTCGTGGAGATCCATCGAAATCTCGAAATGTCAAAATCGGTATGATCACAATACCTCCCTTATATATGTTGGCGGTCGGTAAAAATTGATGTGAAGTGTGAATTTTCACACATTTCAGAGTTGTGTAGGCATTTAGTAAGTGTGAGCCAACAGATGTCTAAATCGGCTGGATGTTTAGAACACAATTTCATCAAAAATTCCTTTGGTACGTTTCCAGTTCAGATCAATGTAAATTACTTATTTTTTCATATTTTTTGTTTAGTATAGTTTAGTATAATATATTTCTTTTGAGTATATTTTTGAAAAAAAAAAAAAAAAAATAATAATAATAAAAAATAAATTACGTGTTAAAATAAAGAAATTTAAAAAAACTCCTTTCCGTTCCATAATCTTCATCTTAACAGCTTTCTTTTGATACCACAGAATAAATTTAAAAAATATATATATATTTTTTTTTTCAGAGACATAATAATTGATATTTTTCGAAAAATTAATTTGATCAAAAATTCCTGTTGAACTGTACTGGTGCTCCTCAGTGTGCTTTATTGAGATTTTTTTAATATTTTTAGAACAACCTCGCTCTGGATAGTGTGGGGGACATAAGATTTTTGACAAATTTTTCGCGTAAATCCCATAAAAGAAATCGATTTTTAAAAAATTTAAATTTGTTTATTTATCCCCGCCTTAAGAGGTTTCATTTGATTTCCCACTTAAAATTTAAAAACTATTATTTTTATTTTTTCATTAAATACATATTAATGTGGGCCAAAGTGTTGTACAAACATGCCAAATTTCAAATTTTATGTTCGGTCGTTTTGCTATAATTTCTACCGTACAGACAGACTGTACGGTAGAAATGATACTGTCTAAAAATATCTGACCTTTAGTTTGTTGATGACACCGTTCTTATTGCTGGAATTGAGGAAAAGTTCATAAATCTCTTGGAATAGCTTAAGACTACTAGTGAGATTAAAATTATGATCATTGGAACGCCTCTGGGAAAATTTCAAAGAATTTTTGATTGGGATGTGATTGACAGTATGATATGACCCACTTATCCATAGTTCAAATACATGTGATTTTGAAATACGCCACCGCAGTCAATTGGCACGCATTGTAATGCACAATTTCGCTAAAATTTGAAAAGATAAAAAAATATACCGTCAAATCTAATGTGAATTGGTAAACTTTCTACACTGATTTCTTTTACACCTCTGAAACATGGTTAATCAGAAGAGCAGATAGAGGTCACATAGACCCTTTTGAAATGTGTTGGCGAGGCATCTTACGAATACCATAATACCATGGACAAATAAGTATACAAATGTATAAATTCTTGCAAAAATTAGTCTAAATCCGTAATTCAAGAATTTCCCCTGCACAATTATTGAAATTTTTTGGGCCTGCCACAATAACTTGGAGACCACAATAACTTTAAAACCTAAGGAAATTTTATACTGATTTATATAAAATTTAAGGTGATGTGTATTTGTATAGTTAATAAATAACAATAAAGTGGAATACAAATATAATTTTAGGTATATTTAAATAAATATAGAAAAACAATTTGCTATAATTATATAGTAATTAATAAAATTGGAGGTTTTATCTGTTTTTAAAAACAGCTAGACGTATTTTAACGAAAATTGGTACAATGAAGTAGAACCAGGATTCAAATATAGGCATGGAATCTCAAAAAAATTTTCTTAGGAGGTGTTTTTGGGTTAAAAATGGTACTAAAAAACTTAAAATTTTCCTTTATAAACAGAACTATCTTAACAGAAAAAACAGTACAATAAAAATTGTTTACAAGAAAGCAAATCTTATTTGTTTTATGTATTTTTTCAGTTTGATAAATATTAGGGTAGTTACGGGGGGGGGGGACCCTAAAACTAAAATATTGAAATTTTTCACTTATTATTCTCTTCACACCAAAAATGAATGCAAGAAAATTTATTAAGAACGAAGAAACATTCTTTTCGAAGAAAAAAAGAAATTAAAACAAGTAGAAAATCAAAAAATTAAACGATATTTTTATATTTATAGCAAAAAATTAACTTTCACGTGCATATAACATATACGATAAACAAATACTGACGTCCCGTTAGCATATGGATGACGCGTAGCCTCTCTATTTACTCCCACCACTACAAGTTACGAGACTACCTTATACTTTAATAATTTTGGCCTAGGTTCACCTCGGGCTGTCGCACCAATGATTATGATGACTTGTTTTGAAATATCTCTGCATTTGTAGTAGTTTCGAATTAGTTCACACATGTCATATACACTGCAATCGTTTGTCTGTATGTCCTTGGCGCCCTTGTCTTGAAGTATGTTACTCGGATATGTTCAAACTTATACCTCATTCCATTTGATGTGATATTTAAATAGACATTATATTTATATGAAATCTGAACATAACAGTAAGGTTTTATGTTTGGTTGCTGCATTTATATCTCCGTATTTTAATATTATTAGCATATATAAATGGTGCCGATCCATGTAGGGCCGTGGTATTTAGTGGAAGCGTGTGCCGGTATCACGGACCCTTTACGATCGCTCTATCTAAATTTTAAATCTGGGGTATCTGTTGTGTTCGCAAACGGGGCTTTACCGTTAGAGCCAGCAAGATCGCGCGTCCTAATTCAAATAATAATGTACTGTAGGAGATGTATGATTTTATCAGACGGTGTACGTATATAGGTCAGGTGCGCTCTTTAAATATATTCATAACGCTAACGACTGGGTGTAAGGGCCTGACAGCGGGAGGACCAACGAGTTTATTATTCATTTTAGGAAGCGGACAACAAAATATAATGTACCGGCGAATTACAACGCGAGTCGCGATGAAATGCGTTCGCTATGGAGGCGTAAAAATCTTGATTAACCTGCTAAAAACCAGAAGAAATCAACCAAAGTTCAACTATATACAGACAGTGTTGTAATGGCTGATCATCATCATCATCATCATTTAACAGCCATTGACGTCCACTGCTGAACATAGGCCTCCCCTTTACATCTCCACTCCTCTCTGTCCTGTAGACTAGTCTCTTGATGTCATCCGTCTAACGGGTAGGACGTCTGCCTCGGTCTCTTGTCCTGTCTCTAGGCCATCATTTACTCTAGCAACATGGCCTGCCCACTGCTACTTCAGACGTAAAATTCTACCAATTATTTTACAAACTTTTGTTTACTGTCTGATCCACATATTTGTTTTTTTATTTAATCGATTTGTTTTTCGATTTAAAAGTGTTACGCCCAATGTTACGCTACGCTCAAAGGTCGATGGAGAGAGCGATTCTCCATCGATCTTTGAGCAACTCGTAATTTTTCAGCAGATTTTCGCGTGAGGGTGAAAGTCTCAGCACCATAAGTGAAGACTGGTAAGACACATTGATCAAATACCTTTCTCTTGAGGCAGATGGGGAAATCACCTTTTGAAATGCGCCTCAGATTTCCAAAAGCTGCCCGTCCCAAACCAATTCTTCTGTTTATTTCTATACTTTGGCTGTCCCGGCCGATAGTGATGGGTTGTAATAGATACATTTATAAAAATATCTAGATATACATACAGATACGTAAGAAAAATTGTATCTAGATGCAGATACAGATAGAGAATTATAAAAAATATCAAACAAACAGATCATGTTAATCAGTATTATACAGGCTCTTCAAAAATTACCGTGACGTCATAAAAAGCCCACTGAATTGAAGGTAAAACACTATTCTACGGAATAAATTTTTACTAAATAACTTATGTATTATGTTAGCCATATGTGCTAACGTACGAGCTGTGTATCTATAGGGGAAATGTGCCTATGACGGCATGGTTTTTATGATGGCATACTTGTATTATTTTGAAAAGTGTTGGTTTTGGCGTGCAAATTAATAGATTTACTCACATATATGTCTGTTTCCTTAGTTGTGGTTAATTTACGTGCCGTTTGCGAGCATTTCGTTTCTGTAGTAAACAAATGTAAATTTAGGTAAGTGATGAAGTTATTAGTTGCTCTATGTATAATAAGATTGTGTTTTTATTACGCTAAATAGAGATATGCAATTTTCGTGCATGTAATCTGTAGGTTTTGTATATTTACTGATATACTCAATTTAAGGTTATATTTATTACCTCGCAGATAAAGTTTGATTAAATAAAAATGGTGACTTTTTCCTATGATGGTATACTGATATGTTTCCTATGATGGCATAGGTATGCCATTTATGGTTTGAATATATCACTGCCAGTCAAATATATTTTAAGTAATAAAGATTTTTTTTCCAGATTGGATGTAAGACGGACTTCATATACCTACTTGATTTTTGACATATAATGTCAAAAAATAAGTGTTACTTTATTCCCTATGGAATATTCTGTACTTTATTTGCTATAACCTATGTTACAACCAAGCTTATTTTGTAAAATATCAATACTATCCATGAAATTGTAATTTTTGTTTGAAAATAATCAAAGTTAAGTATGCCATCATATGCACATTTCCCCTAAATGACCAATGTTAGTCTTATAGATATGCAGCTACGCTCTTGTTAAGATGATGTTCCTTTCAATCAAATTTTAGCCCCAATTGAAGTGAAATTCGTGTAATGTCACGATCATGTTTGCCAGTTTGAGTAGTTGCCAGAGCATCAGTTGTGGGTACCTCAAGGAACTGTACTCGGTCCTATCTTGTTCACGCTTTACATTAATTATCTTTTAAGCAAGGATAACTTGAATGGCAACATCATTGCATATGCGGATGATGCAGTCTTATTTATTGAGGCACCTTCTTGGAATGTAGCCAAACAGAATGCAGAGCAAGACATGAATAATATTAAAATTGTCTAAAAATTGTTACAAAGTGTGGTATAATTAAAAAGTTCAGTGCCACTGCCGGTTTTAATTTTAATATTACAACGAATTTTCACCACAAAACTTTATAGTTAGACATTTTTGACGCACTGCATCAGAGGCTATTTGCCTACACAGTCCAATAAATATGACATGGATGATTTGAACAATCTTTAACATGAAAACAAAACTGTATAACTGAATTTTTGATTAAAACTGTAATTGCCCCACCAGTCTTAGAGCCGCTACTGGTTGGTACTATTTTTAGATTAAGTCCGTCTTAAAAACATGGTAAAATAATATTAAGATCTATTCACCATTCTTAAAATTGACTCAATCTAAAAACAGCACCAACTATTTTCTTTTCATTTATAAATAACCTTTTATTTCTAATGTGTAGTATATAGTTTGTGTTCGGACTGCAATCACTGAAAGGAGACAATGCAACTGCACAAGAACAACTGTCAGCCGCAGAGAAGACAAAACTATTAACTACAGGCTGCCGCAACATCACACACTCCAACGAAAGAATCGCTTCAGTGTTCAGATGAGAATACGATACATTTCTCTCAGGCTTTCATAACCATTGCATATTTGTACAGAGCACTATAAAATGTCCCTGTCTTTGAAGTTGCCTCTCTTTTCAATTGCCTCTTGTAATGCCAGTGCGAAGGGGAGTTTTACCTCTGTGTCCCCAGGTCCCATGAAAGCGAATATTTATCAGTAGCGTATACTTAATATGTTCAAGGTGTTTTCCGAACGCCCAAAGCAAATAAATAGAAACTACACAATTATCTATATTTCTACTAGCAGACATATCCGGTGATGCTCGGGAGAAAAATAATAATTTATCAAAAATATTTTAATTAAATTATTGCTGCACAATCAAAAAATTCAAATTATTTCAGCAATGATTAAATACCAACATACGTTACCTTCGATTTTACTAATTTAATTTAAGAATGTTTAATTTATCAAAATAGTTTTACCTATCTAGGGTTTCAAAAATGTACGATCTCTCATCAATTGGTACGTGTAACGTGTAAACAGCACTCATTCGGCAGTAACAATATTTTTATTTTAATGGTTTCATTGTTGGTTAGGCGGCAATTCTATTTCGCATATCACACAAAAACAAATATGAGAAATGATAAGCAAAAGATCTAGTGTAAAAAAACAGAATATTGAAAGAAAGTTTCGATGTTAGTATTTAATATAATCAATACAATAATATACAAATAACAAAAAAACAAAACACAATTTAAAATTTACTTTAACTAAGCACTTGAATTTTTGAACCAGCAGTATTGTTACCGCCGGTACCCCGCTCTGCCGCCTAACGATCATACTGACCAGCGTAGCGTCTACCAATACACGCATCAGATTAATTTATTTACTATGATGTTCTTTATGTTATTACTATATGTATAGAGAAGAAGATATTACATACTTATCTTATAATTCAGGAATTTTAATTTAATTTTGCTACTAAAATCATCTATTTTAAACTGTTTTGACAAAGGTACCACGCCATCATATGCTAGTCTACCAGGGTGCCATAGATATATCGATATGGCTCGATTATTTCCTTAATAAAAAGTGTTACAAAATATTGTTCAAATAAAACTTATTCGGGGTGATGGGGATCAGTTTATAGTGATATAAAACATTTCTTTTCATTTGTCTTGCAAGAGGCACGGCAATTAATAACTATTTTCCAAATTACACTACATATATTATTCAACACAATATTATAGAGCTTTTTTCTTTCTTTTCAACGGTGTAAGATTTTTATATCCTGAAATAACAAAATTTTTGAGAAAAGTTTTTTGTGGTCTTAAAAATAATAAGTGATTCGTGACTCATAACAGTAATCTAACTATTGAAACAATTGCATACATTTGTTTCCATTATTTACCAACAAATACCAACGTTATTTTGAAGGCCACAAAATGCGATTTTCTCAAAAATTTTGTTATGTAAGGAAATACAAGTTTTACACCGTTGAATAGAGAAAAAAAGTTATTATTTAACGTAATATTTAAAATAATATGTGTAATTTGAAGAATAGTTATTTACTATGTTATATACTTTTTGCAAAAATATGCAGTAAAATAGATACGGCTATCGTCTGACCCCCTTGCCCCTAATAAGTTTTATATGAACAATATTTTTATAATTCTTTTTATTAAGGAAATAATCGAGGTGAACATAAGTGTTGCCTCGCTCTGTATCTTATACAAATACAACAAAAATTCGTATTTATTGAGAAATGAACAAAATTATAGTATTTTTTTTTTTTTTTATTGGCACACTTCCTTATTGTATCCTCATGAGATAACGATCTTGTTACGTCTGCTTCAATAGATAAAATAGAAAGAAAACTTAATATTTCCTGGCGAATGTGCGATCGAAATTTGTCGCGAAAATTTTTAAAAGAATTGGCATATTTGGGAAAATATATAACAATAATGATTTTCGATATTTACTTTTGACATGTTTTATTTATTTTAACAACCCATTTCTTTTTAAATTTTTATTCATTGTGGGACCCTTAACCCAGGTTCATTAGTTTCCATATAAATCCGTCCCTGATTATATCTATATAATTTTAAAAAAAGTGAAAAGGACGATGTATGTGTTATTTGTTTTTTGGCTAAAGGTTTTTGTCTGGTAAGACGGGGAGCTAACAGCTAAACGGCATCTGATCTGCAAGGATTTGCCCTATTGCTTAGGAGTTTTTTTTTTTATCATTTTTGGTGTCGAAATTATTTTTTATTAAAGAAAAACGGGCCTTTTCGGCGCACAATAACCTACGTTATGTAGAAACAAAAGAATAATTTCTACCGCCACGAAATGAATTTTCAGAGTGTAAAATGATATTTATGTCTCAAAATGGTTTTTTTATGTTTCAAAAAGTTCAAAATTCGATATTATAGCATTAAAATTTATGTTTCAAAAGACCGGAGGTGTATATAATGCATATTTAGTGCTGCAAATATAGCATCAAGGTCACAACTATCAAATTTTTAAGTTAAATTGCCAAGCCGCTATGAGATTTCCCATTCGAATTATCTATTTTGGAGTGAAAATATGTAATTTTGCTTTGCTACGGACACCATCTTATGGCTGTCCGTCGCATTTTGTAGCCATTAACACGCAGGCCATAGCTACCTTGTAAGCAAGCTATGTAATTAATTGTTTTTCATATTGTTTAGGATATCATATAGTGTTTAATAAATATATTTAGACAAATGTGCTGTACTGGCAATAATTAAATTTTATACAGTATTTGCTAGGTCCTGGCACCCATATTCGTCTTTTTAAGCATCTAATAAAAAATCCCATCACCGTATGTATTAACCGGTCTTCGGAGTGTATTATAAAAAAGTCCTAGCATCTCAAAAGTTCTTCGCTCTTCCCTTCAACCGAAATAAAAGATAAATATTAGCCATATCTCCCTGCAGCATCTAATTCATGTTCATCTAGAAGCGTTGAACAGCCCTCACATCTCCGCGTGTAAGTTATTGCCAGACAGACATCAACATGCATCGGAACATCCTAGTAATTGCTGCGGCGCACCAGGATCGAACACCAGCACCGATCCTTTCATCCATCTAGTCATCGCTCTGTGCCCGGCTCTGTGCCAAGGGCGCTGGTCCTTCGAGTTAGCCGGACGAACATCTAGCCGGGCGCACCATTTGGCCAAACAGCTACCACTCGCCGTACCAACAGATAGTTTTTCGTTGGTACGAATATGGCCCATTTGGTAAATCATTTTCATAAAAAAAAACTGAGTAAAAAATTAGCATTTGTCAACTTTTTAAAAATGAAACAACGCATCGCAATACAATTTTTGTTGTTCTCGGAAAAATGTTATGTATCTATTGTGATTTTATGCACTATAACAGGTCGGGGGCGAAGTCCCCATTAACACGGGGGAGCGCCGGTCGGCTTGGCAGACTCAGCTCTAAGACTATAGGAAAACAACTTTAATTTTCATTAAAATAAACATTTTTATAATAAGGTTCTTGAAAAATGTTTAAACCCAGAAAAAGATAATTGAATAATTTAAAAAATAAAAAAACCCATTTAAATATGAATTTAAAGGTAATATTTTCGACACATTGTTCGGAAAGTCTCCGCCGATTTATAAGGTAGATTAAAAATAAAAACTTCTATAATAACAATAAGTTTATTAAATAATGTATTCTCCATTTTGTTTTATAACAGTTCACCACCTTTCTGGCAATTTCATAATCCCACTTTCATAGAAAGTCCCTGACTTAGAGCTAAAAAACTCCTCCAGGTGCTGTATGCAGTCTTCCAGAGAACTGAATGATTTTCCGTTCAACGAATTTTGTAAAGAGCGGAACAGGTGGTAATCTGACGGTGCCAAGTTGGGACTATATGGTGGATGAGGCAACACATCCCAAACAAGTTCCAACAATTTTTGTCGGGTGACCAAAGATACGTGTGGTCTAGCGTTATACTGATGGAAGTCTACTCCTTTACGATTGGCTAATTCTGGACGTTTCTGTTCAATTAATTCCTTCAAATTATCCAACTGATTGCAATATTTATCTGGTTACGCCGCCAAAGTTCATAATAAACAATGCCCTTCCAATCCCACCAACAACAAAGCATAACTTTCTTTGCAGTAATGTTGGTTTTGGGGGTGGTTGATGGCGGTTCATTGGCATAACCCAAGATCTTTTTCGCACTACATTGTTGTAGAGGATCCATTTCTCATCCCCTGTTATCATACACTTCGAAAATGGCTGGGTTTCATTACGTTTAAGCAACAAACCGCACATGGAAATACGGTCCAACAAATTGCGTTCGCTTAATTTGTGGGGTACCTAAACATCAAGGCGGCTAGTAAATCCAAGCCGCATCAATTGGTCGTGAATAGTTGAATTTGATACTCCGAGTCTTTCTGCTATTTCACGAGTGGAAATACGCTGATTTGTTGCAATTAATACCTTGATTTGATCGTCATCAACCGTGGATGGCCTACCTGAGCGTTGCCGGTCTTCAAGAGAAATCCCCGTCTAAATTTCACAAACCATTCACGCACTGTTCGTTCACTTACAGCCTCGTCTCCGTATACACCACATATCTTTTTCGCGGCTTGAACTGCATTCTTGTCATTGCGGTAGTAAAAAAGCATTAAATACCGAAAATGCACTTGTTGGTTCTTCATGTTTGGACCAACCCCAAATCAACACGATTCAAAAATATATTTATAAACAAAAAATAAAGTAAAGGCGAATGTGTACCCTTTCAGAAAGTGTATAACTTAACCCTTACGTTACGGTGTCCTTTGGTTGCGGTGTGGGGTACAAATGTACCGCATTTTTATTTTTTCGTAAATTAATAATTTATTATTAATTTGTATTCAGGTTTACTATGGAATATATTAAAAATGTTTTTTAGCTGAAATTACAATATTTTCAATTGCAATTTTTTCATACTTCCAACATTCATAAAATCCTGTTTCATACTAACCAACTAAATTTCTAGCAAAGCATAGTATACGCCCAACCTGCTACTGCTACGTACTGATTCATACTGAATCGGGTGTTTAGGAGTAGCTGCTTTGCAAATATCAGGGAATTCACCGGAGTTGACTCTTTACTTAAAAATAACCAATAAAATTCATGAAAAATAAATGAATTAATATTAGGTGTTTAAAATAAAAAATGAAAAAATTAATTACCTACATTGTTTCATAAGTAGGTAAATAAAGTATTTATGGTATTTATAAAACTCAAGAACGATTATTTTATTCAAATTTTGTGGGGGTACATTTTAAATAGCACCGCTCCGTAAGAGTTAAAGAGGTTATGTTATCCACTTAATATGCGCAATGTATTAAAAATCGGCGGAGACTTTCCGAACAACCCATTATTATTGACATTTATTGTGTTCAACACTTCACACACCCTATGAAATAAGTCAGGATACGCCACTGGTATTTACAGACAATAGCCGGATTATCCTACTTCTCTTTAGTCCCCATTTGTACTTCCCTACTTTAGATTATTCTATGTGATTGTCGTATTTTAATAAACACATCGATTCGTCCCCAGTGTTCTTGTTTGTTAATCGAACGCGGCACATATTTCGCGTGAAGCTTATTATTTCCCTGCCCTCTTCCAATTATGGCAGCGGGTCATGTTTCATCAGATAATATAATTACCTACCATTCTTTTCCATTAAGCTTGATTTTTATTTTTCAATTTTTGTTGGTGCTCGTTAAAAAATGTATCGTTGGGCGTAACAATAACGCGAGTTAAAAAATAATTAAAGCGGAAGTGAACCGGTAACGGTAACGGAAAGGTTGTCGGATTGTGGTGAACGAATTATTGGCGAGAACGATAGACTTCCAGCAACGTTACTCTGTTTATACTACAGCCGTGGATTAAGTGGGATTTAGCCTCCAATTACATCTATACAGTGCAGGAAGTAGAAGATATTAGTTATTCTACACCGTGGAAGAAACATTGATCTGTTTCTATTTCTGGAAACTGTAAATCTGGATTTTTGGACTTGCACAAGTCCAAAATTTTAGGGTATGTAGATGACCTAGTTACTATTTATTTCAAATAAGGTTGAAACCGTATTATATCTTACTGACCATATTGATGTCGAAGCTCACAAAGTAGGACTCATCATCAGCAATGAAAAAAATATATATGATAGAACGCTTTATAGCGTTCATGATAATATCAATTAAAACACACAAATCCAAGCACATATAAGCATTTATTATTACGTCTATTTACAATCTGTCACATATATATCATTATGTTATGGTTACTAACGCAACATATTACAAAGGAGCTCCAAGAACTAGTTTTGACCCTAACATATATATATCTTATTGTTAGAAGACGCAGTACTATTATGTGTTATGATTTGTACTATTTGTCTGTCAATAGACAAACGCTCGTCCATTCTGACATTTTTTTATTATTATTTCTCTTCAGATCATACATTTGCCATTTCAGGTAAACTATACCTTGATCTGTTATCAATCGCACTGGTAAAATAAGTAAAATTAAGCAGAACCCTACGGTTCCCACTGTTTTAGTCCTTGTTGAAGATCTCCAAAGAATAAAGAATTCATTAAATGAATTTATCTCCCGGCTCTAAAATATGTTCTAAACCTGCAATAGCTGTAACAAAAGATCTGCGCAAGCAATGTGCACAGTATTACATCGTTCACATTTAGTATTACACAGCATGTGCATCAATTGTAAAATCTGTCATTTATATTAGCACTTTCGTCCAATATGTACCATTAGTACAGACCTAAGAGCAAGACATCTTTGGCACCTTAAAAGACAACTTTGACACCTTTCGGCTGTCAATTTTTGTCTGTGTTTCCACAATTACCACATCAGTTAAAAACTTAACTTAGTACTTTTGTATTATTGAACTTGGGAGAACTAAAATTTTTACGTTCATTTTGATTTTTTTTTTTTTAATTTGCTATTCTGTAAAAGCTAGTTTTCTGAAACTACAAAATCTTTTCTTTTTAGCATACTCATAATAATAATAAAACTGTTCGATTTGCGTATTTAAAATGTCACTATCCGTGATATTTCGCATACGCGTAGGTTTCAATATATTTCGTAAAGAAATAACCCACTTTTATTGAGACCATAATTCAGTAATTCATAATGCAAAATTTAGAAAAATTACACAAAAAACTTGGAAAAACTGTTTGACAAAATAAAAATAACAACTACTATTATCTGTCATTTGTCATCTGTCATCTGACATTTGTCATCTGTCATCTGCCAATGCAAAATATATACTTATCTAATATGATTCCTGTTTGACAAAATAAAAATAACAACTACTATTATCTGTCATTTGTCATCTGTCATCTGACATTTGTCATCTGTCATTTGCCAATGTAAAATATAATCTTATCTAATATGATTAACAAATTAATACAAGGAATATAATTAACAAAAACTCTTTCAATCGCCTTGTTAAGTCTTTATCCAAAATTTATAAATTATCAAGAACAAATTAGAAATACCATACCTCATTATTCTCTTATTATTTGGCGTTAAATTTGCATACCTCTTAGCTTATTCTTTATTTAACCTCTGCAATGTTATCGGAAAATTTATTTGCAACTTGTAGTGATTTCCAGTCCTTGCTATTAGTTTTAACGTATTTTATCCAAATTCGTTCTAGAACGTTTCAACTTTCTACGCATCACTGTGGCTCACCGTAATATGGGTACGCAACGTTTTGGGGTTAATTATTTTTTACAGTTTAATTATAATATAGCACTGGTGTTTTCCATTTTCAAAACTCTTGTCAGCCAATTTTGAAATTTCAATTTATTTTTGCAACTGTCAATCTTTCTGTCATTTTTTTGTTTTTTTTTTTTTTCATTTTAATCATTTTCAAAATATTTTATGTATGGAACAAGAAAAACTGGCCAAAATTAGTTGTAGGTGTAGGCATCCCACTTCTGATGATAGAACGCTTTATAGCGTTCATGATAATATCAATTAAAACACACAAATCCAAACACATATAAGCATTTATTACTACGTCTATTTACAATCTGTCACACAAAGAACACAATATATTAAGAACGGACACTGGCAGCAAAAAAAATTAGTACGTTCCCTCTAGGAATATACCAATGAACTAAACAACAACAACCACCAAATTTAAATTTTACTATCTGATTTACGTTCATAATTATCATTATTATTGTATTAAATATAGTTTATTATTTATATTATCAAAAGTTTTACAATTAAAAAAGAAATACATATACCTATATTTAATAATCCATATACATTAATATAACATATAAATAAGGAATTTAAATAAATAAATCTAAATAAAAGGTGTAAGCTATTTATTTTTGAAACACAAAATTATACACAACATTAAATATTATTTTAAACACAACATTATAATTACTAATTACAAACACTGTATTAATAAAATTGGAGGCTATACCTGTTTTTTATTTTTTCGGCCTCATATTTGGTTTCTACACATTTCAGATCATTATAAGACAATATCCGCAAAAAATCAATTTTTGCCCGTCTTCCCGAGATGTACAATGTATGTATCAAATATCAGTATAAGATGACCAAAATTGGAAATCAAACTCTATTATTTGAGCCATGTATTTGAAAATTAACAAGCTTAAATGCGTATTACTTCAACACCAACTGTCATGTGTTTGACAGCTAATAGCGGCTGATCGACAGCTAGAACACGAAGTTTCTGATCGTTTGAAGTCGGGTGTATTCGTAATTTATTTTGCACTATGTCACCATCTACCAATATACCAGAAAACTAAAATTCGAGCCAAGGTCATTACATACCAGTGGCACCCGGGTGCTGTCACATATATATCATTATGTTATGGTTACTAACGCAACATATTACGGGTACATTCGATTTGACGCTCCGAGCGTTCCGAGCACGCTCTGTACACTCAAACGTGTTCGATTTGACGCTCGGAGTACACTCAATTGCATTCGTTTTGCGATCGAGCGAGCATATAGAGTGCGCTCTATGTGTTCGGGGTTTTAAGACCGAGCATATGAAGTATGACGTAAAAAAGTGGGGGAAGTTTAAAATTAAATTATAAATAAAATAAAAATAATAGCCTTAGACAAATAATATTGTTATTTGTCTATGGCTACAGAGTACGGCTATTTTAAGTATTTGTGACGTTCTGTAAACAGTAAAAAAATTATTAAAATACACCGTACATAAAATTAAAATGGAAAAAATTCATTAAATGAATTCATTAATTATTATTTAATTTTTAATTAATTTTATTTCTTCATTATTGAAAAAAAATCAAGGAAAAACCGAGGTACATATATAATTTTGATTCATGACTGACGTGAATTAATCTGACAGTAAAAACGCCGCCTAAAATTGTAGGGTTAGATTTTATAAACAATACGTCACAAGAACGCTCGCTCCGTTAGTTCTCTATTCATGACGTCACCATCAACTGTTCGCTCAGCGCTCGCTCTACTCTGTACAACTCGAATGCACCCTACAAAAGAGGTCCAAGAACTAGTTTTGACCCTAACATATATATATCTTATTGTTAGAAGACGCAGTCATGGGAACATGACTGATGATTTAAAAATTAATTTTAACACTTTTGAGAGAGTTTACACGTTTATACTTGGGCACCATAATAAATCAGGTGAGTTTGATACAGCAAGAAATTACGAACAGAATTAAAGCTGCCAATGCATCGTATTTTGCACTTGCTGCCCTCTTCAAAACAAAAATCCTATCTAGGAACACCAAGATCAGTTTATAACAAGTTATAGTACGTCCCATGGCACCATACGCCATCCATGACTTCGAAACTTGACCCTGAACAAAGCGACATCGACAATACCTCATTTATAATATTACGTCGAATCTTTGGTCCCATTGAAATGAATGGTGAATGAATAAGAAAAAAGATATCCGAGAACTCTACTCAAGGCCGAGTATCACACAAGAACTAAGAGGTATCCGATTACAGTGGATAGGTCACATCATGAGGATGAGGAGGACAGAATGGTTAGGAAGATATGGGAGGGAAGACTGAATACTCGTTGACCAGTGGGAAGACCTCGCAAGAGATGGAGAGGTCAATTAACCGAAGATCTAACAAGTATTGGTATACATGATACATGGAAAGACCTGACAATGAACATCTATTTGGAAGACTTGTGAGTGAGGCTAAAAGTCAACCCCACTGACAGAGCCCAGAGATGAAGAAGAAGAATGGGAATATATCTGCGTATATTGATCACCTGTGATTTTGACCGTATATTGTGACCGTTGGTTGCTTTGGTTCCAAGATAAGAGATCATCAAGGGCTGTGGCGCAACTTAATTTTTTAGACCCGCCCCTAGAATTTTCTATGGGCCCCCTAATGGGTTTGTCAACTTTGTCTAGGGAGACCAAGTGACCGAAAAAAAGTCATCTAGATCTTCGACGGTCCCCTAAATGAGTTGGTACCCTCTAGTACCGGTTTCGGGCGTAGCGGGCCCGTAGTTACACTAATCATGGGTAAAATGACCACTAAAATATCAGCTGTGGCCACCAAAGGACCGCGGTCGGTCCGACCGCCATCACAAAGTACTTGTATAAAATACATTCTAGCAGCAGAGTAGTTATTATTGTAAAAGGCAATAACGTATTATATTACACTGACAATTTCATAATGGGTATTTATAATTTATGATAACCATGGAAACGTACCTGCATACATACAAAAAAAAATGTCTCAAATAAAAGTTGGTAGTTATTGCTTTTATAACAACTTTTGTTAAATAAATTTTTTCGAAATAATTCTCTGTTGTGAAATATAGAAAGTTGACATAAGTTGACAAAAGTTGACATCATTTCCGGTGAAACCGGAAGTGCCTCAGAATTCTTATAGTAACCTTTAGATGAGCCTTTTTGTCTAGTTTAACTTGTGTTCTAAAGATTTTTTGTATCTTTACAAATAAAGGAGATTTTCGGGGTGCCCCGTAAAAAACATAAAAATAAAAAATTTAATCTAAAAACTCAGTAAGTCGTATTTTAGCCCCAGGAATCATTTGAAAATGGTTGGACTCCTAGTCCTTTGCCCATATTCTCTGAAACCATTTTACAGAATCTATTTCAATTTGTAGAGATCATATTGTAAATATAAAATATTTAAAACCGTTGTATTTTATAAATAAGCGGGATCTAAATCTAACTAAATTTCCTGGAATCTCTTGAAATTTTTAAACATCTTAAGCGGGATACTTTAATCGTTAACGAACAACAACATCTAGTTTACTACTCTCTTTTCCAGGTATTTTTTAATTAGATTTTCCAGTTGTTATAGTATAGTTGTTATATTATAGTATATTAGAAGCATGTTTACTTATCTTCATTCCTTTGAGCAATTTACTATCCAGGATTGATGAATTTCACACAAAAATTTAATTTGTTGGATTATTCAAAAATTGTTCAAAGCTCATTTTAACATGGCTTTATTTGTAACTTCATGTACTGAGTAAATGCCATCCCTTCTTTCTATACAAATGTATCTATCGGATAGTTATCTAATGGATAATGAGACTGACGTATTGGATTCACTGACTGGTATTGACATTTATTCAGCAGATGAAGTTACAAATAACCTTATCTGTCAGATAGTTACCTGGAACTTTATCTGAAGGTGGAAAAACCGGGCCTTAGTGTCTTGTTTCTTAAAAAATGTTCCAGTAACCGAAATAAGTGATAGTCGGAGGGTGAAACGTTGGTGAGTAGGGTGGGTGTGTTAGAACCTACCAATCAAGCTCGGAAATTATTTCACGTCTTTTTTACGGTTTTGTAGGTATGACCAAAAAACCCTTATACCGTCATTTTGTCGTCTGTCTGTCTGTCTGTTCGGTAAAAATTGTAGCCAAACGGCTAAACCTAGAGAGTTGAAATTTGGCATGCTTATACAACTTTTTGACCCGCACATAGGAAAAATACTAAAACATCTAAAAAACATATCCCCCTAAAAATATAAACAAATATGTGCTCATCGAAAAAAAAAAATATTTTTTTATAATTCTGAATAGCGTATTAAATGAAAGACCTTGGTACGTGGATTAACGATCAAATTTTTATTTTTGCAAAATAAATTATTTTGAAGTGATTTTTGCCAAAATTGTGCAATTTTTTTTTTGTCCCACACTCTGTAGCCCTGTAGATGGTTTAAACTAAAAATCTGAAAAAATTCTAAGTAATGTACATTGGTGTGAACCGGAATAGTATAACAGGAATTTTTGATCAGATTACGTTTTTGGAAAAAAACGCATTTTTTGTGATTTTTGGCTAATAATGTACACAAGTTATAGCTTTGTAACACGCTACACTGGAACGTGTATGCTGGTGTAGTGGTTTTGATGCTGGCTTTTCACCCAAGTAACTCGAACCGAAAGGGATCGAACCCTGCGAGAAGAGACAATATTATTTTTTGTTTTTTTTTTAAATTTTATATTGTTTAAATTATTTTTTCTAAATTCTAGTTATATTTTGGCAAATGTTGCATTTAATTTTTAAAAGCGTAAATTTAATAACCAGTGGAAATTGTTTAAATTATAATTTAATTCTGTTTCAATGTACACGAAATCAGAGGGGCGGAAATTATAACAACCAATGGAAGCCATAGGCGCAATTTTTAAAATTCTTAATGAACCTTGCTATATAAAAAAATACTGCACATATTTAGAAACCTAAATAATGGTATTAGACGTTCTAATTAAAATTAACAAAAAAAATATTTTAATATAAAATTTGTTTTGGCATCCCTAATAATCATCATTCACTTACTAAATACCTGCAAAACCCTGAAATGTGTGAAAATTCACACTTCACATCAATTTTTTTGATGAATGAGGTCAGGCATTGTCGCCTTGAAGAATAATTCCTCTTCTGTTCACAATTTCTGGCCGATTTCTGGTCAAGTTCTGATTCAGTCGATCCAATTGTTCACAGTAGAGATCAGAATTAACACTTTGCTCCGGTTTTAACATCTCATAATAAATTATTTTTTTATAGGGCCTTCCAGATCGAAGTTCATCATCAGAGCATAAATTTCCCGATTTAAATTTTTTAAACCACTGTTGACATGTGCGTACACTTAGTTTATCACCATAAACAGTGCAAATGTTTTATGTAGCAACAGTAGCATTTTTTTTATGGTACTCATACAACATTAAACAGCATAAAACATGTTTTCATGATAATTCTTTCATCAATAATTAGGTACTCAAGATTACAGAGTTTAATCAAAACGCAAACGACGTCTGTTTAATTCAGCGAATAAGTCGTGACTAGTTTGCATACTGCACTAATAGTGAAACCGAAAAAACTTTCCGGTACACGTATTATATTGGGACTGTTATTTTTTTCTGGTTTAGAGGTACGTGAACAAAAAGTTTGGAGACCACAGCAATAAAGCACAGGATGATGAAAAGGTTAAATATTTAAATACAACTGTTGCTGACTGATACTTCAAAAGATGTAGTGTTTCAAAATGAATTGAAAATCAATCAAAAACACGAAACCGATATAATATTTCAATCCGGCTTGCTCTATTAATATGTTTTTTTCCGCTTTAAAGTAATTTTGTGATGATCGCAAAGGCTCATAAAACATGAAGGGCGAAAGCCGAAGGCTACAAATTACCGGTAAAAACGGAGCATCAAAAATTAACCGCGGCTATTTCACACTTTGACGGGAAGCTATGCGTCATTCAGGCGGCAGGTTTGTTAAATAATGCACCGGCGTACATCCCGTCCACTGGGAGAGATACATAAACACAATTTCAACAACGGTAAATACAAGTTAACGTTAGCTGGCACGGAGCTATGCCATGTTAAGATTGCAATATGTATGCACCCTTCACTTACACGGGGAGATTTGCACGCGCCGAGACTTGAATTTCAAACTAGGGTTCAACCCATGCCTCGGAACACCATCACCGGATTCTATTTCTTACAGATTTTGAATATAACGGATTGTTCAATAGTACAATATGATCGAAAAAAAGTCGTAAGATAGGGTTTCCAAACCATGGATCGGCGGATCCTTAGAGGTGAGCTGTGTCTAAGGGTCCGTGAGTTTTAAGTGCTATGCTGGAATTTTTTTCACAAACCAAACATAAAAAAATATACTTTATATAAGAGTAGCTGCCCCGCCCGGTTTTGCTCGGGGACAATTAGTTATTATTGACTTACATTTTTTTGGAACTTTTTGGAACAACATATCTACTCGTAATTAGGTGACCGGACAAAAGACAATACTATTAACATGTGAAAGGCCAGGATTAAGCTGAATATGATTATGTTTGGACAACGCACATAGCCGCTTCACGGCAAACCCTTTCATAACTTCTACGCCACTGCATTTGCTAGTCGACCGGTTGGATTTCGTTTCGAATCTTGTCGGCTCGTCACTAGCAAATGCATTTCAACAGTAATAATTTAACCTTTGTATAACCAACACGTCTTTCTATAAACGTATAGTTTTTGCCACAGTTTTTCTCTAAAAAATTATCACCATAAATAGGTCTCTAGCACCACATCTCCACTTGGTTCTTACACCGATCCAGCACTAAAAGATAAGTATTTAGTTATATTCTCACATATTCTAATTACTTATCTTTTTAGTAGCTATTTCACACCTGTGTTCCACGGGGTGTCACCTACGCGCTACCACGAGTAACCATAGCTTTCTTGTAGCACCTCAGCATGCCCTCTGTTAGTTGAGTGCTACATTCATCATCATCTTCAGCTGTATAAGAACAATACTGTGTTTTGCAACATTTTTAGGTACTCCAAGTGCAACGGATCAAGGAACTACTACTGCAATTGCCGCTTTGCTTTCGCTTGGGCTAACGTCGCATCCTGTTGCACCTGCTTGGCTTGGAACCTAAAATACGCTTGCATGGTATCTGCTTCACATAACAGTTGCATCCACAGTGAGTAGGATTGACACATACAACATCAATGTACATGGACGTTCAGCTGCAAGTCTGGTAAGGTAGCACTTTTTATTTAGCCACTTAGCTTTAGCGCCTTTGCACGCTGCCGTCCAGGCAGTCCTACTCACTAGGAGCTTTCCTGGTGCACTTTCACTGCGCGCTGGTAACTGCACGTTACGCCCCCTACCTCTCTCGGTAGGGACTCAAGAAGACGCATAGGGGTCTTTCGCATAGGGATCCTCCTTACAACATTTGAAGTGGACCTCAACGGGAACCTATCTCTCCCAAGGCTAACGTATCCCTTTGTGTAAAGACTGGCGTACATGCCGCGTCAGTGAAGAGTCCAGAATACCTCACCTTCCCGCTATAGTTGCTGTTCACCCCATCATCTTCTACCAGCCTGCGTTAATATACAGTCCGTCTAGCGAACCCAAAAGACACTGTTCTTCGAGTTTTTCCGCACAATAAGTGTTTCGGTCGCAACAGATTACTTATTTGAGAGTCTCTTTATTGAGAAACCGTGGTAACCGTGACATTACCGGTGGTGGCGCTGTGCTCCAAGGAAATATGGCTGTCGTGTCTAGTATTCAACTGCCAATATGCTAATAGCGAACAGGTTAATTTAAGCACAGTAGATTTTTATTTTATGAAAATGCGAGAAAATATTTGCGAATTTTTTGGGCAACAGAAGTTGGGCATCAAATTACAGTATTTAAAGTTTAATTTCAGTAGATTTATTAAAGTGTAATTTGTAGTTGAGCAGTTAACACCTGCTCAACTACAAAATGCCGGGCACGTAATTTAATGTGGTACATCTGAGAGTCGGTCATCTGAATTTACAATATATGGTTTCTGTTCGTAAACAAGTGCATTATGTTCATTGCCTCATGAAATAAAATTAGTTTTAGTTGGACAGAAGCAGCTTAAAGTTAAATATGCAACTTGCAGGTGCAAACATATTAGTACAGTTTTGTTTTTCTGCGACAAATGTAATGAACAAACTAGCATAGTATCAGTTACTTTTTAACTCAAAATATATTCCCGTACCTTCCTCCTCACCATAACCAAATACAGTGGTACCTCGGTTTTCGTTGACTTTGGTTATCGTCGGTTTCGGTTTTAGTAAATTTTTCTCGAAAAATTTTGTCTCTTTTTTTGTCGGTTGCCTCGGATTTCGTCGGTGTACCACGACCACGCGCAACGCAGGTTGCGTTGTTTCTCGTTGTGTGAGCATCTGGCCCGCCCGTCTAGCCAAACAATTCCATTGCTTTCCAGTGTTAGTGCTTCTTTTATTGATTGCGAGTGCTAAGAAAATAATTTCCTCGGTTTTCGTCGGTTTCGGATTTCAACGATTGTTTTCGGATGGATTATCGACGAAAACCGAGGTACCACTGTATTTTCCAATCTGGACATAATATTAACTTTCCCTCCATTTTTCTTAAGTAAAGAAAAAAACTAAGATGCCTATCTCTGTCCTGTCTTGAATGACAGCCATAAACACTACAATTTGTTCTACTTTTATAGTTTTTCACAACTTCTATCGACGTTCTAACAAAAATAAACACTAGAACATATGTAATAAGTTCAAACAGTACTAGAGTGCCTAGTACAATATTTGATCACCAGACTGCGTATCCGAGCGTGTCAGTTCTCAATAACCTGTTTTAAATTTTACCTTTAGACGCTACCTGATAAAGGTTGTTGCTAGAACTGACACGCGAACACGCTACAAATAATTGTCCATACGTGTAGCATGGACGCCGTAAATGAACGCTAGCTATCTTCAGGGTTGACCCTGCGACTTATTAATAATCATCGCAAAACAAATCCTGATAGGAAATTGGTGGCACTTGTACTGAAATTATAAAATTGTAGGAATCATCACCTTTAGGCCTATAACGCAACCCATCATAAAAGTTGCCTTTGCTATATTGTCTCTTAAACTACGCACTGACTACAATCGACAAATCATAATGCAATGACTTAAGATCTGTAAACGGTCGCTTGCGATACCATATGACAAACTGACAGTCAACAGTGCACAAGTCATAGTCGACTAATTTAAGAGCTTTGGACGCAGCTTCTAATTATGTATTTGACTTACTGTTATCTGCTAAAGGGCTTAGTCTACAGAATTATGAGGCTGCCTTACCTGAAAAATAAAAAAAAAATATTAGACCAATCATTCAATAAACCAACTTCAAATATCTAAATAACTAAACATTGTTTGAACTGTTAGATTAAAATATATTTTTGTATATTTCATCCTTTTTACTATTTCATTTCGAAAATTTGTAGCCAGGGACACATCCTTTTGCACCCCTCCCTCCTAACCCCCAAAAGTCAAATAATGTTCTGTGATACTCAACATTTTTGTCTCCGAATCAGAGTGAGGCGTTATTCGGAGATTCATTTTCACATGCTTAAGGGCGTATCACACTAGAACGCTATCCAAGTTTTATTTTGTAAGTCTTTTTCGAGGATTCAAGTCTTCACGTCTTCTGCTATCACACGGGAAACAGGGGTAAGTAACTTGCGTCTGCGTACATAACGTTAACAATAGACCCATCTCACTTGATCTGACTGAGAGAGCGAGGACGCGCAGGCGCATTTAACGTCTTGGATTTCGTCTGTCTTCTAGAGACAGGGGAAATGTTTCTCGATGTATTTGCTCAGTCTTAAAAACCTTCGATTCGAATGCAAAGACTTCAATTTTCCAAGTTTAGACTTGAATAATAACTCTAGTATGATAAGGGCTTTAGAAAGTTTTCGTGGCTACCAACAATTATAATTGTAATCCTAGCATGGACTACTCAGATGAGGAAACATCGTGAATGGGTTATGCCTATGCATTTGTCAATTACAACTCCAAATTTTGTGCAATTACACTCAGTGTTTATTGCGAGGGAGGGGACTTATGAAGGGTAGTTGCGAGTTGCGGGCTGCAGCTCTAAGCCGCATGAATTAAAGTTGCATGGAGTTGTTGTTGTGTGGCACACAGTGTGTTCGCGCAGAGGCAACGTCGGCTGCCGCCTGCCAGGACAGACGCCGTGTTTTTGTGACCGCACTCTACACAATGCAAAGTTTGTTTTTGCCCCGCCGCGCTCTAACCAACATACAAACACATCAACTGCCCTCAAATCCACAACCAATACGCTAATATGTTTAACTCTGTGAACGTGTACAATTTAATTGTACATTGCTCGTAAAAAAATCCAGATAATTATATTTCTGCAATGTTAATGTTTATAACATTTCATTAAAATAAATTATGATACGTTTTTAAGATTTTGTAGGTATGACCAACAAAAAAACCTTATAACGTCACTCATGTGTCATTAAGCGCTTACTAAAGATTAATTTTTATTTTTGAAAAATAATTTTTTTGTGGGATTTTCGCCAAAAATATGTCAAAAAGCTTTTGTCCCTGACCCTATCTCCCAGAGGGGTTGATCTAAAAATCTGAAAAAAATCTCCATAATGAACACTGATGGGAACCAGAATAGTTCAACAGGAAATTTTGATAAGATTAGTTTTTCGAAAAATGTTTCTTTGTGTCGATGATATATATATATATATATATTGTGGTATCAAAAGAAAGTTTTTAAGGCGTAGATTAAGGAACAAAATTAGTTTGTCTGCCCTTCTGGGTTCTCTGCCCACAGCACTCCAAAATAGGAGCGAAACAGGTCTGTCGTTTGCCGATTAGCTTAAATTCGAGGACAATTTGGGCAAGACCAGTATCCCAGAGGTTAAATGGAGCTAAACTGTACTCTAAGAGATCAGTTATAGGAACTATCTCGAGTTCATAGAGTAGCACCCCTTCTTTTTGACCGACATCCTGTCAATTGGACTGTTTTTGAATTGACGTTGAATTTTATTTAAAATTGGGTCTCGGTTTAGACTACTATCACTGGCCATGAACGTGTTTGGCAAAGACTTGAAGAAAATCCTGAGTGTAATATCACTAAGAACTCCGTTTGTAAACACCTGTTTTTCATGCAGCAGTGTATTTCTCTGATGGTTGCATATTTTTAAGTTCTTAAGTCATTCAAAACTGAAAGGAGGATCATATTATAAATCTGTGCGTCAACAACTCGAGAATTTCAAAGAGACAGGTACAAGAAGTAAATCAAACAAAGACCCATCACGCGGTTCACCCCGATGTGCTACTGTATCAAGTTTCAGATATGATCCTTCTCGTTTCATTGTCACGTGCCACCTTCACTGCAGCCATCCAGTAAAACAAATAAAAGAAATCTGATGAAGAACATTGAGATGTTGCATTTGTAGAACTCTAGGTGGCAATCTACGTATACGCCAAACTTTATTAAACAACAGCTCAGAGACTGACTCTAATGCCATAATACAGTGGTGTACTACAAAACTTTTAAAAACCGACTCTAAAAATATTATCGATTGATTTTTAGACCAATTTGTGATCTAGACTAGTGTCTCTCAAAGTGGTAGTCCTCGGACTAGTGCCTCAGTTACTCAGTCGTTAGTTCACAGCGAATTGTCAAGAAATACATATAAATACGAACCCAAAATCACATGAGTTCCTTTATACCTGTTTTATCCTTGAATTTGTTTACAAAAGATTTTATAAAAGTCAAATATCAAATTTAATGTGATGCATGCTGTAATTTTCGGAAACTTTAATTAATTTTAAATGTATTTTTGTAAATATTGACAAAAAAAAAGAAAAGATTTATAATGAATAATTTGGCAATTGCAGCAAGTTCTTGTCACTTGTGAACTATGCCACAACGAATAGACGCTGTTCTGAAAAATAGGGTAGGAGTAATGCTACAAATACATATTGTTTGTAAGGAATAACATATACATTTTTTAAATTTAGTTAAATATTCTTGTTCTTCCTAGAGTGCCATGCTCGATGCTCTGAACTGACAAGTCACAAGTAGGTTATTTCCCCGCATATAGTTGTGTTGTGTGTGTTGCCTGTATGTAACACAATCGTATGGGACCTACAATTTATTATCGTGGAATCCGAACCACTAATTATTTAGGGGAAATTTTACTAGGGCTTTTACCTCGGTGGTTACCCGAGGAAGAAACGGTCGGAAAAATGTAAGGTGTTTTTCCGGGGAATGAACCCTGGCCCGCCGCTCAGTAGTCCACACACTAACTAACTGAGCCACGACCGTTCTCTAAAAGATTAATAAGTATACCGCTGCACAAAATGGTCTAGGGTTATTTGATGAAGTTGGGAAAGGAATGGTTTTTGTTGTTTTATAAAGATTTTGTTAATGGTATGTAAGCAGGCTAGTCACCTGTGTGTCGGCCGTCATTGTGCGGGTATTCCTGGGATCGCAATTTGCTAGATTCGAGTCCAAATGTCGCAGGTTTGGATGAAAGTTTGCAAACTTTCGCGATTTAGGTTCGATTTCAGGGGGGCGGTTTTGTAAACGTTTACACGCCCGTGTGGAGACAGACGCACAAAAATAATTCGAAGGGTTATTTAGGTTATAATACGCCTGTTTGATGTTTAAAACAACTGTCAAGTTGACATTCATATCTAACTATTATAGTCTGTGGCGCCCGCTCCCCGCCTAAGTAAGGTAGGGTGGCCAGACAGTCACACAAATGGTCTTCGCGGCGGACGCCTCGAAGGACCACCAGCAGAAGGCTGGAATATAGAAATTAAACGGAGGTTGTGTGACACGAACGCACCGAGTTGAGCCGCACAGGAAGACACGGACGACCTAGAGGAAAGGAGAGGGGATAAAAAACTTTTCTGCTCCTAGGGGCTGCTCTAGGAGACTAACACAAGGGAAATGGTAGTCCTAGCTGGGGTGTAGACGGGTAAAATCCTAGGCCCACAAGTAATGGCTATGGAAGAACCAAACCTAGAAATCTCACGACGTCTCTGAAAACCCTAGCCAAGCGACAAACAATGCGGAAAACGTTGCTCAACACGGTGGACGTATCACATAAATAAATACAGTGCCACAAAAATGCAATATACAATAATAAACTGATAATAACAAAATTAATTATAAATACAAAATTACAGATGTTAAATTTAAATTAAATCAGCACATGTGATCAAGAGATCAGCGTGTGTGAACAAAAAAAAAAAAAAAATACAATATTACGATAAAAATATAAGTTACAAAAAAAAAATATATTGTAAATTAACAATGAATTTAGTGGATGTAAAATTGGCATGGACTTACATTAATGCTTCCCTAATAAATATTAAGAATATTTATTTCCAATCTTACACATGTGGCACTGGTGTCCCAAAAAGCAGGTTCCTGGGTGCTCGGAATAGATCCTTGGATGTGGAGATACACACAAATAATTAAAGTGATGACACAACAGGTGTAGAATCACTTAACCGCGTTAGAGACGCGAATTTTAAGATTAGGAACTGTAAAATATATATTTTCGTCAGGCGAACTATATTCTTACTAGCGGACTACTCTCTGAACAGGTCAGTAACGAGTGGATTAGTGAGTTAATAAAATGTTAGAACTCGCAAATAGCGGCTCTCAACATTTATAAAAACATCAAAAGTTTTGATGTTTACACTCAATAGTTCCATTGAAAAAAGTTTCAGCTATGATTGAGAAATGGTAACTGTCACATTTTATAGGTTAACTAGAATCACATATCGCCTTTGGGTAGCAACTGTTCACTTCAAGTATTCGGTTGATATCAAACGAACAAAATTTGCGTTTTTAGTAACTTAAATTTTTATAACCGCGTTTTGCAGTAATAAATTTAACACTACGTTAAATACAGCCGCATCTTGCAGTAAAACGCAAAGTAGCGAAAAGAACAAACCTGTTATCACAGTGTTGGTTCACATGGATACGTCAAAGTCCGTTTACACCACAAAAGTCACCAAAATCATCAGATCTAATTACGTATTACAAAACGAAACATTTTATACCAATGAAATTATAGCATTTTTCTATGGTTTTACTGGCACTAGATTTTGATTTATAGTAACTTTTACTATTTAAGTGAGGCCTTTCGATCTATTTGCTTAGCAAAAGCCCACTTTAAACCTTTAAAAAAGCGCTCGTGACAAATAAGAAAATTCCAGTTAGTTCTTCTTAAACGTTTGGAATAGCCTTATACTTAACACATTAAAACAAGTAAAAACCCATACGATTTTTTCATGAAATGCAGTTAAATTTCAACAACGTGGTATTTTAGCATCGATGTTACCTAACATAGGATTTAGCATTCCTTTATGAAATTCGGAATACATTTAATAAAGTTCCAAAAATCGGGTTGCTGAATTAAAAAATTTTAGCAGGCAGCTCTTGTGAGTTGTGTCTAGCACACCACTGGTCTGTTGTCTGTCTGTGTGTGTGTATTTTTCTCATCTTGAGCCGAATGCGCAATGCAGCGTATAGTATGTGTGGTGTTGCTTGGAACGAGCAGAAATAACCGTTGTCGCTGTCTGTAAATAATCGCATTGCGGTCCTGGGCAGGCCATTGTCCACCCCTCGTTGTCATTAAGTACTCGCTGTTTATCATTCAGCCGTTCTAAAGCCGCCTGTAAAATTTAATTCTCGACCGAGTGGTTTTCGTACGGTGATCATTTGAGTGAGTCCCGCTTCTCTAACACTATACTTGTGTTCCCTAATTGTATCTCGCGAATGTTGTTACACATAACAATGTTGATTCCGTACCAAAGGATAATGTGCTTTACAGGGAATTACTGAGAATTGAACGTATCTACAACCCCCGCCTGAAATCTCTCAGTTATGCAAACTTTCAACTTCGACTACGTTTTTGTTTTTCTGTCAACAGGATCGCCGATAGCAAACGCAGGGCCAAGGGCAAAGGTGAAATGCGAAGTTCTTTCAAAATACACATTTTTAAGACTTAAAAAACAAGAATACCGCTTGTAATAATTTAAGTAACAAAAGCTGCGTTCAGAGTTCTTAAATTAGTCGACTATAGGTTATGACTCGTGCAGTGTTGATTGTCACTAACAAGTTTGTCATATGGTAACGCGAGCACCCGTTCAGACTTCTAAATTTAATACGTTATATGTCGATTGTCGGTAGTTTTTCAAACTTATAGTTAGTGAGTTGTTTTAATGAGACAGACATATAAACATATATTGGCCATCTCAGTCTACATCGCAGAGAAAGTTTACATTGTATGCCTTTACATCAGCGTTTCCCAACCTTTTATCATGGCGGACCGGCAAGAGACCTAGAAAAAATTCGCGGACCGGCAAGTTTAGAAAGTAATGTGTATCGCAAAAGTTTTATATTTTTGTATTGCACTGATTTCAAACACAAAAAAAAAAACAACAAATAAAAAGTCACATTTAATTAGTGAAAAAATAAACAAATTATTACATAAGCAATTAACAGATTAAGGATAAAGATTTTCATCTTAAAATTAAGTGGGTTATAACTTATTAGGCGAATAGTTGCATAGTAAAAAAAAATCTCGCAGACCGGCAAAAAAATCTCGCGGACCGGCAAAAAAATCTCGCAGATCGGCAAAAAAATCTCGCTGACCGGTGCCGGTCCACGGACCGGCGATTGAGAACCACTGCTTTACATAACCTATCAAAATGTCATCGTGCCGATTAACACAAATCTCGCCCAAAATTACAAAGACGAACAGTAAATATGTTCATTTTAGGTATTTAGATTAGGTTTAGTTAGTAAAAATCTAAGATAGCAGAATTAGGAAAACGATTAATAGATAATAAACATGTATGAAGCAGTAGTAGTTTGTTTAAAGATACACAGATGTCGTACTATTAATAACGCACTAATTTACTTAGCTGTAAACGCTGCCTTGAACGTTAAAACTATCTACTAAACTTATCCAAAACGCACAGTGAACAGTCAACTAATTTAAAAAGCTCTGAACGTAACTTAAGTTTCTCAGTAACTTATTATTTATTGAAGATATGAGTACATTTTCTGAACAAAATAAAAACACCTTCTTTCATAATAATTGAAATGATGAGAATTAAAAGTAATCCAAATAATTGATTTTAAGTTGGTTGTTTTTACTAATTTTGTGTTTGCGGGAAAAATATAAATATAGGCTATTACGAACGTCGAAGCGAAACTAAATTTTTATTTTTCTAAGTTGTCACGAGCTCATTTTTTATTGATTAAAGTGGACTTTTGCCGAACTAAATGATCAAAAGCCTCATTTAATCGATAAAAATTACGTTTTCAAAATCGAGTTCTTCTTAAAACGGACTGTATGTACATATTCAATTAAAATATATATTTTTAAACCCTGTGTGGGGTATCAAATGAAACCTCTTAATGCGTGGATAAACCAACTAATTTTTAATTTTGACAAATAATTTTTTTTATTTCCTTTTCGCCAAAAATGTGACATAAATTTTGTCCCCTACCCTATTTCCCATAGAGGTTGGTCTAAAACCTAAAAAAATTCTCAAGCATGCATATTGATGAGAAATGGAATAGTTCAACAGGAATTTTTGATCAGATTAATTTTTCGAAAAATATCAGATATTTTTGTTTCATTTTTTTAAATTTATTGAGTGGTATCAAAATAAAGCTCTTATGACGTAGATTAAGCAACAAAAAGTAGTTTTTTTTATATGCAAAACAAACTCTTGTCCCAGGAAGCTTAAACGAAAAATCTGTAAAAATTCTGAGTAATGCACACAATGTCAACCGGAATATTGCAATAGAAATTTTGGATCTGATAATCATTTAGTAGGTAATCGAATTTTTGTAGCACCATGCTTACAATATTTATTTAACAGACTGGAGAACTGGGTGGCTATAGCGGGGCTCTGCTGCGAACGCATCTCGTAATTAAGCACACTTGTAAGTCTGATGAAAGCCCGTTGTTTATTCTTTTAAAGTTATCAAAATTTAGGTTTTTTATTATGTACCCACCATTTGTTATCACTAAATACCTAAAAAACCCTGAAATGTTTGAAAATTCACACTTGACATAATTTTTTTTACATTTAATTAAAATTTAGAAAATTAGTGAAACATAGCGAGCATTTGTTTTATAATTTTCTAATATTTTTATTTTATTATGATATTTAATTTTTGTGATTTATTTTTATTATTTCTTCACAAAAGCGCACCGTTTCCTAAAGCGCGGGGCCCGGGGCAAGTGTCCCGATTGCCCGAGCTTATCAACGGTACTGTCTATCAGCTTCATCAGTTAATCAAGAAATAAAAAGAATTAAAATTAAAATCCTAATTAACTTCTTGATTTTTGAACAAGGTTGGAAATTTAATTACACCCTCAGAAGAAAAAAATAAGATGATTATCTTTTTAAAAAAGAACTATTGTTCATTCTGTTCTTTTGTATTGCAAAGAAACTGCGGAACAACGAAAAAAACAGCAGATAATGGTTGGGGCAAGATCATCCCTGTCCGAGACAATGCTCGGGGAAAATGCACCTTAGTCTAGCAACAAGAGGTACAGGTTAACGGACATATTTATTGAAACGTCCCCGAAATAGCATTGTTTCAAAGTCCAATCTAACTTTGCAGCCAGAGTTGATGGCGATACAATAAAACTGGCCAGTTATAAAGTTGTCGGCGACACCTTTCTACCGTTGCGCTCCGATACAACCGCAGGGAACCGGACTTTACCGGTTTACCTCTTTCTCAACACAGAATTTAATTAAATAATAAAGAGATTATTTTGACACAAATTTACAGCAAATGAGCTGCGAAATATTACTTCATATAAAGGAATCTGTTACAAAGTAACAAAATCAGAGAAAATTGTGGCAATGCTCTTATGTCTGGATTCCAAACAAAATATTTCATCATGTGCATTGAAGAACAGGACCGTTTTTTCACTTAGACCATTCAGACAATGGACTAGGGTCAACTTAGTTGTATATATATTGTAGTATAAAAATAGTTTCCCACAGCGTGTTCCGCAAAATATGCCAGGAGATCCGCGATTTTGAGAAAAGGAGAGAAATTTTTTGTTCTGCGATCTTTAGACATGGTTTCCACGACAAAATAAGTTTGTAAACCGCTGGTCTCAAAAATTCAAAAATTCAAATTATTGTTTTTCTTTTTCCATAGTTATTATTTAATTTCTTCTTTTTTTGTGAAATTAGAATAGCTTCTCCTTTTTAAACGCTTGATACTAGATACTAGTCAGATATGCTATCAGATCTTCGGATTATTTGGAAATGAGAATTGGTAATTAAAGTATTAGGTCGTCAAGGATGAAATTTGCAGAAAAAAAAGGCAAAGTTGGTTGATAGCTTATAAATATAAGGAATTATTTTATTCATCAAAGTATGCACCCATATTGTCTATACACTTTTGCCATTTAAGCGGCAGGTTGTTCAGATCGATGGTATAAAAGCCTGGCGGACGAGAGTCAATGAATTCCTGGAAGGCCAGTTTTACAGCATTGTCGGAATTAAACTGTTTTCCTATTAAAAACTTCAAACTAAAAACGTCAAAATCGCGTGAGAATGGAGGATGATGAAGAAATTCCAACTTCAATTCCTCTAGTTTTGGCACTGTCATTTGTGTAGTGTGTGGTCTAGAGTTATCATGCAATAAAATAGGAGTTGATCTGTTGATCAATCTAGGCTATTTTTCTTTAAGTTTTTGCATCATTTCGTCCAGTTGGTTGCAGTATATTTCTGCTGTGATCGATGAGACAAGTTTTTGTTTTGTTTGGTCTTTAAGTTACATTAACGAAATTTGGCGAACCAATTTGATATTGTCTGCTGCGTAGTAACACTAGAGCCAAATACACTATTAATGTTTCGCGCGGTCTGCGATGCCGTAGTTCCACGTAAGAACTCATACTTCATAATAGTGCGAATTTCCGATCGTTCCATTTTCAACAAAATTAATTTTTTAAAAAAGTTTTTGATTTTTTTTAGAGTATACCTACAACGATTTCCTTAAACAAGCGAGATGAGTAACATTCCAACAAAAAAAAAAAAAAACAGAACGGTAAAATATTAAGCCAATGTCAAATAATAAGCTGTTAAAGTTGGCAATATTATTAACTACAAATTTGATCCTTGACGACCTGATATTAACAATGACGAAAATTATCATGTTATCGAAGTGTGTTTAGTTAGTGGAATTGAAGATATTAGCTTTGCTTTACATTGAAAGCAATACGATATATTAATTGGATTGCAGTAACATAATAGATCCGTGGTTCTCAGCTAGGCTGCTGCTGCACCCAAATATATGAAAAGATGCCGCTAACTTCGTAGAATTAATACAGATATAACACGTAGAAATGAGGGAAGGATGCCTTGAATTTTTTATATTGTACCTATATAAGAATGCCTTAATCTGAAAATTTTAGAACCACTGTAATAGACAAATAATAATAATAATAATAATAGCCCATACGTCCCATTGTTGGGCAAAGACCTCCCCGAAGTTTCTCCTATTTTCTTTTTTTTGTAAATGTTGGCCATTCCTCATTAAAACTGTTAATTCATCTCTCCATCTGGTGAGCTGTCTACCTCTTCTACGTTTGCAGCCCCTTGGTATCCATTCCGTGAGTCTTTTACTCCATCTGTCATCTTGTGTACGCATCATGTATCCTGTCTACTTCCATTTAAGTCTTTTTGCTGTAAGGGCAATATACTTTATCTTAATTACAGATCTTTATTTTAGTTAGTGCCCATGTTTGTGCACCGTATGATAGAACCGGTAACATACATGTGTCTAATAACTTCTTCTTCAGATGTAACAGAAGGTTTTTTTTTTCAGTGAGGTACCTAAGAGACCAAAACTGTTTCCACGCATTTGTTTATCTTCTCTTTATTTCTATGGCGTTTTTGTTTTTAAAAGAGATGGGTTGACCAAGATAGGTAAATTCTTCAACGTAATCAATTTCACTTTTATATATGTATATTGTACATTTGTACATTATTGGACATTATTTTTGTATTTTGTTCATAACTAATCCTACTTTCTTCCCTTCTATATTAAGCGTTTTCATCATTGACTCTAAGTCTTCTTTTGTTTCAGCGAATAGGACTATATCGTCGGCAAATCTTAAGTTGGTTAGGTTTTTTCCATCTATACTAATTCCACTTCCGTTTTCTTCCAGGCGATTTGTCTGAAAATTCGTTCCCCCCCAAGTAAACAAAATTGACAAATAATTTGCTGAAAAGTCTAGGACGGTTCCTATATAATATTTAATAATTTAGTTTATATTTTTTGTTCTCAAGCAAACAGAATCAAAATTGAAATTCTCCAAAAAAATATTGTTACGTGGTAAAATACCCAATAAAATATAAGATGGAATTGGTTGTGATTTTAAATCTTTATGAAATTACTTAAACATTGTACTTATACACTAATTAATAGACAATAATAACACAATAAATAAACTGTTAATCTACAATTAACTGTAGTCTATAATAATTCTCATGTAGTCTGCACTAGATCAGGTAGTCAATTGACTAAAACACTCAGTCACCGTACTGAATGCCACTAACTCAGTATCTTCACTTGAGTTCAATCGCTTGTCTAACTCCATACTGATGTTGAATGCAGGAACCTGACTTATTGACGACCTTGACTGCTCCGCTGAACTGACTCAACCACTTCAATAAGACTGACTTGACTATTGTTTTTAATGACTCGCGGAGCTTCACTGTCTGAATAATACTACTCCTTCGGTCGCGGGTCGCGCGCTTATGTAGAAAACCTTAAAACGTTCCGTAGACTTCTAAAAGTTTAAGGTAACTCAAAATTCTATATTCTCTGTCCGTTTCAAGGCTACTGTATTACTTGGCAGGGTCATATTCGTAACTATATTGTTTTATTTATTTTACATTGATACAGTTACATGTTTATAAAAATAATTACGGAACCCCTGCTTTAAGGGGCGCAATAAATCCCCATGGCACTGTTGAAGAGATATGTCTCGCGAACTCTTCAAGCAATTAACATCATAATATTAAATCTTGCACAGACATTAGAGCTAATTTAAGGTTTTTGTGATGAAAACGAGCGACCTTATAGGGCAACATTAACTCTGATAACATCCAATCAAAGAGCAGCTGGTCATTAAAAATGTCACTTGCTTGATATCTGGGGATAATGCGTCGATAAAACCATTGGAACGACAATTATAATTGTTAACTGGGGCCATTTAACCGACACTTCAAACCGGAGTTATTGGCTCCGGACCCAGTGCTCCGGGCACAAGTCGCTCGATAAGATAATACGCTAATGTCTGCTTTTCGATACTGATCTTTCTATCCCAGTGGTCGCACCTTACCGCGCGTAAATTGATTTTAAATTCCCAAATCAATCTATAATGGATCTAATATTTTATTAAACGAGGAAAATACTTTGTATAAAACTATATTTTATGATGAGTAATTAAATAATTTAATTTGCATTTGTGTGTCGTTATTAAAAGTTTTTTAAAACACTTTTAAAAACTATTAAAACATCCTCTTAAAACTAATATTGCGAGTAATAACGCCCTATCAGCGCCGAGCATTTTCCCTCTTAAATAACATTTACGGATCGCTCTTTTTGAATAAATTTGTAGTTAAAGTATAACTTCATTTGTAAAGAAGTTTTAAGTACTTTTAAATTTGCAATAAAAGTCGGATTATTATTAGCAATAATGCCAGTTAATATCCTGCCGAGGATTTTATTACCAGGGAAATCTCTTCATGTACCGCGCCCTAACACACATGAGTCCAGCCTGTTACCGCATAGAAATTTTTAAAATTCAAACAATATATTGTATGCGCGATTTTGAATTTTCTTGTTCTTAAATAAAATTTGTTTTTGTTTGTAAAGTAATTCTTATGATTGCTACTGAGACGCTCCGAGTGGAATAAATAATGATTTTTATCTGTGCATCTGGCGTTCTATTCCCCTAAACCCCCTTCGTGCTTTAATGTGGTTCTGCTCCCTTCCAACAATGCTATGTTACCCAGGAATGGGAGTCGAGCCAAATGTTGTATTAAAAATTCTTTTGTTTCACTTTGTCAGTGTAAAATGTTACGAACATGTATATAATTTCCAGTCCGGATTCCTTTTGGTCTAAAAAATGCTCCAGCAGCCATGGGAATAAAAAATACACAGTAATATCGGCGGCGATGGATCGTTAACTTAATCAAATATGATTAAGATAATTTTAATGGGAAATAAGGACACTAATTTAAATGTTAAAAAATAAATAAATAAACTGGTGTATGCGACATATAGAATACTATGAACAGAATTTTGTTAACCGTCTTGAAAATGATCAAAACAGAACTTGTAAATTCGCTCTTTTCACTAGAGTTGTAGATACGACCTCGATGTCGTGGTGAAAACGACTAAATACACTGAATCTCAAAATACTATCAACGAGATGAAAGGTATTTGATTTATGTCTGCTACACAAAATAGTAAATGGTAATATGGACATACCCAACATGTCTAGGGTATCCTTTCGAGTAAATGCTTATACCACTAGGTCCTGTGACTTGTTCAACACTTATCAACATAGGACTTTTATGATCAAAACGCGAGCTTGGACAGATCTGAAGATAATATAATGAAGTGGCCAGCAACAGCGATATATTTCACCTGTCCTACACTTGTTTTAAGATCATTTTGAATCGCATGAATTCTTAATTAAAAATTATAGACATAGGGCAAGTTCCAGAATTCATCAGCAAATGAATCGATTCATTCATTCAATGACATAATCGATGGAACCAATGCGATATGATTAGCACTGAAATTTGGAACGATTCGTTGATTTGTGTACTATTTACCTAACCTAACATTTTTGCTAACATCATGATGCTATTATTTTCAAAATAAGTGCAAAATGATACATCTTCTTCGTCTGATTCTGGTGAATTAAGTATTTCAAATGAAGAATTATTGTAATACGTGTCAAAACAATACATCGCAAACTGATCAATTATGTAGCGAATAAATATGCAAGTGAATAAATATTGCAATAATGATCTCCATCAACAATTTAGGATAAAATGTTAATCATTAATAAAGGCGGTATAAATTTCATTTAAATTACGCTTCCACCATGGCCAAATATACCTCTTGATAGAGTTGGTCTTACTTCAATCAGTTAATGTCTTCTCATCCGATGGAACCGATTGCTAGTCGGATTTTACATCGGTGAATTTAGAAATGCATCGATTAGTAAAATCGATGAATGAAGAAACGGTTTGATAGATTTGTGATGCAATTCATTAGTCAATCGATGAATTCTGGAAGTTGCCCATATATTGTATGTCTTTTGTTTTACGCATTAATTTCTTATTTAATATATATGTAACTATGTACAATTGAGGCTTGACTTTTATGTATTTAAATAAATAAATAAATAAATAAATAAATAAATAAATAAATAAATAAATAAATAAATAAATAAATAAATAAATAAATAAATAAATAAATAAATAAATAAATAAATAAATAAATAAATAAATAAATAAATAAATAAATAAACTGTTACTTAGGCAATCCGCTATTCAGTAGTTAATTATTAAGCATGTGCCTTTGGGCTCATAGGTGACTTTAGGATTGTTGTTGTGCGCTTATTTTTATTTTAATAGTCCCAAAGAAAATAATATATCGGCGTCACAACAACATTAGTGGACAAACACTGGGCTGTATGCTATGTGGTATCGCCTTGTTGGTACCAAATATCCTTCAATTCAATGCAATTTACTTCTGGTTTAGATATATCCCCAAAATTCGCAATGTAGTTGTTTGGGCAATGCCCAATTGCTGCAAACGATGTGGAAATGATATTTTTGGACCTTCAGGTTCAATTTTACGCACCGCAATAAATTAGAAGACGCACATGCATCTGTATGTTCTGTACTTACCTGGTTTATAAAAATTTCTTCACTAAATTGCAAATAGTTTGCTCACTTAAAAGATTTGTGAAACATATATTTTATTGAAAATGATTTTTTGTAATAAGTTTGAAATAGTTTAATGGCTCCCTGCACTGAGACAACATGGTTAATTTTGTATTGAATTATAGATGACAGTTATCAAACTACAACATTAAAAATATTTGACTTTCGCAGAGATATAACGAGTACTTTTGGCACCTACTGCTAGTAAAGAAAACTGCGCCATAATTGAAGTAAAAGTTATCACTATTAATATGTATGATGATCTTTGAATTATTTAGAAACTGAAACAAATAAAAATAATTTAAATAAATTTCAATTAAAATTAATATACATTTAATTTTTTGCATAAGTTTATTTGTCATATTATAAACAATTAAGAATCAATATTTACTAAAAGCCTACTGAATTTGGAACCATTTATACTTTTTTTTTTTTGGACTTAGCTACTGAGGCCCATTTATACTTAGAAGATGCGCATTTTTATGCTCTTTCCAATAATATTTTTAATTTTGCCCGTTGACTTTATCTACTGTTTTTAGAACTATTTTTTCATGTTGATTTGCTGTGGACACGCGTTTTATACGCTAGTGTAATATTGTTTTTAGTGTTCACGGATGAAATAGTTACTGTTTCCGACAAGATATTAGTTATTAGCGATAACCCAAATCAGAACATGCGCAATGTTAGTTTCCTTGAATTAAATTTTTAAACTGAGTTCTCCCACTTGAATGTACTACATCGTGATTGCAATCTGATGTCAGCTAAATTCGCGGTGAAACGAATATCTAACACGTCTCAAGTCGGACATGCGCATTAAATCTGTGCAGGAAATTATTCCTTAACTGTTAGTAACTTATTAGACACTTCATCCACGAACAAACCTAACTTATATTTTAAATAAGTTAATAGATCAACCGGTAACAGATCTACACACTCAATAACAAACAATTGTTAAAAAATTTGGTCGCCTTCTGTTTAGCGCCTATGGTCGGGGCTATAGTCACTGGATTATATAAAGTAGCGCAAGCCTTTGAAGAAGCCGACAGACCCCAGGGTTGCTTGGCACCATTGGTTCCCCTATTAAGCAAACTAAAGCAGCAATTTTTACGTTCTTAAGTTTGCGTTGGCTCATTTGTGTTGGCGATATTTTTAGCCCCAGCATGGCCGCCGTTGCGCTACTTGGTATAATATAGTGACTTTAGTCGCGGCTACATTGGCCATAGTCTTAGTACGTCTCTGTACTTTCGTCAAATATCTTAAAAACCTTAATGGTACTATTGGAAAACCCTTTATTCGAAATTGATTACTTGTCCTTATTAAGAAGCAATTTAAATTCGTGCAGAACAAACGGTGTCACATAGTTGCTTTGATTGGAGTGGGTATGCAATGCGCGTTCACTCCAGGAGTGCATACAGTGCAAGAAGCACTTGACGGATGGCGGCCCGTCACTCCCGACATCCAGAATGAAAGGCTCGAATGCACTTACATACACACGGTGCCGCGACACCCAGCACATGTTATTAACTGTCGAGTAGCGTAATATTGCACGGCTCCACCGATATATTGCCACTATAACACGCTATTCAAGAACAGCGTATCTACCAGTAAATTCACTGTCATGCATCAAACATTATCCTGTACACTTGTCCATCAGGGCCCGGCTCGTATGGACCATCGCGCTCATTAGACTGTTTAGTGTAATCGCCGGGGGTTGAGCGCCAGGATTTATTAATGAGGCCTATGGCCACCGGCAACGTTTTGACATATGTTTACATTGTACACGAGATGAATTACCCAGATACCGGATAATTTTATTCATCCGATAGTTAGCACCTCAGAACAAACACTTATTAATTCCTACAGATCGTTAAATTAAAATTCCAATTAACCTAGACAAAACGTGATATCTGAAAATATCAGAGATGGGAAAACTTAAAAGATACATTTTTAATATATTCACCTCATCGTTAATGAAAAAAATTGATGTGAAGTGTGAATATTCACACATTTCAGGGTTTCGCAGGTATATAATAAGTGAAGGCGGCATGCTGAGTGTTTAGGACAAATTTTACTTTGTAGTAATCACGGCAAAACGAACGATATTTTTAAAATAATGTATCGTATGTTAATCATATAATAAGACTGGTTATTAAATTTACCCTCTTAAAAATTAAATGCAACATTTGTCAAAATATAACTAGAATTTTGACAAAATAATTTCAACATAATAAAAATGCAAAAAAAAACAGAAAAAATAAAATTCACTCCGTACTCGAAACCCTTCGTTTTCAGCGAATTTTAGATTACGAAACCAGTGCTCTAACCACTACGCTATCGTACGCTTTGCATGTGGGTGCCTTACATTGGTATAATTTTTGTACTTTGTGAACCAAAAACCACAAAAATGCGTTATTTTCCGAAAACATAATCTGATCAAAAATTCCTGTTGTACTATTTCGGTTCACACCAATATACATTACATAGAATTTTTTTTGATTTTTAGTTTAAACCCTCTGGGCTACAGGGTGTGGGACTTTTTTTTGCACAATTTTGGCAAAAATCGCATCAAAATAATTTATTTTGCAAAAATAAAAATTTGATCGTTAATCCACGTACTAAGGGCTTTCATTTGATACGCTACTCAGAATTTAAAAAAAATATTTTTGTTTTCGATGAGCACATTTTTGTTTATATTTTTAGGGGGTTATGTTTTTTACATTTTTTAGTATTTTTTCTATGTGCGGGTCAAAGAGTTGTATAAGCATGCCAAATTTCAACTCTCTAAGTTTAGCCGTTTGGCTACAATTTTTACCGAACAGACAGACAGACAGACGACAAAATGACGGTATAAGGGCTTTTTGGTCATACCTACAAAACCCTAAAAAGTATCCCACAATACCAAGGGAGCAAAGAAAGGCTATTTCAAGAGACCTAGTGAGCAAAAAAATGCCACTTCTAGAGATCTAGTGAAAAAAGAAAAACAAAATATCAAATGGTCATCCGACCACCCGATCGACCAGTCGATCTATATCGACCGTTTGTCCAGCTCCGGTTGTCAAAATTGAATTGATTAGATACAATCCTTGACGTACAAATTGCACAAGCATATCGTCGGCTTACTTGTAAAACCTTCCAAGGCCGATTTACGACTGTTTTGAGTTTTTTGTTTTATTATTTCCGTAAAATAATACAAAATTGATAAAATAATCATAACATGTTTTGCCCACTGTAACTGAAATTGTATTACTGACATTTCATGAAAAGTTCATAAAACAGAGTTCTAAAATAATGATTGTAGCAAGTTTTTAGCATCTCCTGAAAAGTTATGCTCTCTTTCTTAGAAGTATTTAGGTATGCCGACGATATGTGTTTAAATAAAAGCAGTATCGTTAATGCTTCGTTCAGAACCTCCAAATTAGAAATCAGAATTAGTACTTAGAATTAACGTAAATGTTTGGTACACGTGACTGTACGTTATCATTCACAACCTCCTAAATTAATACTTATACTTATTAATTAAAATTAAGAGTTTGTTAGCTACAATCCCTTACGTTAATTTATAATTATCGCATGCGCAGTAAGCATTTGTCTTAACCTAAAAATTTCTATTACCATATTTTTTGTTTCTATTCATATCTTTCTGTCTTCTATGAGCATAGATATAAATTTTCCCTTTATTTTAATTCTTTTGAGAACTATGAAACACTCAAAACCTTATTAGCAAATATAAACAGCTGTCAAATATCGATCAATAAAGTAGAAATGGATAGAAATTTCTATCAGTGTCTTAATTTCTTAATTTACATTGTGAACACTACTTAATTTCTACGTACTAATTTTATATTAAGTACTAATTTCACGTTAATTCTAATTTATAATTTGGAGGTTCTGAAGGAAGCATAATAGTACCTACTTATTTCGAAACAAAGTATATTATTCATTCTCTGCTCTCTTAAAATCTTGCATTCTAAAGTTTGATGTTTTTATTTTGAACCACGACAGCTGCCTCCATGAACTAATAAAACACATGCAATTCATTTTTTGTCTCACTTGTCACAATTCAATTCATGTCACTAAAGCAACATAAAAATTCGAATATTATCCACGACACTCATTTGTCGCTAACGTGTGTCGGGAATTTGGACAAAATATTTTGAAGTAGGTATTTCAACATTGGCGTACTTGTAAGTTTTTCTTTAAAAAAAAAACAATATGTAAATTTTCCATTTGCAATCAGGGCCTGCTTTAGGAGGACGCAAGCAGGGCAACTGACCAGAGCGACAAATTGGAGGGGGGTGACGAATTTGGTGGGGCAGAAAATTTGGGACGTGACAAAATTAGTAGAAAGAGAAAATTAAAATCAATAAAAACCAATAAAAAAATAATAATAATAACAAATTATTTATAATTTAACATCAAGGGCGGCAAGAACCATTTCGTCTAGAGCGACGGAACCCTGTTATATTGGCCCCTGATTGCAATTGAAAACGGAGTGTGTATATTAGTTTTTTAAAGCTTCTCGTCGTCAATAATCATTAATACTAAACCAATTATGTACCAAAACCATGAAAATTTATAATGTGAATCTATGCAACACGCATTCCAATACACAATTATTCCAAATTAAATGGGCATGAAATTGTCCTCTTACTTTGAAGGACGTGTTGTTTGACTCTGAAGATTGAAGCAAAAAAAATCAAAGTATATCTAAGACCAAAAAGATAAAATTGTACAAAATTATAATTCGGTCGATACTGAGGAAAAATCTGAGGACAACAGGAGCAATAGCAGCTCAAAATTTTTAAACAGTATGCGAAAAAATTAAGCGATAAGAATAGTGATAAATATATTGGTTAGGTTAGGCCAAATAAAGACATGTTATAAAAAAAATGTTCGAAGAGGGTTACAATTACCACAAGATCGAGGAGAAGACCTAGAACGAGGTGGACGGACAATATATTCAATCTCCAGAAACTTATTAACAGATGCAGTCTGTTTTCAAACGGTATACGGTTAATTCCCTTTAAGTCGAACTGCCATTTGCCAGCAATAAAAGTTCGACTTAAAAGAAGTTCATGATATAAAAAATAATTCGTGTACAAAATTCACAGTACTTTATGGTTTATTACATTTCCAAGTAATATCTATTTTAGCACTTTTTACTTGCCCGACCTTAATATGGAGGGTTCAGAAGCCAACAGTGTAAGTCAAATTTTGCCTGAAATTGAATTATGTAGTTCAATAACCTCTTTGATGCTAAAACTTTCAGTTGACAAAGCAATCTTATACTTAAGTTTATTTGTACGTTATCTATCAATAAAAATATTCTTCTGTATCCTATACAAGCAATGGTATGTCTTACTTTAAAACTTAATTATTTCATTTTCAATGTTTATTGACTTACATTGATTGGCGTCTGAACCCTCCAATATATAGGTAACGGGCAAGTATTGCAATTGCGAAAATTTTCGGTGTCGAGATTTTGACTGATGACCACGTTTCATGGTTCAGGGAATCCATAAACCTATTTTTCGAGTGCCGTCCGTTTGTGTGTGTGTATACACGATAACTCAAGAACGGTTCAACTTAGAGAGTTCGTTCTGGTACTAAAAAAATTCTCCTATTGGGAAAAACCCTATTGTTTTTATGAAGATCCAAAACCGGAAACGGAAGTTATTAAGCTTTGAAATTTTAAAAAATTCGAACTAGTACATCAAGCTTTGTACTATAGGTCGTACATTTTCGTGCTTACTGCTTCTGCGTGCACGCAAAGCAGTAGCGTGTTTATGACTTATTATTTTATTAGTCGCCTGTTTGTTTGGTACCTTGTTTGTGTTTTGGACCGCCACTGGTAAAATAACTGCAGTTCGCGTCGATTTGATGACTCATTGTGTGTTTCGAAAATGAACGACCTATAGTACACCAAATTTATATAGATCATATTTTGATGTATTTTTAATATTTACCTATTTTTTTTTTTTTGCCGACATATATAAGGGAGGTATTGTGATCATACCGATTTTTACATTTCGAGATTTCGATGGATGACGAATTGAGGTCCCTACATAACGTTTTCATTATTTTTAGTATGATGTCTGTTGGTCTGTCTATCTATCTGTCTGTCTGTCTGTCTGTCTGTCCGTCCGTCTGTCTGTGTACACGTGCAGAGCAAATTTGGCTAAAAGGATTTTTATGAAACTTCATATTTAAGCTTTTGAGATGGCACGAGTTAATCAACTTTTGGTAAAAATCGGTTGACTAGAAATGGGAGTTTACTCGTGTCGATTTTAAGATTATTGAGAATATATCATAACAGAAAAATATTTCGAAAAAATGTATTTAAGAAAAGTTTCTATAAAAGCAATAACTAACAACTTTTAATTGAGACATTTTTAGATTTTTGAAACATTTTTCGAAATTATCTATTTAAAGTATCTATTTTTTCATACTTATATGTAACGTTTCCATGGTTATGATAAATAATATCTCTGTTAGAAAATATTGGGCCAAGTTACTTCTATTCTACTGCTAGAATGTATTTTATACAAGTACTTTGTGATGGCGGTCCGTCCTTTGGTGGCCCCAGCTGATTTTTTAAAATCTGTTTTGTTCGGTTAGCAAGTCTAGCGGAGGTCTCTCTTCGCCACTAGTTTAATTTTGGTTATAAGTGAAATCAATTAACTTTTTTTTGTTTAGCAATTTTGTTAATTCAGGAGTTCATGAAATAATTTCATACACGGAAATCAATGTTTAGATAACATACGTTTTGCAACTGAAATGAAAGTAAAATGAACACGTGCATAATTCGGTAAATCCCGGAAGAGAAACCGTTTATTACAGATATTCATGATCTTCCGGGAAAAACAATTGATGAAATACGAGTACGTTGGAAACAGAATATTTCATAAAAATTATTATCTTATAACTACTAAATTGGAACAACTTTGAGGAAAATTCAACAAGGAAAGTTTAAGTATGAGAGAAGTTGACTGTTGTCTATTTAGTAGGGAAAAGCTCTTTAAGAGTTGTAAAAGTCGATGATGCTGGTTTATTTTACTGATTATTCTAAGGTTAAATCTAAACAATATAATTAAGTTTTCATTAAATCGTAAGCGTTGTTTGGGAACCGAATTGCTGACGGCGTTTGTCTTGTCTCGGATCATAACAAAACAGAAGTAGGAGGTCGCGTTACGGCTTAATATCTGCATTGCAAATGAACGTACGGTGGTTCGTTGAAAACTTTAGATTTGGCCTGTAAATTACAGCCAGTAGATGTTTCTGTAACGCTCTCTGGTACAGCTGCACCGTTAATGCTCGGTGAACTAGCGCACTACCTAATGAATATGAATTCGAGTACATTACACTCCTAATGTTTGCTAAATGAATTTTTGAAAAGTTTCGTTAGATATTGCGTTATTCTGTTAATGAGAATGTAAGTGCAACGGCAACTTTACACTTTTGATATAGTAGTTTCTTCATCCTAAGCTCTTTTACCATTTGCTGCTGTCGGGCTATGGCGTTTGGGTAAACAGATCAAATCAGATTAGACTTTATTTGCTTTATTGCTTTTACTACATAAACAAAAAAATACAATGTAAATACATTTATAGATATATTTATTTATACTCATGTAATGTTTTGTCACTTTTTTTTATCTTATATCATACTTCCATCTTTTCACGTTCTTCTTGATCTTCCTAAACTGTATTTTAGATGCCCGTTGCAAATTTATTTGAAATGCCGTATTTGCCTTTTTTGTAGGTGCCGGGTTTTGTAGGTATGACCACCAAAAAACCCTTATAACGTCACTCATGTGTCTGTCTGTCTGTCTGCCTGACTGCTTGTCTGTCTGTCTGTCTGTCTGTCTGTCTGTCTGTACGGTAGAAATTGTAGCCAAACGGCTTAACATAGAAAGTTGAAATTTGGTATGCTTATACACGCTTTGACCCACATATAGGAAAAATATTACAGTACAAAAAAACATCCCCAGATAATTATAAAAAAATAGGGGGGCATCAAATAAAACCTCTTAATGCGTGGATATATAAGCTTTTTTTTTTTTTTGAAAAAGCATTTTTTTTTATGGGATTCTTCCCAAAATATGTAAAAAAATGTTTGTTCCCCAACCTATCTTCCAGAGGGGTTGATATAAATATCTGAAAAAATTTCTATAATGCACATTGATGGCAACCGGAATAGTTCAACAGGAATTTTTGATCATATTAGCTTTTAGAAAAATATAGATTTTTTGGGATGTTGAAAAAAATAATTATTTAAAAAAAATGTATTGCCTGGTATCAAAGGAAAGTTCTTAAAACGTATATTGAGGAACGAAAAGTAGTTTTTTAAAATTCGTTTCTTTTAACACGATTTTAGTCAAAAATATACCAAAAATTATAAGTGATGTACATTACTTATAATTTTTGGTATATTTTGGTAGATCAATATACATTGATCTGAGCCGGAAACGTACGAGAAGAATTTTTTATCACATTTTGGTTTTGCAAAATATTGCAGTTTTTGATCAAATTAATTATTTATTTAGTTCATGGCTAAATTATGGTTAATACTGTTATCGATTTTTTGTATTTATGACTAAGGTAGTGTAAATGTTTTTTTTATATTAAAAATATAATAAAAAATTGTTAACAGATGAGAACGAATCGCCTTCTTAAGAAGCTTGCACTCCATAAACTTAAGCATTAGGAATGCAGAAAAAAATCGCTAGGATTTTTAATTTATATTTTCTAATGACTTAATATTCGCAAATTATTTAAATTTATTTTAAACAAATTAAATGGAAGCTCTTAGTTAATACTCAAATATCGAATAAAAATGATTATAAAAAATCTGTTGATTTTGATGTGATTGTAGAAAACAAATTTGTCTTAGACATCGAGCATTCTGTTTACTTCTTAAGCCGCATTTAGAGCTTTTAACTCAATAGCTTATAGACTATATCTTGTACTCTGTTGACTGTCACTACCAAGTTTGTCATAGGGTAAGACGTGAAACTGTAAAGACCTCTAAATTTAATAGGTTGTTCGTTGTGGATTGTGGATCATTTTCTTAACTTATAGCTTGTAAGTTGTTTTAATGAGACAGACATATAAACACATTGGCTATCTCAGTCTATCAGAGACACCGTGGATATTGTATGCCTTTACATAACCTAACAAAATGTCATCATTAACAATATTGCCCAAAATTACAATGACGGACAGTAAATATGATCAATTTAGTTAATTAGGTTAGGTAGTTAGTTAAAATCTAGAACATGAATAATAAAAACGATAATAGATAGAAAACATTTTACGAAGCCATGTAGTTGGTTTAAAGACACACAGATGTCGGACTATTCGTAACTCATTTCTAAATACTCTAAACGGTACGTAGAACGTTAAAACAATGTATAAAAACATAACGCACAACGTGACAACGAACAGTCTACAACGTGTTAATTTAAAGAGCTCTGAATGCGGCTTGACACTTGAAATGTGTGAAAATTCACACTTCACATCAGTTTTTATGATTCATTCTGTGCACATGTTCATAACACCTCATCTGGTTTTGTTTTATTAATTGCTCCACACAAACTGTTTTAAGATTGTCTCTATGTACTGTTATTTTAATTCTATCATAATTCTATTACCAACATTTTTTAGCGTAGCCATACTTTCTTTTGCAATTTTCAAATTGCTAATTTACACGCATTTACGTCCTTTTTCTTTTTTGTTCTTTATGTCCGAATTAAAACAGCAACCTAGTTGAACATTTGTACCTTGGTTTCTTTTTGGATTTCCGGTTTTGCCAGAAATGTAGATTGAATGTTGTTCAAGAGTTTTCCAGCTGCTCCAATTCTTTCTATTATTTCTGCATCTATTTTACCATTGCTAACCAACACTGATCCCAGATATTTGAGCGCTTGGACTTGGCGCTTGGCCTGCAACCATGGTTTTGGTTTTTAATTTTATCGTGCTATTATCAAATATTGCACAGAGGTAGTAGACGGTACTGTTCTATAAGCTGTGCCGCTCCCCTGTTAAGAGTTTGAGCTGATTCGAAGTTTGCTGAGCACGGTGGGAAACACACCAACAGATGTAGACAACTCCGGCATAGCTAATACATGCATTGTTCGAGTGCAACCGAACAGAATTGTTTAAACAATCATGGAAATACCTAACAACGACGTTTGTTGAAAGACACACGATATGCAGTTAATAAGCTGCTTTTAAAGGATTTGTTTATGATGTACGCAATAATTGCATCAAACATATTGTAAATTTATTCAAAAATTAAATATTCAAAGGAAAAAAGTTGTTGACCTGCAGGACCTTATCTGTACGCTGACAAATATGCTATAATGAACGATGTCAGGACCTAACTCAAGTGATTTTGAGCTTTAGGCAAAAATTTGTCGTTCCCTTTTTAAGGTTTTGTAGGTATGATCAAAAATCCCTTATAACGTCACTTATGTATCTGTCTGTCTGTTCGCAAAAAATTGTGTTTAAACGGCTGGACCTAGAAAGTTGAAATTTGGCGTGCTTGTTACAACTCGTTGACCCGCATATAAGATAACTACTGAGTTCACATCGCGGGAAACATACAAACAAATACATATTCAATGAAAAGCTAAATATTTTTTAAAAATATTGAGTGAAACCTCTTAAATCGTGAATAAACCAACAATTTTTCATTTTTGAAAAACAATTTATGCTAAAAATGTGTCATAATTATTGTCCCCTACCCTATTTTCCATAGGGGTTGGTCCCAAAGAAATCTGAAGAAATTCTCAACAATGTAATTGATGGAAACCGGAGTTTAAGAGGAATTTTTGATCAGATTAGTTTTACGACAAATATCAATGTTTTTGCCATTGAAACAAATATATTGCTTAAAATTTATTGTGTGGTATCAAAAGAAAGCTTTTAAGATGCAGATTAAGGATCAAAATTATTTTTTTAATTTATTTATTTTAACAAGATTTTTGTCACTATAAAAATCTTAACAAAATCTAAATAATGCACATTAATGTGAACCGGAATAGTAGAAAAGTAATTTATGGCAATTATTTTGTCGAAAGTTATAGAATTTTTTGCAACATCGTGCTACCGTTATTTAATGGACTAACTGTAGAAATGGACAGTTGTCTTGATGCGCACGCATCTCGCATTTGAGTACGCTTGTAAGTTCCTAGATGGAAGTACGTGGATTTTTTAAAATTATCGAATTTTATGATTTTCAATATACATATACCCAAAAATTGCTAGATACATATAAAAATCCTGAAATGTGTGAACATTTATACTTCACATGAATTTTTTAATAATGAAATTTGAGTTATACGTTGAATATTCTCCTGTACACTTGTCCATCTATTTTAAGATAAACATCCTCAAGAACTAGTTGAGCTATCATATATTTTTTTAGCTAAATGTCGAGAGACAAGGGTAGAATTTACGATTGTATATTATATGATTTGTTTAAAATGTTGTCACCGTTTATCTCAAGTACAGTGTCGAATGTTTACATAGATGTTGATATGCGACCATATATCTTCGGTGATATGGATTTCGTAGGTAATTAGAGTCAAAATTAATTATTTGGGTTTATAAATTATTGGGAATAGAAATATGAGTCTTTTAGATAAGTTAAAAGGTTTTTGTAGTTAATTGGAGAGCTAATTATTTTTTCAACCATAAAAAAATGGGATTCAGAGATCAAATTATTAGTTTTAAGAAAAGGGCTGAGAAAATCTTGTGAGAAACAGGGAGTCGTGAGTAAACCACCACCGGAGTCGGGCAAACTCCCAAGCATTTTTGGTTGAGAAACCCGGTAGCGTGTAGTGAACCAGAAGTAGTCTGGAAGTGTTGAGAACAGTTTGAATAAATTGAACAAACCTCGATAATGGGTTAAACACTGTGAGTGTTGTGAGGTGTTTAACGGCTTGTGATGTGAAATGGTGATTGTGAGGTTTTCTGTTGAGTGTCTCTCATGGGATTTCATAGCCAGCATTTAATTGTAAGTTCTAGTGTAATATTAACTTCAGTCTTAACTAAATATTAAGCCAAGATTAATTAAAATGCGTATTTAAATTCAAACACCCTTATTCCTGTCATAAAGAATCTAAGCAACCGACCGGCGGATATTCAGGGTTTCAAACTTGATCCACTCGCAAGTTTGGAACTCACTATGTTGAACAGCCTTTCAAAGTAAGTACCGTGAAGTACAATGAAAATATTTAAATTCATTCAGCCAACCGTGACGTTTCGACCAATCCTAGAAATGCCCCCACACATATTTGGATACCCAAAGAACCAGATCTGGCTTAAGTGTCATATGTTGTCAATGCCTGTTTTAAAGAAACATAAGAGGTCAAAATTAGAATAACCATGTGACAGCGAAACCTGAAGTTTGGCGAAGTAACCTCACACTGTGGGTGCATAAATATTAGGTGTAGGATATCCAGTTGGGCCAATATTTTTTTTTACAGTCTAGAAATTGTGCCCTTAAACATGTAGACAGCCCTGGATAGTACATTTTAAAGGAGTCAAGTAGCGAGGAAACGCCCTACTCTTACACTAGCAACTATGTACAAAGAACTAATCATCTTAATTTGTGGAGTTAATTTATGAAGCGCAATAATTCACGGTTTTTTCAGCTGATTTATCGTCTGTTTAAAGTAACTGGAAGGAAATGTTAATTTATAAAACCACACTGTAGTTGGAAGAGCCTGACTTGGCATCTCGGAATAACTATCTTAAAAATAAGACGTACAGTGTGAAAACTGTGTTTCTTTAAAGAAAATTAATGCGAGTTTTTAATCCAAGACTTTACACTAGTCCAATTAATAAATTAAAACTTTGACAATTGTCTAAAGTGAAACAAAAACTAATTTACAGTGACGCTGAAAGTCTGAAAAACAATTGTCGATTCAAGTTGAAAAACGCTGAAACGTTTAAAGTGAAAGAAAAAGGAAAAAAATATTAGCGTGAAAGACATTCATTTAACAAGCGATCAGACGACGTGTGAGATTTGTTCTTTTGGTCTCGACCTCCGACCTTCTGGCTGCCCTCGACCAGTGGTATCCAAACAACACGTGCAACCCTTCTGAACTCTTACGTCACATTAAGCAAAGGGCAATACCGGATAAGAGACCCTATTAAAGCAACACAACAATTTTAAAACATAATTATTTATTTTTAGAGTTAAATAATATATAAAAAAAATTTATGATACTTTGAAATGAAATAATCTAGTTAATTTTAAATACCAAAACTAAAGTGCAATTTAAAAGTTACGTTTTTTAGATTTAAAAATAAGCTAATTTATTATAGTCTATCTCAGAAAGACCGATAGTAATAAATATTTTTGTCAGGCAGTTACCAGTGGCGTGCACATTTTAAACACGTTTAAATTGGTTTTGTGTATTTCTATATTACTATTTATCATTTTATTAAACGCACGCCTATGACCATATTTATCATATCATTAAACGCATGCCTGTGACCATATTTTTCTTCAAAATTTTAGGGTAAAATTTTTATGATCTATTGTGTTTAACCCTAGTTCGTATTCCCATATAAGATGTGCGGCACACTCGGTTGTTTCTTAACAATATTTCGTTTCGAACTATTCATATTTTGTGTGCCGCTTCTGTGTGAAAAAATAATAACTTTTTACAAATAATAAATTTTATTACTATCGCTCTTTCTGAGATAGAATATAATAATACTGGAAATGACGTTTGACGCATTGTACTTCCTAGTTCTTTTTAGTTATGAAATTGATCTTTCTTGTTCACAGTTGGTAATCATAAGACTAATAGATGTGAAAGCTAAGGTGACCATATGACCCGAATTTGCCGGGACAGTCCCGAATTCCCGCCTTGCGTCCCGAATTTTTTCAAAGGCAATACTTGTGCCGAATTCGGGTTTTTTTACCCGAATTGTTCCGAATTTTAGAAAGGGTACTTAATTTCAATATTTATTTTTAAAATATTTCAACTAAAATTATTTTTACAAAACTTGAACTAAAAAAAATCTACCGAAAGGGTTTTTCCTTGATGAACAGCTTTTGGACAAGTGACAAGACTCAACTTGATGTAAACACATTAAAAGCAATTTTAGTGATTAATATAAATTAATATAAACTCGGCCAACCGAGTGGCCGAGCTCGTTAAATCGAGCAGTTTTGACTGGTTAATAGTCTGAATTGTGAGGTTGTAGTTGATATAAAGTCCATTCTACATTATACTTTTTTCAATACTTTTTGAATACTATCCAACTCTGACGTCATTTCAACTTTTGATACTACCGAATATAGTGGGGGGAAAAGTAAGAGACAGTGATATATTTTATACCTTCCATCTCTTATTACTTTTCATTGCCAACTTAAAAATTTTTAGGTTCAGGTGGCAGACAACAATATGGTTATAGTAAACCAATTTATAAATATTGTTTAATTGTGCTAAGTTTATATTTAATTATATGATCTAAATAAACTTCTTATTAACTTAATAAACTACTAAAACTTAAGTTATAAACAAAAACTAAAAAGTTGGTGTTGGTACGACTGAAAAGTACAGAACTGTCATCCAAAACTACCTCAAATTTTTGGTTGAGTTGGTGAGTTTGTAATTTATAATTACAGTATTAGATGAATCGTATATAGTTTGTGCAGGGCCCGTAGTATATATTACTTTTGTTACTAGGTTAATCCGGCACTGACAAAGAGCAATATAAAAAACTAATTTATTCTTTCAAATACTTGACGAAACAAAAAAGGCATTGTCTTTTCCTCAATCTAATTTGTTGATGCGCGGGAAGGGGGAGCGTTTCTCAGCACAGATCGTTTCAAATGAAAGAATCTGAAAAAATCCTAAAGAGATTAAGTGATAAATTTTCGTAAAGAGGGTCTCGTTTTGTATACAAAAACACAGGGAAAAAATCCTCGCGAATTCGTATCGCGCTTGGAAGCAATCAGCCCAAACAGACAAAAATAAACATGAACTAAATAAATTTCAGTGGATCGGAAAAACGTATTTCTATATTTGCCGTGCTGTATCATGGGCATGTAACAACTGGGCGACCGGAATTAACTGAAATGAAAATACGCAAAAAAGAAATTGTTGATTGGAAACGTTGTAATTTTGCAAAAGTAATTTTTGTGTTTGTATGGATTTTAAAATTAATTATTTTACATATATAAAACAACTAACAGTATGCTCGTTAATTCAATTCAGGAAAAGATTGTCGTAGCCGGCTGAGAGCGGGTTTGCTGACAATCGTTTTAAGAAGGTCTAAGCATATTTTTACCGACTGCCATATCTGCCAGCGAATTGTGATCATACCGATTTTTACATTTTGAGATTTCGATGAATGTCCACGAATTACGAATTCGCAACAGAGTACCGACCGCCATCACAAAGTACTTGCATAAAATACATTCTAGCAGCAGAGTAGAAATAACTTGACCTAATATTTTCTAACAGAGATATTATTTATCATGACCATGGAAACGTTACATATAAGTATGAAAAAAATAGATGCTTAGAATAAATTTAGAAAAAAAATTCTAAATTTTTTATTGAAATAAAAGTTATTAGTTATTGCATTTATAGCAACTTTTGTTAAATAAATTTTTTCGAAATATTTTTCTGTTGTTAATTATTAGCAAAAATCTTAAAATCGACACGAGTAAACTCCCATTTCTAGTCAACCGATTTTTACCAAAAGTTGATCAACTCGTGCCATTGATGTTAAAAGCTTAAATATGAAGTTTTATAATAATGGGAGTATACTCCTGTCGATTTTAAAATTTTTGCGAATATTTCTCAACAGAGAAATATTTCGAAAAAAATTTATTAAACAAAAGTTATTTATTTAACAATAACTAACAACTTTTATTTGAGACATTTTTTGATAAAGCAGCATAAATTAAACAAGTACTTTCTGATGGCGGTCGGACCTGTGGTGGCCACAGCTGATTTTTTGTTTTAATGAAATATTTTATTTACTAAATTTACTATATGGATAGGAAATTTACTATATTATCATTGGCGTGTGGAAACGTCAATTGAAATTTTTGATTTTGTTTTAAAATTTTAAAACATATTAAAAGGTATCTTATATAATTAAGTATTCTATGGTGGTGCTCGGTTTTGTGGTGGTCTCAGTAATTTTGGTTTAACCAGTAATTAGTGGTGGTAATTTTTTGTTTTAATAAACCATTGTAAAAGTCTAGTGTTGTTCAAACTTTTATCATAGTGGGGACATATTTAATTCAAGATATGTTGCATGTTCCGGATTGTATTAGACGGGACAGGAGGTAGAAATTTCGAAAATCGCGTGAAAACGGGAGGAAAAAATCCTGAAAATTAACTGAAGGCGAGGGGTGATATTCCAAAAATCACTTGAGGACGATGGTGACAGAATTCGTGCAGGTCGTTTGAAACTTATTGTCGAGCCGGATCCGGACCGCGGGCCTTTTGGACACCACTGTAATAGACAATTTGCGAAAACTTAGTAACGTGAAACGTAAGGCACATAAAACCGCAGAAACGTGAAAATAATGTATAGAAACGTATGTTTTTTTTTCAAGTTTCTACGCTACGTACGTATGTGTTATGTACGTATGCCTTCTAATGTTCAAAAATAAGCTTCTTACAAAAATAATTTAGTAAGGCTTTCTGTGTAATTGACATTAGTAGTACAACACATATAAAAGTTGAGCTGTACAACTCGGGAAAATTCCATATACAATTGCCCATTTAGAAATCCGCATCGCTCAAATCTATGCCGGCCACGTGCAACATTTGATCTTGCGACTTGTGAATTTATTTACTATATTCCTCCAGTGATTACTCCTAATCTATAAATCGTAGGTATAAATGTTAAAGCATTTCTTGGTTAGTAAATATTCTTGCCATCGAATTAGTTTTTCTCGCATATCATTAGCAGTTACGAGATATTTAACAGCAAACTGAACGCCATAATTTACAACTAAAATGTAAACATATAAATGATTATTGTTGATACATGACTTTTTTTGTAGCAATATTAAAATGTAAAAGTCAGTCAAATATATTTTCTACAGTTTAATGCCGGGTAGAGTAAAAGAGCTAGTAACTAGCGCAAGTAACTAGAAACAAGTTACTATCCCTGTGTAAACAGTTGACAATGTTACTAGTAGAGTACTAGCTTCTAATAATTGGGCTAGGATAGCAGCTAGCTCGTCGACGAATTAACTAGTTACTATCTTTTCCCTCACTACGCAAAATTTAATCATTTCAAGTTGGCGGCAAGCGGTAACTTCTCATAACAAATTGAAAAAAAAACATATCAGGTAAGTTATAATTTATTTACATAAATTGCGTAACATTGATTTATTAATTGATGATTTCTCAAATCCTATGTGAAATAGCTGCGTCTGATACACGAAAAAGATGTTATAGACTACGATAACTATTTCCTGTGGCTAGGAAATAAACCGTTAATTCCAATTTTATTCTTGCTGGAATCGCATCCCTCATTAGTTTATCAGTTCGTTGTATTAATGGACTAACTAAATTTAATAGCCTATTAAAATCGTCTGGTGTAATTCTTAAACACAGTCTGTACTCTTTTTGATCTTCCACAGCTAATTCACGAAATAGAAGGGCTGATGCGCCATGAGTAGCTCTTCTATCAATCCATTTTTTAACTCATTTTCGTTTAGGCTTCTATTCTGTACCGATTTCTTCAATAAGACAACCAGTTATTTCCTCCACAATAAATGATGTAATACAAAATACCATATTTTAATGACATCACGCCAGCGACGATGTATATTCATATTCATAAACTATTTTTTGCAAAAATATAATAATTGCACAACAAAATCACAGTGAAGTTGTCAAATGTGTTTTGACACTTACTATCCAGAAAATAAGATAGTATGCCAATTGTGTACGAACACCTACTATCCCGAAAATAAGATAGTAGAGTAAAGCGCATAGTACTTGCGCTAGTTACTAGCTCTTTTACTCTACCAATGTAAACCCGGCATAACCGTCGTGCAAATTTGAATTTAGACAAATGTCCAATGACGAAAACCGCATCAAAATCGGTTTAGTCGTTCTCGAGTTTTAAGGTAACATACAAACAGATAGACAGACAGATTGAAAAATAGATATACAGACAAAAAGATAACTGATGCACTGTTTACTGATATACTTACTGATAGACAGACAGGTAGATAAACGGACAGAAAGACAGATAGACGTTCCCCTTTATATATTTAGATTTAGAGATAGAATGTCCTGTCATTCGCAGTCAGCAATCCAACTGCGTCTGTTAATTATCTAATGCAGCATCATTAAGATTAGGTGGGGTAATAAAACGTGCGTTATATCCTTCATGAAGGAGCGCCATAAACTGTTGTAATCCCTGGTGTAATGGAAGATGGGGATGTCCGTGCGTCTGTCTCCAGCGCCGACTAACTCTTAATCACAATTAGGATGACTGTGCAAAGCGGCGCCTCGTAATTGGATACATCGTACTTTTTAATTTCTACCAGCATTAAAGTATGTTCCTACAGCAGGGCCGGTTTTAGCAGGATCGCGCTAAAAAGAACCTCGCGGTGAAAGATTCAGAAATATTTAAATATTTATAATCAATAAGTTACCGTCTTATTGATATTTATATCAATAAAAACTGTCTCATTTAATAATTTGAATAAAAGTAATTAATTTTGAAAGTAAACATGATACAAATTAGATATAATAAATGGGATACTGACGCTGTTATATTCAATTTATTGATGAGTTGTCAAACAGCACCGCGTTAAAACAAAGATACAATGTGCCGATGCCGCCTTTGCGTATTTATAGTAACGTTTCGCATAAACTTTACTCGTTGCCTTTGATAGCTTATCCGTATACTGAACAATATGATAAAAAAAGTCGTCTAGTAGGCCGTAAAATTTATTTTAAAAAATATGTTGACAATATCTGTTCTGTATACAAGGTGTCCCAGCCAAGTAGCTCACTATTGCTATCTTTGTTAATAATATAGATAGAGATTCGATTAAATGGACAAAGTTCCATTATTTTTTGTAGGAAATATTATGACAAACCCAAAAATATTTTTGGATGTTTCGTTGACCAGATATTTTGAAAATAAACATTTTTTTAAATGGAATACCTGTATATTGTTAGGCCATTGAAAAAACGATTTTTAGGGTTTTGTAGGTATGACATGCTTATACAACTCTTTGACCCGCACATAGGAAAAATACTAAAACATCTAAAAAACATCTCCCTAAAAATATAAACAAATATGTGCTCATCGAAAAAAAATATATTTTTTTAAAATTCTGAGTAGGGTATCAAATTAAAGCCCTTAGTACGTGGATTAACGATCAAAATTTTATTTTTGCAAAATAAATTATTTTGATGCGATTTTTGCCAAAATTGTGCAAAAAAATTTTTGTCCCACACCCTGTAGCCCAGATGGTTTAAACTAAAAATCTGAAAAAATTCTAAGTAATGTACATTGGTGTAAACCGGAATAGTACAACAGGAATTTTTGATCAGATTATGTTTTCGGAAAATAAACAAATTTTTTGTGTTTTTAACTAAAATATGTTAACTATTTAATTCGCTATGTAACACACCAGATCAGTAGCTCTAGTGGCGTGGTTGGTTTTGTCGTACGCTTAATAATGTAACTTAACTTGAAAACTAGGGTTCGAATCCTGTTAATTTTATTTTTTCTGTTTTTTGTTTGCATTTTTAATTTGTTTAAATTATTTTGTCAAAATTCTAGTTATATTTTGACAAATGTCGCATTTGATTTTTAAGAACGTAAATTTAATATCCAGTTGAAATTACATTTTCTTATATCTTGTCATGTATGCTAAACCAGAGGGGCGGAGCCATATTTAAAACAACCAATGGAAGCCAATAGGCGCAATTTTCAAAATCTTAATGAACCTTGCTACATAAAAAAAAAATACTGTACATATTTAGAAACCTAAATAATGGTATTAGGTATTCGTATTAAAATTAACAAAAGAATATTTTAACATAAAATTTGTTTTTAAAACTCTTAGATTAACAGACGATAAATTATTTTAAAAATATCGTTCATTTTGCCATGATTACTACAAAGCAAAATTTGTTCTACACACTCAGCATGCCGCCTTCTCTTATTATATACCTGCGAAACCCTGCAGTGTTTCGAACATTCATACTTCACTTAAATTTTTATATTTTGCCGAAGTCCAAAAGAAGATTGAATATTATTAATTTTGTATTTAAATTGTACGAGACTGATTGAAAATTTATATTTTTGGTCTAAATAAAAATACAAAAACTTACTAAAAACAGAATATGTATATCTAAGCGTTTGGCTTGGCGCCCCTAAGATCTGGCGCCCTGGGCCTGTGCCCCTGTCGCCCCTGCCTTTCACCGCCGTTGGGAGGGACTAGGGGATTACGGACGGAAAACAAACAATAACTCAATCAAATTATCTTTTAAATTACCTATAAAACGATGTAACAATTTTATTCATATAATATATACCATTATTAGTTATTTATGCAACAAGTGCAAAAAGTAGTGCTTTTTCACGAAGGGGAAATTTGACCGCACGAGCCGTAGACGAGTGTGGAAATCCCATTAGTGCGAAAAAGAAGCTTTATCCATGTGTTTCATACAATATTTTTTCTACGACTGTCTCTAATTGAAAAAATTAAAAATGGAATGTAACCTATACTTTTTATAATAAATTTATGAACTTTTTTTTCATAATAGTAATATTAAACTTATTTATTTCTTCTCTAGAAAATATTTGTGATTTTTTAGCTTTATAACCGACTGATTGTCGTTTAAGATAAGCTTAAAGTTTGGAATATTTACTAACATCTACATTATTATTAATAATTAATGTGGCTTTCAATTTCCATAGGTACGTAATATTTTTTGATGATTTCTGGAAATAAGCTAATAATACTCGTTCTGTAAAGGAATTTATTTTCTTTTGATTACGCCATTCCATGAACAAGTTATATCTTTTCATATATTTTCTATTAATTATATTCTTTTAAATAAACATCTTTAGATTTTTGAGGCAATAAGTTTTACTCATTTGCCTCATTTGCCGTTGCGATTATATCTTCTGGAGTACATATTTCAATATCTGAGTCTTCTTGTAATTCCATATTTATGTATATATTTCAAAATATTTGAGATCACATATTGCAAATTAATTTGTTCCTGGCTAATTGCCACAGCAGCAAAGGCCATAAAATATAAAAAAAATAAAATGATTTGAATTGTTTTCAAAGCACTCTCTAATTCTTCTTCGAACTGTACAGATAACACTGAAGTCATATAACACAGACTGAGAGCATGCGTCTTGTTGTGAAGCCAACAACACCTCCACAGACGAAGTTGACTATTGTAAGACGAATTATTATTACTTCAATAGTTTTCCGACAAGAATTGCAAGAAATAAATGTAAATCACGCCTGCTATAGTCTCAGTGGCAAATATTCCTCTCGTCTCCAGGTGGTTTTGGCTTTAAAACATTGAATACTAAAATATAGTCTATAGTATAAGACGTCAATGACGGGCAAACTTGAGTCTGTGGATGCATTTGTGTAAACCCCATTACTTTGTGTTGTTATTATAACAGGAGTGAAAAAATGACACGTTATGGTATTTTTTTTCAGGCTTTTTGCTCTTTTAACTCTCACCATATACAGGCATTTTATGTACTAAAACAAGTGAAGTTAGTATGGTTTTTTTAACAGAAGTAGAAAAAATGTATTTGTGTTTAAAAACGCTCCAGAAATAACAAATAAATTGTTTAGCAGGATCAAATATAAACAAACAAGGTAACCTCGGCAATAACTAACACATTGTCTTTGTATATCTTCGTAAATATTCGGGAGGCAATGATTTTTTCTATAGGAAAATGTAACAAACTGTTGGAGACACACATAATATAAACAACGGTGTTCATCTTGGTTATTGGTCTGAGTTAATAACTCAATCACACAGTTACGAAACAATAAGAGAACACGCAAATCGAGGGATTACTGCAAGCAATACCGATACCAGGGTCCACATTTCCTAAGGCCGTCCCTGCATTCATCCGTATACGAGGTGGTAGTCCTGGCTGCAGTATGTTTATAAACAATGTTTAAAATTTTAAATGCATTTATTAACAGGTTATTAAAAGGATTAAATACTGGGAAACATGTATGTCCGCGAACTAATCCCTGTTTATGGGCGCGACAAGTCAGCAGGACAATCTGTGCCATATTAATGATCGTATGCAGGACACAATGCTCCTTTCAGCCTATACATCAGTGGCGTATCTAAAGCTTATGACACCCAGGCCGGAACTTTAGCACCCCTTCCACAATAATTTTAAACTTTATTAATATCGCATATAATAAAGAGGTATTTTTGATAACATAGTTATTTGTATACCATGGCCAAAAAGATCTTTTTGACAAAGGTACACATAATATTTTTTGGCCGACCAAAACTAATTTTTATTAGAAAAATTAAATTTATTTATTTATTTACGATAATTTATAGTTATTGAATTACAATTATAAATATTTATAGCTCCATTATTCTTCTGTATATTTTCTTGATTTTGACAGTTTGAAACTAAATGTGTATTGGTAGAGCTGGTACAATTAATCGTACTTGTACCAGTTCCGTTATTGTCTGACGAGTTGCTGTTATCTTTTAGAATCTTATTAGTAATTGCTATTTTACTTGAAATGGAGTCTTTAACACAGCCTCCCTCCACAGTTGAAGATTCCACCCCCCACCCCGTGACGTTTTAATGTTAATAGATACTCCGGTATCAGCTAAAAATGACGCTGATGTTCTTCGGTTGTCAGTTGTATTCATGTAACCATGGAGATCTTATAACTTAAGAAATGACACATAGATGGCCCAAGCATCCAGCGGCAAAAAAATAAATAAATAATAAGCGAATCGGCCTAGACCGAAAAAGATTTACTTTTTGGCTAGTACTAGATACTAAAAAAGAACTGTTTTTGACATAGTCGCCCATTTTGACATAAATTAGATTAAAAAACTTTTTCAACTATTATTAAGTAATATATTAATTACATGTGCATGTTAATTACTCATAGGTTGCGACTAATCACAGATTTAAATTGTATATTATCCAGGACAGGGTTAAAAAACCGGCGGCCCGTGGGACGAATGCGGACCACCAGTAAGAAAATATAATGTTTACTTTTCATTTCCTACGTAGTCAACACATTAATGCAGCGCTGTTTCAGGCTTCTGACACACTTTGCGTATTTACGCAGACGTAAATCCGTGCAGTCATACGTAACAAAAATTTAAGATCGTAGAAAATAGAAATTACAAAAAAAATTATGTCGTAAAAAAGGTTGCTGACCTCTAGGATGCTATGGAGCTTATTTTCGAATGTTTTAACATAGAACGATCATAAGACAATATTATGCAGCTTTATTGGATCAATTACACGCAGAATTGATGAAAATTGCCCCATCATCTCACTCGTAAGGATTTGCAACGGCCAAATTGGTTGAATAGCGTACGAACTGCTCCCTCATATATCCAGATTTGGCCCCATGTGACTTCTTTCTCTTTCCAAACATAAATAAATTACTTGTTGGAGACAGATTCGTATCGAACGATGAGATCATTGTTAAATGACAGGCCTGTTCGAAAAATCAAAGTTCAAAATCAAAAAACAAAGTTCGAAAAATCGTACTTTTTGGAAGGTTTAAAGAAGTTGGTATATCGTTGGGTAAAATTAAATAGAGGATCAAGTTAATAATGGAAAATATTCAGAATATTCTCCAATACTTAGAGTGTTGTCCATTTAAGTGAATTTTCTATATTAATTATGGCTTCTTTCAAATGTCTTCGAAGCCATCGCTGAGTTAGCGAAACGATATGTGCAAGTTAAACATTCCTTTCAAGCTGGATTCAATTCAAAATAGCAGAACACGAGAGAGAGAGAGAGAGAGAGAGAGAGAGAGAGAGAGAGAGAGAGAGAGAGAGAGAGAGAGAGAGAGAGAGAGAGAGAGAGAGAGAAAGAGAGAGAGAAAGAGAGAGAGAGAGAGACAGAGAGAGACAGAGAGAGATAGAGAGAGAGAGAGAGAGAGAGAGAGAGAGAGAGAGAGAGACAGAGAGAGACAGAGAGAGATAGAGAGAGAGAGACAGAGAGAGATAGAGAGACAGAGAGAGACAGAGAGAGAGAGAGACAGAGAGAGAGACAGAGAGACAGAGAGACAGAGAGACCGAGAGACAGAGAGACAGAGAGACAGACGGACAGACGGACAGACGGAGAGAAGGAGAGACGGAGAGACGGAGAGACGGAGAGACGGAGAGACGGAGAGACGGAGAGACGGAGAGACGGAGAGACGGAGAGACGGAGAGACGGAGAGACGGAGAGACGGAGAGACGGAGAGACGGAGAGACGGAGAGACGGAGAGACGGAGAGACGGAGAGACGGAGAGACGGAGAGACGGAGAGACGGAGAGACGGAGAGACGGAGAGACAGATAGAGAGACGAGACAGAGACAGAGAGAGAGAGAGAGACAGAGACCATATACAGTTATGTGATTGTTACTATTTGATCAATGAAAATCAATCTTCAGTCGATGACAATGACAACCCTTAGTGAATGTCACCCAGGGCGGTCTGCCTCTGCTTGGTACGCCACTGATACACGTTAGTCCATTATCGTGATGATGGTCCGATTTCTGAATTAATTGGATAACTGGAGCGGCTTTGTAACGCACATAATTATTAAATATATAATTTTGTTATGATGTGTTTAGTGTTTAGTGCAGTGTACAATGTGTAGTGCCCCATTCCGTATATAATCCAGTTAAATAATGCTTCGCATAACATAAATTCAGCATGATACAAAATGCAATCATAAATCAACATCCTCATCTAATAGAGCGATCCATTTAAATCCGCGATTCGAATTTCCGCAATGGCTCGCTTCGGACCGTACGCACTAATCACTAATTTCATTCTCGTCATCTCATCCAGACCTAACTAAAATTAATACCTGCCTGGCCTCTACAAAACCAAATGTTATTGAGCGGGCGACGGGGTGTTAGGCGAGTTTGCAGCGTCACTTGTATTTGCACAGGATCAATTATTTAAAAATATGCGTTTAATTCAATCACACTTCCCCCGAAAATCCTTTTTGTGTTGGCACACCTGATGCCGTGTCATATGCAAACAAGGGGACCACACTCGGGGAGCTTATGAATATATCGCCAACCAATGCAAATGCAGCCGCGAGAATTACATGATACCACGCATCGTTGACTTTATTTGCACCTGATGTGACAAAAAACTGCAAATATGCTTGAGCTACGCGCTGGTAAACCCCCACAACACATAGACATCATGGGCACTGTCGAATATGTGAAAGCAAGCCGCGCTACGAGAGTTGTCCACAAAGCAAACGTTCGCGCATAGCGACCGTGGGGATCAACCCTCGGTCATTTCGTGCCTAGTCAGCTTAAGTGTAGCCTTGGCTGGTACAAAGTCAGTTTGATTTAGGTGTAGGTTAAGCGTGGTTTTATTGATTTTTATTATACACACTCTCATTGAAAATTCCATCGGATGCGAAGTGCGATCAATATATAATTTTCTTAACGCACCAATTGAAGTTCATTGACAAAGAGTGGCTCTTTATGGTCCATATTTAATGAATTAATCTTCAAAATGCTAGACGGACGTTGCTACCTACTTAAGCTCATCTTGACGAATTTCACTGGGGTATTGCATCAACCATACATTTCTAGCTTTACTCCAAGTGAATATCAATTCCCCATGCCAAGAAGTTGGTGGTAAACTATTGGATAAAGGTAACGAAATGTAACTGACGACAGTGACAAACTGGCTGAACTCACAAGCAGATTTTTAAGTAAAGATATCCAAAAACCCGAGAAGATATTCACAAGATATAAGAAGTATCTCAATCCAAAACGGTGACTATATAGAAAAGAGTTGTATGTATTAACAATAAATGCAATTTTCATTGAAATTATTGGAATTTCAAGTTCTTAATAAGCAAAAATAATAATAATAACCCAGGGTATAAAGTTAAGTATGCCAAAGCTGATCCAATGTATAAAGTTGAGCTTGTAGTCCTGATAGTTGATGATTTTGGTGGAAGCAAATCCTCCCATCGAAGGGAAATTGAGTTAATTCCCGCCTGCAAATCTTTTGCCACCTCTTTAATCTGCAGGGTGTAAAAAGCAGTGTTGCTTGGGTCACTCCGTATTTACGGGTAATGGATCTGGCATAATTTTCACGTCTGCATTACGCCAGGACTTAAGATGTAGCCGTGTGTATTTAGCTTCACTAGTCTTTAGTATGATGTGGCTTAAAAGGCTACTGAAGTTTGCGACTAGTAGACGCTTGTCAAGATCTAACAAAGCCCAAGGAATAATAATCAATTTTAGTGCCCTGATACCAGTAGCGTCTTTTGCTTTGTTTTGCAGTTTTGCGCAACCTCCAGAAAAAGACAACGAAAAAATATTTATTTTTTCGTAATAATAATAAATTAAATATATTCATTATAATGTATGTAACTAACTAAAAACACCAAGCGATTTTTCTAAAACTTCTAAAGTAATATATGCTAGCAGACTGTGGTTTGCATTCAGAATGCAAACACAATGCTGACATTGAACGCTTGCGCATTGGCGAGCATACAACATAGATAAAAACTATTGCTATAAGAAGCAGCAAGTTACACGGCCATTGCCAACTTAGTACTCTAGCTACCGTGTTAACGCGAGAATGTGTGTTAACAGAGTTTTTATTTTCGTAAAAATTAATTCTGTGATAGTTTATTTTGTGTTAAGATCGGTCGATCATCCATCGATTAGGCTGAAATAAAAAAATTTGGCAGACATACTGCAAATTTAAACATAAATCAAGCCGTAAAAAAGTAAAAAAATAACCTTTAAAAGAAAATTGAATCCTGAAATTTAAAATAAACATACGTGAATTTAATGTTGTGATATAAACACCTTTTTCCCCCTTGCTAATTATTTGGAATACGCGTAAATATCCATCGTTGCTGCACGCAATTTTTTTTAACTAACTAACTTATTTGGTGGTAAGTAATAAGGCAGAATTTGAAAATTAGTTCATTTTCATTTCATTGTATGTACTCTTATACACAAAGAAAAGTTTGTTTAGAATACAAGTATAGTCAGTAACTTTTAACCTATAATTACTGGCACCTATAAAAGTTACAAACCCACATTTATACAAGATGAGCCGCCACTACTTGGAACACAAATAACACTTAAACTTTAGTACTCGATTTTCGAAAATTTATTCTTTTGTGATTATTTTTTTCCTGAGCTCTTTATATACAAACTTTACACGTGACAATATTGATAGTATCTGGCCAGTAGTCCATAACACTGATTCAATTCTGCTTTGGACCGGACGCTAGTTGATTATAAAATATTTTATACATAGTATCAGTAAGGGGAATTCTTACAATGTATAAAAATAAGTTCTGTTTTGTTTTGTTGGGGTGGTGTTACCGTGGGGATTTAGTGTTCTGGAGCAGGAGCAGGAGTAGGGAGCTGCAGGAATTTGTATCTGGTATACGGCGCGTGAAATTGCGTGGAAACCGCCTGTTTATGTACTCCATCAAAGTATACGAGTGTACACCAGACCCGGCTCCGGCTTATTCAACAATAAAAAAACCCCTTACCCCCTCTTATAACATCCCACCCTATGCATGACGTTATTTAACACTTTAAGAATTTATAAATGGATTTGTGTGATGATACCACCAAGTTTATTCATATGAAAAAATACACTTGATATCTTTATGGAATAAGTAAACCCAAAAATTTATTTGACATTGCAATTTTTTGTTGAAAGTCCCGTATAATCGCTTTTCCCATATACATAGTACGGCCTATAAGTTAAAAACAAAAAATATAGGAAAAAGTATTACAAATGAAATACAAAACGAATAAAAAGTTGTCTAAACAGTTAAGAAGTTCCTTTTTTAATTATGTTGGAAATATTATAAAGTATCATTGACGTTTGATATTTCATGTCAGAGTTTAAGGTTATATTTCAGACAAACATATATTTGTCAACTAAATTTCTTTTTCTTAAGCCTCTTACATCCATTTCTGAATATAGGCCTTCATCAACTCTGACCAAATAACTCTTTTGTTTTGGTATTTTGCTTCGGTTTTCTATTTCCAGATGTACGGATCCAGCTGTTTTTTTTTTCTTTCAAATTATCACACCAACGAATTGGTGGAACTTCCTCTCCCTCTTTTGTGTTAACAGGGACGTCAGTCAATTTTTCGACTCCAGCGATTTGAGTTATTTTTCGCTACGTGTCCATAGTAGGTCCATTTTAAGGAAGCGGCTCGAATGCCGACATCAGTCACTTTGGTAATTGCTCTCACCCTTTTATTTATGTATATGTCCTGTTTTGTTATGGCAACCATCGCTCTTTTCATTTGCCCCAGGGTACCTTTCAACATCTCTACTTTGGATTTGGTGAGTGTCCAGTTTTCCGTATCATACAGTTTAGTTGGCAAAACATACTGATCGAATATTTTTGTTTTTAATTTTTATTCAGTCTTTTTATTTCTTACAATAAAAGCAAGCTTACCAACAACTGCCTAACCAAGTCATATTCATCTTTTTAGCTCTTATTTTTGGTTCGATCTTCCCAATTCTATAGATTCTATGACGGGACAATTGGTAAGACGGGTACCATTGAGATTTAGTCCTTTATTATCTCTGTTTATCCCCTTAAAGCTATATTTACTATAAATATATTAACTTAAATGCAGTATATTTGGTCCTGTACAGGGCCCTCATACACTCATATGTGGAAATAAATAACAAAGAATAATAATAAAATAAATAGATAACAAATAAATAATGAAGAACTAAGACTCTACGAGTGACACATCGTATATAGTGATCTAGATATCGTGAGTGAAATAAAAGCTCAGAGACTAAGGTAGACCGGATGTCAACAGAAGCCAAAATAGCAGTCTTATTAATTTAGTGTAGGAAGAAAACCAGATTGGAAAGAGACCCCGTGGACGCCCTCGCCTTGAGATGGAGAGATATCATCGAGAAAGATTTTGAAGTTTTAGTATTGAATAATTTGAAAACATCCATGGCCGACTGATCCGAATGGAAGCGAATTCTGTAGGCAGCTAAAACCTACCAAGGGTTGCAGCGCTAGGGGGTTGTTAGTTAGTTTATATATTGGGTTGTGTGATAAATTGCCGCGTTTTTTTGTTTATAAGATTTATTGAAGAAAACAATAATTATAGTAACAAATTAATCAATAATATATTCTCCATCATTATTTACAACCTGTTCCCACCTATCGACCAACTAGTTGATGCCGTCCCGTTCGACATGGAGCAGAAAAGGTGGATAGAAGGATAGAACCTCCCATTTGAGATCATTGAGATCTTTTGGCCATCGCTCAAGTTATGTGGCACCCAATTCCCAAGTCTTAGTCTGAGTAAAATCCATGGAGTAAAGATGGTTAGCGATGGTCGTAAAGGTACATTCCATCTTTTCGGCCAACTCTCGTGTTATTTGACGACCATCTTCCTGCAAAAACATCTTGAGACGATCATCGTCGAAGTCGCGAGGTCGGCTGGAGCGAGGTGCATCACCAAAGTCAAAATTGCCATTTTTAAACTTGGAAGACCAATCTTGCGCGGTCCTCGGAGCTATAGCATCTACTCCATATACGTCACAAATGTCGCGAGCTGCTTCCGTAGCTTTTTGAACACGACGAAAGGCAAAATAGTGCAGTTGTCGAAAATTTTTTTACCTCCTGGAACTTCCATTTCAAAAGCCTCAAATTCAATTAAAATTAATTAATTCCGAAAATTAAAGCAGATAAGTTTGTAGAGCATGAAAAACACTTCAGAATGCATACATAAACTTAACCTAACAAAACACGAAATTGCGGGAAAAATATAAAATACAAAAAACGCGGGAATTTATTCCACAATCTAATATTTCTAAAAAATGTAATATAAATGACATATTCATATTATGATGACAAGCAACTATAGTTTTTTTGAGCCTCAACAATTGAGGTTATTGGCACCCGGTACATTAAATTATTACATTATAAATTTATATAAATTTGTTTTGCATTATATTTTATTGTAAAAGTGGCAATCTTTTAGATATTTTATTATGTTTACTTCAACCTCATGTTTATTCTTCAGAGCTTCCTTTAGCGTTGTTGGTATTTTATGTTTCAACCTTTGTAAGTGATACTTTTCGCACTCTATCGGTATATGGTTAAAAGTGATTTTTTATCACAAATGTTGCATTCTGGTCATTCTTGGTGGTCAAAAATGTGTTTGTGCATGTTGTATACGCACAAACACCATGTCCAATACGCATCCTGGTTAAAACTATTTGTTCTCTACGATCTTTTTAGCATTTCCACTGTTTAGTATCGTCTTTTATCAATCTGAGATGGTTCTGTGTAGACAATTGCCAATATTTTTTCCATTCTGAACTTGTTTTCATTTTAATATGATTCTTAAAATCATTGGCTGGGATCTGTATATTTAAAGGTGGTAAATTAAACGAGTGCTTTGCTGCTTGATCTGCTTTCTCGTTTCCATGTATGCCTATATGTGATGGAATCCACATGATTATGATGTTTTTCCCAGCGCATCGTGTATATTTTGTTTGATATCCCGGATGATATGGTTTCTTGGATACAGTTGTTTTATACTGAGAATGGTACTCAGAGAGTCTTTTAATTAGTTCCGTGGCTTTTAGCATACTAAAAACTTGAGCTGTAAAGACACTGATTATGTCTGATAGATGGTAACTGTGAGACTAGTTGTCAAAAACAACTGCTGCTTCCGTTTTAAAGTTTATTTTTGACTCATCAGTATAAATGGCATGAAATTGCTTGAATTTGTCCATTAATTCGAGGTATGCATTTTTGTAAGTATTTGGGTGTGTTGTGTCTTTTGGGTACTTAGATAGATTGAGAATAATTTGTGGTGAGTGAATGATCCAAGGTGGGATTCGGTTTGGTTGTATGATTGTATGTTCGGACACGAGATATTTAAATCAGAAAATTCTTGTGAAATTTTGCTGTGTATTGGGAGATCATCTTTTAAACAAACTATTTCATTATTAAATATTAAAAATGTCGTTGAATAATGGTATAGTAGGATTATTGGCTAGATTAGTGATGTAAGAAAGTGTAAGTGTAAGAGTGATTTGGTTTGCCTCACACAAAATACTCGTTATCGAACTAGTTCGCATTGCACCTATACAGATACGTATTGCTGGATTTTGAAATGGCTCTAAAATACTGAGATATGTTCTCTTTGCCTGTTGAAACGCCATACACCCATAGTCCAATTTAGATCGAATTAAGGCGTGATATATTTTTAACATGCAACTATAGTTTATGCTCAAAATAATTTTCCTAATTTCCTGAAGTTGTACATGCCTGATCTAAAGTAAAGGTTATGAACCACTGGTGTAACATATTGTGGGTTGTTGAACGTGTTCGATACTCTATTGTTTGTTTGTTGCAGGTGTAGTTGCGGTCGAATAATCCTGTGGTAATATTCTTGCATGAGACCATGCCAGATATGAATGTTCAATAAGCCGATCCGATGGTAATAGGTAAGTTGGTTAATTCAGAGTAGCTTGTGCTTGGATGTTAACCTGTGTGTTGTGTAGCACTGCTGTTACATAGCTGTTAACATTAATCCCGATTAAATGCGAAAGCAATTGAGATTAACGACATCTGATGCCGCCTGAATACTCGATTCGCTATTGGACCTAACACTCTATGTGAACCGGCAAGTCTTCATTAACCATTGAGTTTGAAAACACTAGAGACCACATATTCACTAACGAACAATGTTTCGGAGACTCGCCGTTATTTACATGTCTGAAAGGTGATATATGCTGAACAATGTGCTGGGTGGATGTGCGACCACGGGGTTGTTAATAGATAGACTTTGCGGACGCACGTATTGCGGTTTCATCCCATAATCAAACCAAATATTAATTTGGTATGTTACTCACTACCAAACTAACCATCAAGCAATGTATTAATTTAGATTTAGATCATCGTACCACCTGGCATGTGCACAGGTAGGCAATACGCAACACAGATATGTCATGGTGGTTGCATATACAAAACACTTGGTTAAATTTTTTGTGCATAGCAAAAAATGTTACTTGCGCCTAATACAGCCTATTTAAAACCCCAGAGTATATATTAAAAAAAAAAAATAAAACAATAAATAAAAAATTAAAATCTTATACACATACTTAATAAATAATTATTTGTGTAGAATGGTCAAAAAGTAGATCTTTCTGACCAAGGTGCACATTATATTTTTTGGGCGACCAAAAGAAATTTTTATTAGAAAAGTTATATTTATTTATCTACATTGGATAATTTATGGTTACTGAAAAATTATTGCAATTATAAATGTTCGACTGTCAATTGTTTCAATGTAACCATGGATATCTTGTAACTTGAGAAATGACACATAGATGGCTCTAGCATTCAGTGGCAAAAACAAAAAAAATAAGTGAATCGGCCTAGGCCGAACAAGATTTACTTTATGGCCGGTACTAGATGATTAAAAAGAACTGTTTTTGATATGGTCGCTCAAAAAGAAATTTTACACGGACACAACACAACAGAATTAGAATAAGTCTGTTCGAAAAACAGATATCTACAAGATAGAAGCCTTGCAAACGCAATCTTGCAAGATCATATTTAGCAACAAGAAATTCATCGTTTGATGGTAGGAAACGTTTTCTAGTAACACGATTTGAGCAATATAGATCTGCAGTGGATCAGTCTCGAGATGGATAACCACAAACTGGTCGTCGTAATGAAAACGTACAGCTCGTAAAAGCTAATGTGGTATAAGTCCCCAGTATTGAACAGTAAAATAATTGTTAGTTTTAATAGCAAGCTACAGACGAATGATCGAATATTTCTTGCTGTCAGAACTCGTCCATATTGCAGAAATGATCTCCGTTATTAAGTCTCTGCGGCCATCCGTAAATAGAATTATTAAAGGTTTCTATAGGAAAATCCTCTTCTGCCTTCATTAGCGCTTCAGACTAGCGATATTAGGGTATCTATTCTTAAGGCGCACACTCAGTGGGGGGGGGGGGCTTGAGCCCCCTAAGTGCTTCAACAACACGTAGTTTTTACGTGTTCTTGTCAGAATATAAGTTTTGAGCCATCTTCCTCTCGCAGAGCTTTAAAAACATGTTGCTGTTATGTGTTTTAATAATTTCAACTTCTGGTCCCCCCCCAGAATATTTCTTGGATGCGCGCCTGCTCTTCTTGCAGGACTTCTCCTGAAGCATAGACACCGATTTGTAGTCCAGGGGGTTCGGGTCAAAGCTGCTAGCCGGTCAATCAACAGGAGAAATAACGGCTGGGACATTGCTTTCAAGCCACTGCTGCATAGTCTTCGTCTTATTGATTGACGCTGAATCTTGCAGAAAGTTCTAGTGGTGATCGGTGAAGAGGGATTTAATCAGTTTTTTAATTATCGACTTAAATACAGTTTTCTAGTAGACTCTGATCGTCGTATTTACCCTTTTTTTCGTAAAAATTAAGCTTTGTGGTACTGTCATAACTTCCGCCCCATCAAACCATAACTGAAGTAGAATACTGGCCCTTCTAGATCGTTGACGCTTTCTCACGAGCTTTTCGTGAACTTGTAGTATACACCCTGTCGTTCTGGAGGTTGAACTCTTTTCAAGAAACCCCTCGTAATTCTACTGACGAGTGGACGCAGAGACTTAATAGCTGTGTAATGGCCAGAGATGGTCATATTGAAAACTGATTGGTGTTTATTGTTTAAAACGCATCTATGCAGTATGTATTAAAAGAAAATTGAAAGATCTTTAAGCATCTTGGGGAATTTCACTGAAAAGTTTGTGACAGTATTTAAGGTAAGACTAGGTATATACGCGGGTGAAGAACGTACGGTTAATAACAACTTGAAAGTCAATATATTTCTATAGAAATTGTGTTAGTTGTTAATACATAATTTATTTTTTTACATTGTCACAGTTCGACTGAGACCCTTGTCATAATTTGTGACGAGTTTTTGGATACTTTGTCATCAAAATCATCATCATCATTTATCAGCCATTGAGATCCACTGCGGAACATAGGCCTACCCTTTGTATCTCCACTCCTTTCTGTCCTGTGCCACCAGTAGCCAATTACCGACCAGTCTCTTAATGTCATCCGTCCAACAGGTAGGAAGTCTGCCTCGGTTTCTTGTACTGTCTCTAGGCCGCCATTCCAGTATTCTCATGGTCCATCTATCATCATTTACTCTAGCAACATGGCCTGCCCACTGCCACTTCAAACGTGAAATTCTTCCAATTATATCACAAACTTTTGTTTGCTGTTTGATCCACAAATTTGTTTTTCGATCTAAAAGTGTAACGCCAATCATCGCTCTCTCCATCGATCTTTGAACAACTCGTAATTTTTCTGCAGATTTTCGCGCGAGTGTGAAATCAGCACCACAGGTGAAGACTGGTAAGACACATTGATCAAATACCTTTCTCTTGAGGCAGATGGGAAAATCACTTTTTAAAATGTGCCTAAGATTTCCAAAGGGGCAACCTTTGGAAATCCCAAACCAATTCTTCTGTTTATCTCTATAGTTTGGTTGTCCCGGCTGATAGTGATTTCGTGTCCCAGGTATTGGTAGTCATCAAATTTGTTGTCATCAAAATACGCCACTTGTAAGTTCAGCCAATTGTTGCTTTGGTTCCACTTTGTACTTGTTTTCCAATCCTTCTACCACCAAGAAAGATCTTGGGATGAAAAAATAACTGATAATGACATGGCCCAAGTTCGGGACTGTATGATGGATGCGGAAAAATGTCCTAGTGAAATTTTTCAAAACGAGTTTGAGTCAAGGCAGGAACGTGCAAGTTCTTGTTCGGCACATTTATACTTCCATCTTCAAACATCAGGCATCATTTTTTTTATCATTGTTGTCATAGATTCATTCATTACATTTGGACCATAAACAATCACAATTTAACGATACATTTCAAATGGCTGAACATTTTATACAATTAGAAAGCAAAACACTGTACGACCTTCGTATGTTTTGAGACTTTTAATGAAATGGTTCATGATAAAAAATAATAAAAAATTTCTGATCGTATAGGTGCTAGATGCTACAGCCAATGCTACATTCAAGCCGACTAAACACCAAATTTCGCCAACAGTTGGCGAAATTATACACAAACAATCTTTACTTTTGTGGACATCCCTCGTTTATATGTATGTGTACCCCAAAATCGTCATTAAAAACAATATTGGCGGCTGATTTACATCTATTTCCATACAAAATTCCTCTGGTAAATTGGGACCAAAAGATAAAGTCAACGAGCTGCCTTGTAGTAAAAACTGTGGCTTTAGCAAGTCCATTGCTGTACAGGGGCGAATATTTCATGAGAATAGAGTGGAAAATAAGCTAAACAAATTGTGTAAGGAACACGCAAAACTTAAAAAGTCTGGCAGATGTAAAACGCGATGTTCTTAAGTAATTCTCGTGAACATTCAGTAAGTGGGAGTTGTAAATATTCAGATGCTCGTTCTCCCGAGTAATATATAATTCAACCGGAACCGTCCTTCTCCGTTTCTCAGTTTGGCTCTTTCCCCTTCATTCCCTCCCTGTTCACTGGGCGCCATCGTATTCTCCGTTGTTTCGGTAACAAGTAGCGCGGTGTGAAAAGTAAAATTAGCAATTAAAAAGGCTTTTTGTTCTCAAGTTTTACAACTCGCGAACAGAACATTTAAATCCAACGAGTGGAATTTATGTATGCGATCATCCATGCATGTTGAAGACAATTGATGTCACTTTGTTCACTCCTTCTCTCAAACATCATATATGCTCCTATTTGGAGCAAAGGGCTTTATCTTCGACATATGTGTGCTATTTGATAAGGTTTTAATTTGTGTGGATGGTTACCAAAGAACAAGAGCAGTCTCATGTGGATGGTTACCAAGGAACGACATCAGCCAATTGTTATTGTTAGTAACTGTCAAAGAATATAATTTAATTTTGTTTTAATCAATTAGAATTATAACATATGTAATTGTAATAATAAATACAATCTGTTCCAAACGGTTAAGCGGAACTAGATTTTGCAATCTAGTTACTTTCATCGTTTAAATCGTGCCTTTCGGCCGTTTTGTTTAAGCTTTGTAAATCATACTTACAATAAACATTTTTTGGTTAAGGTTAATATCATTTTAAAATGTCATTTTCTTTATATTTTGATTTTTTGTGTCATTCTTAATACAAATTTTCCATTTATTTATTTTTTTGTCATTAAAATATCTAAAAAAAATATTTAATTTTGACATGTCATTCGTTTCCATGGTTTCATTGTTGGAATTTAAAATTTTGACATCCCAACGTGAAAAATGAAATAACCCAAGCAAGATCCCTTCTCGTGACAACCTAAAAGAACTAAATTCCCATTTAGTTCCGCTTAACCGTTTGGAACAGACTGTAATATAATTATGGCCGGTATTATAAAGCAAAATAGTTTGCTACTAAATTTTAGTTAAGAGTTAAACTAATTTAACCTATAGATTTCGGTATTATAAAATTTGTTTTAAAAAAGTTACCAACTAAATCTACAAACTTAATTAGTTGATAGATTTTCTGGGTACTAAATTATAGTTGGCAACTATATTTTTATTACATTTAAATAGTTAGCATTTTGTTTACATTGAAATAACTTGTTTTTACTATTTATACTAAAATATATATTTGATAATTAATAACTGCAAAGTAAGTAATAATATTGTACATAAAAAAAAAAATACATATGAATAGATTTATATAAATAAACAACACAAAATTTACAGGTTAGGTCATCAGTATCATTTGTCAGTAGTGTACCATTACCATCCGTAAACAGTAATTCTGACAGTAATAATGATGAAAATTCAAGAATACGTCATCCTAGAGAATTTATTGAAAGAAGACACCTCTTTAATTATTATAATGATGAACAATTTAAACACAGATTTCGGTTTTCAAAAGATACTGTTTTTGTCTTTTTTGAATTAATTGATAATTTAATAAAGTCCTTAACTTATATTACATTATATCTATTAATTGTTCTTTTTCAATTTCTGTATAATTTTTGCCTCTATCCTATTTTTTTTTTTCCATTTGATATACTTTTTAACCTCTACGAATTCTTTTTCACTGTCAAAATTATAGGTTATAAACGTTAAAGCTACAACAGAAAAACCGCGAAATATAGTATAGGCATCTACCGGCCAGTTGTATACTAACGTTCGGTCGGTAAATCTTGAGACTAAATTATTTTAGTTGCGAACTAGTTGATTAGTTGGCTGTTCTGATTTATAATACCGAAATTAAATAACTTATTATATTAGTTATCAACTAAATTTAGTTTACAACTTCTAGTTGGGTCTTAAGTTATGTTTTTATAATACCGGCCATTAGAAAACTAAATTTGTTTCAAGGATTCAAAATCCTTCACTTTCTTCATGTATTGAACCTCTGCGTCGAATACCTTGAGGGTTCGATTTCAAGGTCCTAGTACAAGGCTTCAATTTGTCCCAGTTTAGCCGGGTCAATCTCGGTTTTATGACGTCTGTTCCGGAGTCCCGGTAAGTTTAGTTTTTCGTATTTAATCTAATTTCTTCTGGTTCCTACCGAATTTGATTGTTTCCCAGTTTTTGATTTAAAAAAATGAGATCTTTACCTTAATGATATCAGCTGGATTCTTCCGCAAAATGTGGTCAATCCATTTCCACTTTTTAGTTCTTGTTTATAAGATTTCGTGCTGTTTAGTTTGATTTCAAAGATCTATATTTTGCAATCTGATTTGCATTTTTTTGCGAAGACCTCTGTAAACAAAATCTTGGAGGATATAAAATTGTAATGAAACTTTTTAATTACACTAAATAATTTATATGTTTACTTGACGTACCATTAATGGCCAGTTGCTAAAGAACGATTTAATTGATTTAACTCAAGTAATCCCTAACTTAAGTTAAAATTATATGTTTTTGTACGTTGTTTTGACTGGAATTAAATCACTTAACTCGTTCTTTAGCAAATATTATCAAAAGTAAAGTTTCGTTTATAGTAGATGTGCTAATAAGCTGTATCTATAGCATAAAAATTACAGTACTCTATTTGTTCTGTTTATTAGAACATATGTTCCAAACGGTCAAAGCCTTTGTGCCATTTTTATTCTTTACGTTATGAAACCATTATAAATGCGACGTAAATGCTGAATGGACATAATATGTGGTTCAAAACAAGTTGCAGGAAAGAAGACCAAGGAAAAAAATGATATATATTTTGTATTGTAAAATTACAACTGTTACCTTATGTTTAGTACAGGGGTTCTTAAACTTATGTAGTCCGAGGACCCCCTCTTGAATAACATTTTTTTTGTGGACCCCATCCCAATCCTATACATTTTACGTTATTCTTGAGACTAGTTCAATAATCTCATAGGCACTATGTTATAATAAATATTGGTAAAAATGTATCGCTGGTTATTTTAATAAATGGTCTTGCCCAGTTATAGAGATGAACATTTTTATTAGCATATAGAATAAAAAACAAAATGAATAAAAATAGTAGCAAAAAGAATTATAAAAGTTACAAATTATAATACGTTAAACTCATACAAACATTTCTTGGTCAAATATTGGTCAAAATAGATCTTATTATAATATGGTTACTGTAAATAATTTGCAGTCGAATAAAAATAATTAAATTTTTACTAATCATTGTTTAGTTATGTCAATTACTAGTTAGATAACAACAAATACAAAAAGTCTTGACCATGTAGGATTTTTATTAAATGAGTTATTTGAATAAAAGCGAAAAGTTGGAGGATATAAAGTTAATGTCAAAATTGTTTCGCGGACCCCTGGTAATGGCTAGTCTGGTAGTTGATTTTAAGAGATCGACTCGTGTCTATTTTAAGACTTTTGCAAATATTTAATAACAGAGAAATATTTCGAAAAAGTTTATTTAACAAAAGTTGCTATAAAAGCAATAACTAACAACTTTTATTTGAGAAATTTTTTGATAAAGCAGCTTAAGTTAAACAAGTACTTTGTGATGGTGATCGGTCCTGTGGTGGCCACAGCTGATTTTTACCGACCGCCAATATATATAAGGGAGGTATTGTGATCATATCGATTTCGAGATTTCGATGGATCTCCACGAATTGAGGTCCCTACATAACGTTTTGACTATTTTTAGTATGATGTCTGTCGGTCTGTCTGTCTGATTTTTGTAAAACTTCATATTTTTTGACATCAATGGCACGAGTTGATCAATTTTTGGTAATAATCAGTTGACTAAAAATCTTAAAATCGACACGAGTAAACTCCCGTTTTTGCGAATATTTAACAACAGAGAAATGTTTCGGAAAAATTTATTTAACAAAAGTTGCTATAAAAGCAATAACTAACAACTTTTATTTGAGACATTTTTTAATAAAACGAAAAATTTTGAAATTTTTTTCCAAGTATTTATTTTTTCATACTGCCTTGTAACGTTTCCATGGTCATGATAAATAATATCTCTGTTAGAAAATATTAGGCCAAGTAATATCTACTCTGCTTCTAGAATGTATTTTATACAAGTACTTTGAGATCGCGGTCGGTCCTGTGGTGGCCACAGCTGATTTTTTCAATGACTTGTTAGAGCAATGCTTCAAAACGACATCTTTATCAAATCTAAAACTTTCGAATGTTAATCCGAACCCTATTTTAAATAAAGCCACTATGATTTATTTTTCTAATTGTGTATTTGACTTACTGGTATCTGCTAATGGGCTTAGTCTACAGAATTATGAAGTACCGTACCTGAAAAATAAATAACAATATTAGGCCAATCATTCAATAAACCTACTTAAATAACTAAATAACTACAATTCAGTTTTTGAAGAAGTAGCTTCAATGACAAATGAATGAAGCAACAATCAACTTATTTATATATTTCTCTCTCGCACATGCCTTGCAAGATTTTTTTTTTGTATGTATGCAGTTACGTTTCCATGGTTATCATAAATTATAAATACCTACACATTATGAAATTGTTAACGTAATATAATAATAATAATAATAATATTAATAATCATAAAATAATGCATAAAAATGGAGACAAAGAATGTATCAACAACTACAGACCCATTTCAATTATTAGTAACTTGAGCAAAATTTTTGAGAAGGCAATATCTAGTCGAATATTCTCTTTTATAAATAAATTTTCACTTCTTTCGTCAATTAGTTCGACTTTCGTCCTGGTAAATCTACCAATGATGCTATTATTTCTCTCGACTGATAAAATCTACAGGGCTTTAGATTTGTCTCGTCCATGTATGACAATTTTCTTAGATTTTATTATAGCAATATTGCAATATGCCATACTAATGGTGCGATTATGGTCCAACATGTAAATCTTACAGAATTTAAGGTTAAATGAATCTTTAACTTCGACTGTTAAATTATTTAAAATTTTGCTCTTATGGTCAACTAAATTTAAATACTTCAGCTACAGAATTGTGACCTTGTTAGAGGCTAATTAAGTAACATTCAACTGAGCATTGTCTGTCTCTGTCTGTGCACATTGAATAAAGAAAGAAAGCAATAGTAAAGACATGTTAATTTAATGTTTTTAGTGCTGGCTGTCAGAACATATAACATTTTATATATAACCAAAAACTTAAAACCTTTATTTATTGAAGAAAAAAAAAAAAAAAAAAAAAAAACAAAAAAATACATAGCAAAATGAATTCAAAGTACATGGTTTATTAAACCATGTTTACAATATTTACCCAAAAATAATAAATAGTAAAAGTATAATTTTAAGATAAAATGTATGTTCATTGGTAATTTTCATGCAAAATAACACACATGGCTTAAGCGATTCGTAATGAGCCTGCATACTTGGTTTATAGCTTTGCTTAAACTACTCTGGCTCATGCAATTAAAAATGGAATTCCCCACAGCTTTTTGGTCAGAACCAGTTGGTGATAGTTCCAAAAAGGTGATAGTTCCTAACACTTTGAGATGTAGTGGAAGTTCGTCTTGCCTTGCAGGTTGTCCATTATGTAGTAGGGTATCAAATAAAAGCCCTTAGTACGTGGATTAACGTTAAATTGTAGTGGTTGCAAAATTTCGTAGAAAATCATTTCTTTTGTCAGCCGAAAAAAATTTCTAAAACTTTCATTAGCCATTTCAAATGGATTTTCTGTGTCTCTTATAAATCTTCGTTCTATGCGAAGATTGTTCCTAAAAACACATAGTACATATTTTTGATAATTTATAATGTTTATAAATTTATCTTTTATTACATGTTGTCATCTTCCTCGGCAATTAAATGAACTAAAACATTGATCAATTCCATTTTCTTGTAAATAAACTTAATTTTAACTTTAAATACAATTTCGGGAAACGTTACAATCCCCAATTCCCAAAAATTCCCAATTTAAAACAGATATATATTATGTCAATAGCAACTCGTGTTGTTAAATGCCACTCAATAATAAAATATGCAGATCATGAGTATCCAACAAGATCAAAATGTAATCAGCTAGCCGTTCCATCTAAGTACAGAAAATATAAGTTAAAATGTTATTATTATTACTATTCTAGTCAAATAAATGACATATTTTACACCTATATATGAAATAATAATTTAAATATAAATGTATTAAATCATACATTTTTAAAAGTTTTTGAAGTTTCATAGTCATATAGCAGTACAGACTCTACATTAATGTCTAGATGCTGGAGCTTATTGTGCTGAAAGAACTGAGTTTTTGTGATTCAACATAGTATTTTTATTAAAAAAATTAAACACTATACAAAACACCGCGCTAATGTTGGCAATAGGAGCTTTCCGAACAAGTCTCGTAGAAAGCATACTGAACGAATCTATGGAGCTTCCGCTCAATATGAGACGAAAGCAACTACTCACAAACTACGCAATAAACCTAGCAACACATCCAGACCATCCAACATTTAACAGCCTATTCAAAATAAATCAAAATATCCTAAATATCCAAGACGAAACCTTATCGATTTATCGCTCCACCGTCTTAAAAAAGAAGCTACTTCAAGTCACACGTACCAAAAGAAATATGGAGAAATATGCTCCAGAATCCAACCAACCAAGATAATTTATACAGACGCATCCAAGAAGAAAAACCACGTTGGGGTTGCCCAAGTAACAGCTGAAACCACAACATCTTCAAGATTACCTACTACTGTATCCATAGAAACAGCTGAAGAATTAAGTATTTACATGGAACTACAATCTATAATTGCTAATAATCACAAAATAGCAATTTACTCAGACTCGATAGCCGCATTAAACAACATTCAAAACATGCAAAGTAAAAAGCCAACTATAATAAAAATACAAGAAGAGATCCACAAAATATCAAACTTACACCAAAATAAAATATACCTAATACGGATTCCAAGTCATTCAGGCATTGACGGCAACAAACAAGCTGATAACGCAGCAAAAGAAGATACAAGCCCAGAACAAAATATCCCCATACCAGCAACAGGCTTTAAGAATTCTCTCAAAGACATTACAATACAACACAAAAAAAGTGCATGGCTCAATATCGACCCAAATAGGAACAAATTACGAAGTATCAAGAAAGACATAAAAGTATGGGACCTGGAAAAAGGACGAAAAATACAGACATTAATGACAAGACTGCGCATTGGACACTCAAGACTCACCCACAGCTACCTATTCAACAGAGAAACCCCCCCTCGGTGTGAAAATTGCGACGTGCTATTGACCATAGAACATATTTTATCCGAATGTGAATCATACAACTCTTCAAGAACCAAATTCAATATCCCCAACAACATCACAACAGCCCTACAAAACAACCCAGACAGTACCACTAACATCATAAACTACTTAAGCGACATAAAACTACTAAAACAAATCTAGATCTAAATATTACTATATTCAAATTGTGTAATACAATTATAAGTCAATTATAAGTGTTTAATGTTAAAATTTATAAGTTAATTATAAGTGTTTAATATACTTTTATTTATAATTATAATATGTTATAATTATAATATATAAGACGCTAAAAGCCTAGCAGTTGAAGCGTCTCTAAATAAAAATTAAATTAAAAAAAAAAACATAGTATTTTGTTGTCGCTTCAACGGTTTTTATTTCCGGTGTTTTGTTAATACTATGTAGGTTTATTAATGCTAACTGATGTTTGTTAATGTGGGCGTAGGTTTTATTAATGCTAACTGTGTTTTGTTCACGCTACGTAGGTCTAGAACTCGTGTATCTTTTCGAAATTCTCACAGTTTATGTAAAGCCATTCATCCCTTTTGTTCTGCTGGTTTCAACAACATTTTTATTGAAAAATCAGATTATTTGAATAAAAATAAACCTCCAATAAAAATGTCAGTGTTATGCAAAAAAAGATGTGTATGAAGCCAACATCCTCAATAAATTCAGTCGTGAACAGTCAAATAAATAATTAATCTCTTTAATTCGGACGATAAATCAGGTGAAAACAATGGTCGCGGTATGGCTTTCGCTTCAGTTTCGTTCAATGCAATATCAGCTCCGTACCGAGCCGGGGGCTTAATCCCTGGCCGTACATTAGCACAGTTATACCGGATAATACCTGGTAATGTGCGGCAACACAGTGTACACAATGTAATATTGAGGAATTGCAACGTAAGACATTGAATCAGAGCCGGATAAAACTAGTGCGGGGACAGTAACATGTTATAAGGGGGTCCTAAATTACAAATTACATAAGAATTGTAAAACATTATTATTTATTTTCGTAGTTATATAATTCTGTATTTACACTAGGCCTTCCGGCGTTTAGGGTTTTAACCAGTACATTGAAAAAATAATCATAATAATAATACATTTTATGACTCTCTTTCTTCTTCTACTTCTACATTCTTCCTCCGGTGTTCCTCTCTTTCTTCCTATTCTTTTTTCGGCTTCCGTCTCCGGTCTCCTTCCTTCTTGACGCCAGTTCTTCTTCCCCTCTTTCTTCGCTTCTCTACCCTCTTTTCTTTCCTCCTCCTTAGCCTCTCTCTTCCTTCCTGTTCTCAGTTCTGTCTTACCTCTCTGCATTCCTTCTTTCTTTCCTCGAGTACTCTCACCCACCTTTCTCCCTTTCCTTCTTCACTCAACAGCTCCTTTATCTCTCCCTCCCATTTTGTCATCTTTACACATCTTTTTGTTAGGTGTTCCAAGGATTCTTCCTCCTCCCTACACATTCTGCATAGCCTATCCTCTGGTTTTGCCCAATACCTATTACTCCGTTCTTCATTTCCACATCTTAATCTGGCAATCCATCTAACTCTGCCCCCTGCCTTTCCTCTCCTCCCTTTCAAATATTTAGGACTTCCTACAGCCCTTATCTCTCTATACCTTTTCACATTCCTTGAATTGTCTATTCTTACTGTTCTTTCCTGCTCCTGTACCTCCTTGTCTCTCCTCCTCAATTCTTCTTCTATGTTCCTTCCTCCATGTCTCTTTCGCTCAGCTTCCCTTATGTCTATCCCACATCTTCAATAGTACTCTTTCCTTGTTTCTCCCCATTCCGAAAGTTTACCCTTTTGTTCTTCCTTCATTCTTTCTTCCCAGCATTCTCTTAATTTTCGTAGTTAAATAATGTCTATAAAAATTGAATCGGTTATTTCGAAAAGGCCACATCTCCTTGTTCTTGCATAAATGAGTTAAGTCACCATTTGACTCAAAATATGCTTTAAGCTTTGTTGCAGGTGAAAATGCCTCATCTCCACTGTTTGTTATATGATCCAGGCAGGTGTTGTTCTCTGTTTACTTTGAAAAGGCCGCTTCTCCGGAGACGTTTTTAGGGTTTTGTAGGTATGACCAAAAAACCCTTATACCGTCATTTTGTCGTCTGTCTGTCTGTCTGTTCGCTAAAAATTGTAGCCAAACGGCTAAACCTAGAGAGTTGAAATTTGGCATGCTTATACAACTCTTTGACCCGCACATAGGGAAAATACTAAAACATCTAAAAAACATATCCCCCTAAAAATATAAACAAATATGTGCTCATCGAAAACAAAAATATTTTTTTAAAATTTTGAGTAGGGTATCAAATGAAAGCCCTTAGTACGTGGATTAACGATCAAATTTTTATTTTTGCAAAATAAATTATTTTGATGCGATTTTTTTCTCACACCCTGTAGCCCAGATGGTTTAAACTAAAAATCTAAAAAAATTCTAAGTAATGTATATTGGTATGAACCGAAATAGTACAACAGGAATTTTTGATCAGATTATGTTTTCGGAAAATAACGCATTTTTTGTGGTTTTTGGTTCACAAAGTACAAAAGTTATACCAATGTAAGATACCCACCTGCAAGGCGTGCGATAGCGTTATGGTTAGAGCACTGGTGTCGTAAGCTAAAATGCGCTGGAATCGAAGGGTTTCGAGTTCGAGTACGGAGTGAATTTTATTTTTTCTGTTTTTTTTTTTTCATTTTTATTATGTTGAAATTATTTTGTCAAAATTCTAATTATATTTTGACAAATGTTGCATTTAATTTTAAGAGCGTAAATTTAATAACCAGTCTTATTATATGATTAACAGACGATACATTATTTTAAAAATATCGTTCATTTTGCCGTGATTACTACAAAGTAAAATTTGTCCTACACACTCAGCATGCCGCCTTCACTTATTATATACCTGCGAAACCCTGAAATGTGTGAATATTTACCCTTCACATCAATTTTTTTGTTCTCCTATAGAATTTACTTTTCTGGAGTTGTGGTCTTTTCGAAATAACCGATTCAATTGCTTAATTAAATAATCCAGATAATTTTTAATATCAAAACAAAATTGCAGTTTAAAAGTTACGTGTTCTAGATTTGGTGTAACCAAATTTATTAAAAATGAGTACCTGTTTATACAGGGATAATAGGACCAGTCGAAACGTCACAATGGCCACGTGGCTTTCATATCTATGGCTGGCGGTCTAGAAACAGAGAACTTGCCTTCTCTGCCCCAATACGTCTATCTAGGTGTTGGGCACCTATAATTATTGTGATGCAATGTGAACTTGATACAACAGGAAATTATGGACAGAATTAAAGCTGATGATGCATCGTATTTTGCACCTGGACTCCTTTTCAAAACGAAACTCCTGTCTAGGAACAACAAGATCAGGTTACACCAAGCTATGGACCAGTAAAGTGGATACGCAACTCAACCAAACCATGAAGATCGTAAGAGGAACTGTCAAATATATCCCAACTGCTTGGCTCCTAGTTCTTGCAAACATTGCTCCCCCGGCAACCAGAAGAATAGCAGCTACTAAAAATGAATGGGACAAAGCAGTGTCAGGACTTGCGCATAATATGCCCATTAGGACAGAGACAGACAACCCTCCTAATCTAAGCCTTCGATCCCGATCACCAATCTGGTCCGATCATCGCCTAAAATTCCCTATAAATACAGCTGCAGAATGGAACACATCATGGGACGAATGTGAAAATATTCAAAATAAATCCTTATTAAAAGATGCCAGTGCGCGCCCGCCTGGTCTCACGCTGCCTAGAGATTTGTGGAAGAAAATAAATCGGATAAGAACTGTTACTGTGAAGTCCTTTCACAAACAATCTGCCACATTATTGACGAGTGCCCAAACAGAAAATTTCCTGGTGGTCTAGGCGCATTGAATGACGTAACTCCAGAAGCCTTGGCGTGGCTCCTACAACTAGATATCAATATTTAACTTATTTTTTAAATTTTATCTTATTTTTGTAATTCTTGCAATTATTGTATTTTAATTTTCTAATCCTACTATAAAATGTATTGCTTCTCATACGAAATATATATATATATACCAAGCTATAGTACGTCCCATACTTATGTATGGCTCTGAAACATGAACTAAGAGAAAGCGAGATTTATCTCATAGTTTTCGAAAATATGACGCAGAATCTTTGGTTCCATTAAAATTAATCGATAATGGAGAATCTGTAAGAAAAAGATATCCGAGAACTGTACTCAAGGTCGAGTATCATGCAAGAACTGAGAGTTAGACGATTACAGTGGATAGGACTCGTGATTAGGATGAAGGAGGACAGAATGGTTATTAAGATATGGGAGGGAAGATTGAATACCCGTCGACCAGTGAGAAAACCTTGCAAGATATAGCGAGATCAGCTAATCGAAGATCTAACAAGTATTGGTATACAGGACACATGGAAAACCTGATAATAAACAGATCAAAATGGAGGATTTATGTGAGTGAGGCCAAAAGTCAACCCGACTAACAGCGCCCAAAGAAGAAGATAAAGAATAAATTTACTAATAATACTGGATTCTACCTTTTCAAAATAACCACTTGGGACCATTAGACACCTAAAGTGTTTGCGACCACTTGTCATTAGAATCACGAAGGGTTTCTACAGGAAAACGATTCATACTAATGATTTCGGGTGTCATCTTCTTGCAGGTCTTGACCTGAAGCATGAACCACAATATTTAGTCCAGGAGGTTGAGGTCAGACCTGCTAGATGGCCCATCAGTGGAAGATATGAAAGCTGGTACATTGCTTTCAAACCACTGCTGCGTATACTTCGGGTACGGGCTGACGCTGAATCTTACTGGAAGCTCCAGTGGTAGCCAGCGAAGGAGTTGTTAATTTTTTTAACTATCGAGTTCAATACGGTTTCCTATTAGACTCGGGCCGACGCTTTTACCTCTTTTCCTTGAGAATTAAACTTAGCTTAAAACGGGAGCTATGTTGGTACATAGATCCTGCCCCAATAATCATAACTGAAGTAGGGCAATACTTCGCGGGATCGTCGGCGCTTTCTGGCGAGATTATCGTGAACTTGTAGCATACACCCTGTCATTTTGACTGCTGAAAGACTCAATATTAAAAATCTTTTCATGAAAAACTTTTCAAGAAACCCTTAGTAATTCTGTTTATTGCAGAGACTTAAGAGCTGTGTAAGAGCCAGATTTGGTCATTTTGAAATCTGATTGGTGTTTCTAATTTTAGATGCACTATGTATTATGTACAAAAAGAAAATTAAAATATCTTAAGCATCTTGTATAATTTTACTGCAAACTTTTTGACGGTATTTATGGTAATACCAGGTTTATAAGGGGCCTGTAGTATATGCTACTTTTGTTACTAGGTTAATGCAGCACTGAATTATACGATCGTATTTCTTCGGTTATTACGCCTCGCCGCTATCATGAGGTCCGAGATCAAATAGAGTAAATCATAAATAAGTATATAACTCTATTTTCTTGATTTTATAGCGGCGTTAATAATGCAATGTCCCACGTGAAAGATATTGTCAATAAATATGAATGCGATCGACGGATGGCAATGTGCAATGACCCAGGTCGCATGCCCCGGCACTGGCGGTCATTACGCGCGGCTCGACCTTATAAATCTCGCTCCAAACATCGTAAATAGTGCAGAAATAATGCAATAGCTGTTTCAAATTACCGCTTGTTTATGGGACAAACACGACAGGCCCGTACAAACACGTACAAGCACCACGGCATTTATTCAATATTACCGAATTATTGATAAATTATTTTAGAACATGCTTTGTTAACTCGAAGTCAAGCGATAGGAAAACACCTGGACGAACAAGACAAGTGGATAGATAATTTTAATCGTCGGAAATTTTTACGCGAATATTTGTACGACGGAAACTTATACGCTAGCATTTATACGACAAAACATTTGCACAGCAAAACATTTGTAAGAGTGGAAATTTATACGCCAAGTTTGGTATAGCAAACGTAAAATGAAAAGCAAATCATTTGCTTAGTACTATTAACTAACCGTTGTGAGTATTTAGGCTAGATTGGTGTCTCTATATAATAATAATATAATAATATATCTCTTTATTTGCACAAAATATACACACATATATATAAATAGACAAGATAAAATAAGTATAAAAACAAACAAGAGTAAATCACCCCCCTAAATGGTTTAATATTTGGGGAGTGTACACCACTAATACCGTAAGGTATGCGTGTGGTATCTATATATTAATTATTCTATATAATTATTCTAATGTATATCGGACTGTGCAATTAATGAAAAGAATGAAATGGAATACAATACAATTTAGATTTTATTTTTATATGAAAAAAGATCATCAAATTTTAGTAACAAGAATTTCATCTATTTTATTTTGATCTAGTTGTAAAATCCAGGTTTTAGCAATTTTAACTGTTTGTTTCCCCAAAAACATTAAATTATTTTCATTTAAATAGTTATTAAAATTATTATAAATTTTAGGTATAAAATAGGTGAAACATCTTTGACCAATGGTTTTTTTAGTTCTAAACAATAATGCTTGACCAACATTTCTGGTATTATATTCATGGGATGTTCGTTGAATGGGTAGTTGCATTCTATACATGTATTTGATTATACTTAAAATATATAATTGCCTAATGGTCATTATTTTGATTTCTGAATATAATTTTTCAGAACAGTAATAAAGTGGCTTCCGAAAAATAGTTTTTAGGATTATATTTTGTATAACAGATAATCTCTTGATATGACTATTAGCTGCACCTCCCCATGCAACTATATCATATGTAAGTATGGATTGTACCAAGCAATAGTAAAAATTAAGCAATAAGTTGATAGGCATGAAGTCTCTTAATTTTCTAAAAACATAGATGGTTTTTCGCAGTCGAATATTAATTGTTTGAATTTGTAAGTCCCACTTAAGGTTATGGTCAATGATTACACCCAGATATTTCACAGAGTTAACTCTTTTTATAAGTAGACACATACAATTTATTTTTGTACAGCAATCAGTATGGATTTTAATACAATCAAATAGAGGTTGGGTGGTAATATTTGTCGAGAAAGTGACAAAGTTTGATTTTATATAATTAAGTGATAGAAAATTAGAGTTCATCCAGTTCTTTATGAGTACTAGGTAATCTTCAGCTATTAATCTCGCATCATTCCATGTTTCTGCTTCTGTTAGGATTACACTATCATCTGCATAAGATAAAATGTTGTCCTTAAGTTCAGTTATCTTTAACAAATCATTTATATATATTAAAAACAGCAATGGACCCAATATTGTTCCTTGTTGTACCCCACAAGTAACAGTAGATGGAGTGTTTGAATGACTTTTTATTTTCACAGTTTGGGTTCTGTTTGATAGATAACTTTTGATAAATTTTTGCCCAGTGCCTCTAATACCATTTTTTTCTAGTTTTTGTAGAAGTATGTCATGGTTTACAGTATCAAATGCTTTTTTTAAATCTAGAAAAACAGCTATACACGGTTTAGATAGATCAAGAGATCTGTAAATTTTTTCAGTTAATACTGAGATTGCATCTTCCGTACTTCTATTTTTAATAAATCCATACTGATTATTGGCAATAATGTCGTACTTTTCAAAAAATGATAACAGCCTATTATTTAATAGTTTTTCTAAAATTTTTGAAATGCAAGAGGTTATAGAGATAGGCCTGTAATTGTGTAACAAATTTTTCTGACCTTGTTTAAAGATGGGACGAACCTGTGAAACTTTAAGCAAATCCGGAAAATAACCTGTTAAGAAACATTTCTCAAAAATATTACACAATGGAGTAGAAATTTCTTTATGAATATTTTTTATTATTTTTGAATTTAAATTATCGTTAACACAAGTTAAGTTATTTTTTAATGAGAGTATAACAGATTCAATTTCCATTGCTGTAACGGGATTTAAGAAAAATGTAAACTGATTAGTGCTAATATTGTTCAAAAAAGTTAATTGTTTATTGACATCATATTTAATTTCAGCTGCAAGTATATTACCAACATTTGCAAAGTAGCTATTGAAATTATTAACAATATTCTGTTTGTCAGTTATTTTAGAGTTATTTACTAAAATTTCATTTGGATCATTATTTGTAATATATTTTGTAAAAATATTAAAGAAACACCCACATTTTTCAAATATGTACCTGTTCTGTCCAAAACTAGTCTTCTGCTTCTTTTCGTCTTAAGTTTGCTGTACGTACGATGGTATACGTTCTACGACTTGCAGTTGTCGCTTGAACTTTTCTTTCTATATATAACGACCAGGGTTTGTTTATATAGATAAAATTATCTGAAAAGTATCTATAGATAGATACTAGAGATATTATTTCATATCTTTTATCCAGATAACCGTTTCCACTATTCTGTCTTTTTAATTTAATTTACATCTCAGATAAATATACTTTTTTTCCATTTGGCATCCATAAGGGAACCATTATGAAACTGAATGGACTGTCATAATGAGTTTCAATATGACACTAAACATTCTTTTCAAAAGATTGGTAAAATTGGTACAATAACCTACAAATTTTACAAACCAAATTCCCTAAACGTGGATGTTGTTTTAATATACAATGCAAATTTTTTATTTTAAAGGCATGAAAAGGCAAAATATAAAAATATAGTATAAAAATTTATTTCATAAGGCTTTTTGCCTCAGATATCTATTAGATAACTTTTCTAACTTCGACGCGTGCGGCAAAATAATGTCTTATAATACTTATATTTACTATTTTGTCATTCCTTTTTTGTTCTTCACTTTGATTCATTATCTGTTTTTGTTAGGTAGATAACGTTATTTACCAGATTATATTATCTGGTACCTGCATTAAGAAACTTTGATGAGCAGTCTTAACTGTTATCTAAATTAAAAAATCATTATCTGACACAACAATTAGTTTTTGTTTTTTTTTGTACAAGATATCATCAATATTCTTTAGCTGCCCAATCAGCGATTAATTGGTATAGACCTTGCTCTTTTCATAGTTTCATAAAAACATATCTGTTGTGGTTAAATCCGATGATCTTGGCGGTCAATAACTATCGTTGGATTCCAATATGATTTGTCCAAGAAATTTAGTTCAACCGTCTTATTACGCATACTGTCTTGTAAACAAGGACGCTAATCGGTTAGGACTGGATAATGGTTGTGGTACCTTCTATAGACAACTATCGACTACAAATAGGGTCTAGAAAGAATTAAGCGACTATATCACACGCCTTACCTGCGGTCAGAAATTTGTCTGATTGTCAATAATTCACGTCTATGCAGTCGATTTCAGAGTAGAGTTAAATAGGCAATTGAGGTTAGTTTAGTTACTGAGTTGTTGAATATTGTGATTCAGTTGAGTGAATACCTGGACTAGTCTGAACTACACGGTGATATATCATGATAGTTAACTATGCATTAACTATGGTATAAGTATAGTGACTATTGGTAATTGTTTCAGTGAACTTATTGTAAGATACATTAGTCTATAACAGGGGCGCAGCCAGAAATTTAGCAAGAGGGGTACAATTAGGTAAAAGAAAAAGGGGGTGTAATTAAAATAAAGGGAAAACACCTTATCTTATTACGTTACTCAAGACCACGGTTCGTAGACCACGTTGTTATTTATTTATACTTGTTATTTAACATAACAACCTTCACAAAGGCTATGTATTGGGCATACTGAAGCATGTCACCCTCCCGAAGTGAGGCAACCGTATAGAATACGGACCGTGACCCAGGACTATGAGAACTGAATTTGCTTTACTTTTAAGCTACGTTCACAGCTCTTAAATTAGTCGACTATAGACTATGATTTGTGGATAAAATTAGTAGACAGTTATAACGTTTAACGAAAGCGCTTACAGCTCTGAAAATTAGTGCATTAAGAATCGTGCGACATCTATGTGTCTTTCAGCTAACTACGACGGCGTCACCTTGCAAGAGTTCATATACACATCAGTTTTGCCAGTGCAAGACCGAAAATCCCTTCGTAAAATGTTTATTAACTATTTTCGTTTTTCTAATTCTGCTGTCCTATATTTTTACTAACTAAACCTAACCTAATTACCTAAATAGATCATATTTACTGTTCGTCTTTGTAACTTTAGAAGAGATTTGTTGTATTCGGTGCGATGATTTTTTGTTAGACTATGTAAAGGCATACAATGTAAACATTCTCTACGATGTAGACTGAGATAGCCAATGTGTGGTTTGAGCCTCTCTCTCTAAAACAACGCACTAACTACAAAGTTTGGAAAACTATCGACAATCGACAACGTATAACGCATTAAATTTAAAGCTATGAACGGTCGCTCGCGTTACTATATGACAAACTTGGTAGTGACAATCAACAGCGTACAAGTCATAGTCTATGTTCGACTAATTTAAGAGCAGTGAACGCAGATTTAACATAAAAACGAATTTCATTTATTAAAAAATAGATATTAACAGCCAGCAATTGCATCACTCTGATTCCGCCACTGGTGTATAATTAAATATGCAAATTCACAAAAAAATTGTTTTATCTTTTATTGTTATCATGTAACAGTTTTTTTCGCACGTTTCAACTAACACACTTATGTTGATTATATAAAGTATGTGAGCCCGTAAGGATAGTTTTCGAACAACCTTTTATTATGAGTAAACACTTGCTCCAAGCAAGGACAATACCGTATAATGAATATTTGATGCAGGATGCTCGATATTAAATACATCTAGAAAGTTGCATTATTGATCAGATAAAAGATAAATGTTTACAGTGTTGAGGGAGAAACAGCGGATAAATTTCAACTTCGCTGAAGAAAATCCGAGCAGATTTATAATTAACAGGGAAAATAAAAGTTTTTGATGAATTTAATTTTCATATGATTCTGAAGTTTGAACAAGTTAAATAACATTTTTATTTACTCCCATCCGGGGTTGTTTTTGGAAATAATTAGTTAAAGATTTATAAGATGAGAAATATTAAACGCTGGAAATAAGACATGTAACATAAAACGTATAATAAATAGGTTCTTATAGCTTAATACAGTGCTTTCCAATCGGTGTGTTATAACAGCGTCGCGAAATTTATGGTTTAAATAAATCTGAATACAACCAAACATGAAATGTTCAATTTAAAAGAATCTTTATCGCACATGGATTACAAAATGAGCAAGTCTGCTACATCTTTCTCCCTCAAAAATATAATATCTGCTGCCTGAATTTTGTTTTCGTTTGGTTTTTTTAGTAACCGATATTCGCTAATGTGTGTATGTGAAAATAGGAAATGTCAACAATTATAAAAATAATTTTAACTGTTTCATTTAAAATAATTATTATTGAATTCAGTATATCAGAAATTAAAATAATTATAAAATCACTTCCAATAAAAAAATCTCCAGGTCCAGATCTAATCACTAACATCATTCTAAAACAGCTACCACCAAAGTTCCTAGCGTACCTTGCATCGCTTTTCAATGCTTGTTTGTCACTTGGCTACTTTCCAAAACAATGGAAAGCAGCAGAGATCATTTTATTTCTTAAACCAGGCAAAGACAAAGCACAACTAACTAGCTACCGGTCAATTAGTTTGCTTAACACATTTTCAAAACTGCTGGAAAAAGTTATTAACGCAAGACTTTAAAAAGAAATTAATGCATCGGCAACACTTCTACCATTCCAATTTGGATTCCGTAAAAATCATAGTACCACACAACAGCTGCTTAGAATCACCGAAACCATCGAAAAAGGATTCGAAGCGAAAGAATTCACAACTGTACTATTCCTCGATGTAGCCCAAGCATTTGATAAAGTCTGGTTGGAAGGATTAAAATACAAGATACTGACCCTGCGACTGCCACCTTATATTGCCACTATTCTATTCTCATTCCTGGAAGAACGAACATTCACATTAAGGATCAACAATGAAGTGTCGTCATCGAAGAATATAAAAGCAGGTGTACCACAAGGCAGCATCCTCGGGCCAATCTTATTTAATATATATGTACGAGACATCCCAACTACCAACGCAACTATTGCCATGTTTGCCGATGACACTGCAATACTAACTCAAAACGGTAACCTTGACGGAGCCATAGAGGAGCTTCAAGTCGCTTCAAACACCATCTGCCTGTGGTTCAACAAGTGGAATATAAAGCTTAACGCCATGAAAAGCGAAAGTAAAATATTCACACTAAGAAGAGTCTACAGCCCCAACACAATTAAAATCAACGGCAGCACAGTAGAATGGAACCGAAAGGACAGCGCAGTCAAATATCTAGGTGTACACCTCGACACACGCCTAACGTGGAGCACCCACATCAACAAAAAACTGCAACTAGCCTACGCAAGGCTCCAACTATACCCTCTAATCAACCGAAAATCTAAGCTGAAATTAAACTGCTCCATGCTACTGTACCAATCGCTACTTCGTCCACTGCTAACCTATGCCTGCAACGTCTGGGGAAATACTTCAGCAAGGAACATCAACAAGTTACAAGTTTTTCAAAATAAAATGCTAAGAACTGCTACCAATTCACCCTGGTTCATCAGAAATGAACAACTCCACTATAAACTGTCAATGCCACCAATTCAAGACTTTATAAATACAGTTACCAAACGATCTATTAGAAACTTGAAAAACTGCGAAAGTGCCATCTTATTTAACATTGGGCAAAAAGGTATTCACAAAACGTTAAAGAGACATTTACCGCAAGACCTATATAGTTCAGAAGACGAGTAAGTGTCAGTGCGCGACCCTGCCAAACAAGAAAGGCCTAAAAACAAATTAATATTAATCTTAAAATTAACATATGTATAAACTAGGGTAGTTACGTGATCCCCACGCCATATTAGATAGGATAATATAAAAATGCTGTGAATAACATCTGTATTATGTTGAACCGGCAATAAACAATTAAAAAAAAAAAAGTACATTGGTTACTTTTCATCTCTTTTATACAATTTATTTTTATTTTTCTCTCCGGGTGTCATATTTAAAGCAGATATTCTAAAGCAAAGCTAAAAGTGTTTATTAACCCGTGGTCCGCAGAAAATGTCTGCGAGTCCTCGAAATATTTCGATCGAATCATGTAGATGCACACTATATATAGCATTCACAAGTATATAGCACTTTTTTTTTTTTTTTGTCGACGTAGAAACTAACTTTGGCCGAACCATGTTTTATTTAATATTTACTAGCCTCAATACAAGGCCTCTCGCGGCTATTTTACATACTTCTGAAGAAGCTAGCTCTTTGGAATAGTCGCTTCTAAGAGGAAGATATAGAAATGTGTCCACTTTTGGAAGAATTTTTGATTGCTGCTGATGTCAACCAGAGAATCATATTCAACAATAAGTCAACATTTAAGAGCATTAGCTGAAAATAATTATTCCCCTGAAAATGAGGATCTGCATAAAGGTAACCTCTGGATTAATAATCCATTCTTGAAAGATATAAAGTCATGTGTACTTGATCCTCGTGAAAAAGAAAAGCTGATCAAGTTGTCTTGTGTTGTCACTCTGGTGTCCAGACATAAAATGCAATCCTTGTCTCAATTTTGGAAATCGCTAGAAAAAGAATATCCATCTTTGAGTTATACAGCTATCAAATTATTAATTATTTTTCGACTTCCTATTCGTGCAAAAATATTTTTTCAGCCATGTGAATGATAAAAACCAAACAGAGAAATCGAATGGATGTTAATGCCACGCTTCATCTCTCAGAAAAAAACTCTGCAGCCACGTATATCAAATTTTCTAACAAAGAAGCACCAGCAGATGTCGCACTAAAAATTGTAATTATATAACTGTATAACATATACCTATATAATAATAAAATACTATATATATATATATATATATATATATATATTGGTTTTTATTTGTGTCTTAGCTTTCAGCCAGTCCGCGAAATATTTATCCTATTTTCACAGGTCCGCGGGGGCAAAAAGATTAAAGATCACTCTTCTAAAGGACACAGTAGTGATACAACGGTTGGAATGCAATGCTTTACATTTAGGAATCACATAGGACAATGAAATTTTCATTGTCCTATGCAAGTTTTTTATACAAAACTAATAATCTAAAATTAAATTAATAACAAACTTAAGTCCGTTTAAGATAACTTTGAAATATCGTCACAGCTGAAAAATGTGACGACATTTTTTTATATTTTGTTTAAATATATTTGTGGATTTCAAATAATTTTGATATTTATAATTTTGTGTAGTTTCGTGTTGTATGGTCAAATAATTCATCAAAGTTTTTTCGACATGATTGTTTATAGTTCAGAACCTTCGTCGAAAAGTACTATACTTGATGATAACGAAATGACACTTGGTATACGCGTTCTTTACGAAAATTAAATCATTTTTACTCTCAGCACTTACACTGACAACCACGTCAGATTCTACATGCCGCTAAAAATACAACACCAAGTCCAATAAGTTTCAGGTACAACTTTCCTCAACGTACACAAATATGCGTCGACAGGTTGGCGTCTATAATGAACTTATAATCTTACTATATGGATAAAAATTCGCTGCAAATTTTGATATATAGATTGTTACTAATTTTATTTTAGATTGTCAGTTGTGTATAAAAATCTATACAGTTGTGCCTCTTCTTAAACTGTCATTCATTATGTTACGGAGCGGTTATATTATGGATCTCTAATAAACTAGGCTTTAGTTTGTCACTGAAATTATGATATAATATTAACTACTTGATTAGACGAATCAGGTAAAATTCGTTATATCAACCGCTTTTCGTAATTCGAAAATTCGTAGCGTTGAAAGGTGTATTCATTTAAAGTATTAATTCAGGCTGAGTCAATCCTTTAGCAGACTGCATAGTTGGAAGATGAGTATTTGGAAATGACGTACAAAATTAAACCCACAGAACGTAGCCATGGCAATTAAAATGTAAGCGAAAAAATAGAATAACGTTTTTGAAAAATGCTAGACCTAAAAAGAAAACTCAATTAAAATTAAATTGAAGTTAAAACACTTTTATAATGAAAAAGAGTTTTAAAAAAACTCAGTTAAATGCGGTCACAGAAAATGGCTGAAATTAAAAAAGAAAATATACAAAGCAACCTAGATAAAATTCATGAAATAGCTTAACACAAAGGTCGGTATGTCGTAGGGGTTGTACCAACTCCCTGACTGCATCTGCATTGACATTTGCAGGCATTCCAGTACACAGTGCCCTTCAGCATCCCTTCAACTCTCTCGGGCTCGGGGAAACACCCACGCTGCATGATTATGGAGAAAAATGATATGGTATGTTTCCCTAAATTACCGCCAGGGTTTGAGATTTTTCCTCATTTATTACGTCTGTTGAACACAACGAAAATTTCACAGCGAAACAATGTAATAAAGAAATAAAACATTATTTAAAATTTTATTTATGACTACGACTACGTTAGAGATACTTCTGCGATTAAAAGATAATATCTGGACGATAGCCTGAATTTGATCTTAAGTATGTGGCGTCCAAGTGATAAAGCAACGCCCATTGCAATGTCACTAATATTTTGTCTACTTAAAATTATAATTTAATATTGTATTAACATTTGTACAATTTAGTTAAGACTAACAAATTTCGGTTACTAGGGGATAAACGCAAAAACCTAGCACATTGTGAAAAAATTGATATTACTCGTGGAGGTTTCATTGGATGATTTTTTACGATTTTATTAAAGGCCTAACTCAACAACAATACATAGATTCGCTTCTTTCAACTTTTGGCAATGAAGCACCATCAGAAAAGACTGTTTACAATTGGTTGGCAGAATTTCGTCGTGGTTGTACTACCGTCAGTGATGAATCTCGTGAATATCGACCAAAATCGGTTGTGATTCAAAAAATATAGATGCGCAAAATAATTGAAGAAGATAGGCATGTGACTTACCGTGAGATATAAACATCCTTTGGCATATCGCGGACTGCATACATTCGATTTTGCATTAAGATTTAGCTATGAAAAAGATATGTTCCCGATGTATTCCGCATAATTTGACCGAAGCTCAGAAAAAGGCTCGTGTTGATTGGTGCAAGGGGATGCTATTAAAATTCAACAAAGGCACTGCTAAATTCGTATACAACATCGTTGCAGGTGACGAAAATTGGTTTTATTCATATGAACCGGAAACTAAACAACAATTCACTTTTTGGGTTCAAGATGAACCGAAACCCACAAAAGTTGTTCGTTCCCGCAGCACTTCCAAGAAAATGATCGCTTATTTCTTCGGTTGTACTGGACATGTCGCACCATTCCTTTAAAGGTTCAGAGAACAGTTAATGCTGAATGGTATACAACAATTTGTTTATCAGAAATCATCGACAAAATGAGGAACAACAACAAAAAAACGTCGCATCATTCTTCATCAAGACAAGGCAAGCTCCCGCACAGCACGTCAAACAATTGATTATTTGAAAGAGAAATACATCGAATTAATATCTCATTGCCCATATAAGTGCTTCGGGAACGAACAACTTTTGTGGGTTTCGGTTCATCTTGATCCCAAAAAGTGACTACGCTTTATCCCCTATCGATTTTTTTTTTGTTCCCCAATGTCAAACAAAAAATGCATGGACAGCTCCATGTTTTTGAGATACCAACTTCAGAGTGGAAAAAATGTTTCGAGAATTGTTTGAAAACATGCAAAAGTGTATAAATCTTAAAAGCGAATATTTTGAAAAGCAATAAAACAGTTTGGTCCAAAAAAAAAAAGTTTCCAAATTTGAAACACTGATTAAAGAAACTTATTATACCTTTCTGGTTCATTTGCAGATTTTTATTTCTGTAATGGGTTATAGTTGTTTTACGAAAACGGTATGTTTAACTAGTTGTAATTAACAAAATAATTTTTTAAAACTCAATTTTTGGGAAATTACTCGTATAGTAAGTATCTCATTGCAAATTTCAGTGTCCCCCTTCCAAAAATCCTAGATACGCGCCTGAATATTTGCTTTATTTCTTTATTACGGCGTTGTTGTGTCTGGTGGAAAGCCAAGAGTACGGGGATGAATAGTTGTTGGTCTAGTGATCAATAGGTTATGTAAAACAAGGTATATAATAGGGCAATTACATGAGCCTGATCACCTATATCTGCAGCACCACAATACACCGCCGCCAGATTATGTAACTATTGCCACCACCCTCCACCACCCACACCGTCCCCCTGGTGGTAAATCGCAGTAATTCCATTAACATCGTCGTTCGTCTTGTTTTATAAATTCCTCTCTGATCGTGGCCGTTCGTTAATTTGTCGGGCAGTGGTGTCGGTCCTCATTAAACCCCACTAGATTTGATTGGATGAATGTACCTCTGTACCAGAAGCTACCAAACTTTCCGTGTATTCATTTTAATAATATTAATTCAGGTGTTTCTAATTAAAAGTTTTATCCATGTAGAAACGAGCGCTTCATTCCTGAATACATTTGCGAATAATTTGCATTATTGTTTTTATAACAGCTGCTGTGAAGTTGAGTTAAACACAGGTAACTTTTGTAATTACGCTCTTTGATATGTTTGCCCATAAAACTTAGAGACTCACGACGCACTATACATTTTACTCGAAAAAAATAATATCATGAGATACAGCAAAAATAAAAAATCAAGAGACCCACGAGCGAATCGCAGTCTTTGAACTTGATGAAACTGCCAAACGATTTCCAAACGTAAAAAAACATTTTTTTCTACGCCAATCTATTAAGAATAATTAGTAAATAATAACTGATCAAGAAATTTTATGGAATTTTAATTAGTTAAACAATAATCACAGATATTCTAACCCACTTGTCCGTATTTGCAACAATAAACTGGACAAGTTCGGTTTTGAAACGTAAATGCACTTGATTTAGTGATAATTGCAATATTATGAACGGTGTAGACAAAAATTTAAACCATTTATTTATTTAATATAAAAATAATAATTATAATAATAATAATATATTATTATTAGAATATGAAAGTAAATTTTAAAATGGTATAAAAAATGATAGTTGCTATCGCAACTATCGCAACTACTTTTCTGTTTTATATAACCATAGTTATAAATTTCTTCTCAATAGCAATATTTTTCAAAACTATGAAACACCCAAAACCTCATTAGCAGATATAAACAGGTGTTCGATCGATGAAGAAGAAATTGATAGAACTTTACCGGCACAACGCTAAATGTCAGTGTCTTAATTTTCATTTCTTAATTTACATTGTGCATGCTACTTAATATCCACGTTAAAAGTTAATTTTAATTTATAATTTTGACATTGTGAATGCAGCATTATAGTTTTCCATTAAAACGGTTAAATATTTTTACCAACCGCAAATCACAAAAACTCGACAAGTACAGCAAAAAGTATTATGTAAAAAAATGTATATTATTTTTACCGACCGCCAACATATATAAGGGAGGTATTGTGATCATACCGATTTTGACATTTCGAGATTTCGATAGATCTTTATGAACTGAGGTCCCTCATAACGTTTTGCTATCTGTCTGTCTGTCTGTCTGTGTGTCTGTCTGTCTGTTTGTCTGCCTGTCTGTCTTCTTGTCTGTCTCTCTGTAGGTCTGTCTGTAGGTCTGTCTGTCGGTCCGTGTACACGTGCAGAGCAAATTTGGCTAAAAGGATTTTTATGAAACTTCATATTTAAGCTTCTAACATCAATGGCACAAGTTGATGAACTTTTGGTAAAAATCGGTAAACTAGAAATGGGAATTTACTCGTGCCGATTTGAAGATTTTTGCGAATATTTCTCAACAGAGAAATACATCGAAAAAATTTATTTAACAAAAATTGCAATAAAAGCAACAAAACAACTTTTATTTGAGACATTTTTTGATAAAGCAGCATAAATTAAACAAGTACAGTAGAACCTCGATTATCCGGACTAGATCGGGGATGAAGGTAGTCCGGATAACGAAAAATCCGGATAATCGAAAAAAAAGTGAGGAGAAATAGGAAAGAAAAATTACGTATAAATCTTTTTTCATTGATATATATACGTTCAGTAAACTGTGTAATTTTTTCACTTAGTTTTTTTATATCCGATATTGTGGAAGTGCCGACGCCATATTTATCAGACCAATAACGTCCTGAGTCACCTTATTTCAATGCACTGATGATATCTAATTTGTCTTTTAAGGATACAACACTTTTCTTTTCGATGAAATATCGGTAATATTAAAAGAAAATATTTAAGTCGCACGTCCAGACACATCATGACGTGAAAACCGTTACACAGCGGCGTAACACAGCGAATCCGTAAAATAATTTCCTTGTTTAAAAGAATCCGGATAGTCGAAAATTCGGATAATCGAGGTCCGGATAATCGAGGTTCTACTGTACTTTGTATACCATGGTCGGTGGTGGCCATAGCTGATTTTCATAGCACAAGTCCATTGCATAAGCATAAAAATGTGTGAATGGAATATAATGTCTGTTTATTATAAATATCTATTATAAATATTATATTTATTATATATAACTATTATGAATGTCTATTATCATAAATGATTCTATAAGCAGAACAGTGATACATCATTGATTCGCCTTATGCGATGCATTTATGTTATGGACCAATTATAAACGACGCTTAAGACTTCCATTTTTTGTCGACGAATGTTGGTTTTTCATCTACCAATCTACATTATATTGTAACAATATGCGTCTAATAATATGGTTTGATACTATAGTCAACATATTGCTATTCGGATTTAGAACTACCACATTGGTGAAAAAAACCTGCTATAAATTTCTTGTTTATTGCCCAAAGTTTTAATGGCGTGGTGAGAACAAATGTATTTTGCAAACAGCACTGTCATAACATTTTTTTTACCTAAAATATATGTGTGAGTTTAACAATTTTCGTTTTTAGTTTACGCGCACACATAACAAATAAACTTTAATTATTTATATCACCAAACAAAAAAAGGATTGCGTGTATTTACCGTAGATATATTTTGTGTCTCAGTTCTGTGAGATCCCTAGTATTTCATTCTCCAGCCTCAGAAGTAAATTGAGAGCTATTAAGTAAATAGCAACATGTTTTCTAATACATTTTTAAAAGGACCCTAGCTTTGTGAGTGAAGGATGTTGGTTTTCTCTTGTGCAGAGTCAAATATCGCGGTCTCCCTATGAGTCGAGGGTCCTCCAAAAGGCAGTGTCACGTTACTTCCCATAGGATGGACGAATGTCCACCAGCACGCACAATAAAACTCAATGGAAAAATAAACTGAGCCTTTTAAATAAATTGTTTGCACTGCATCCTCTTGTGTATTGTCCTAGGATGAACCTTCGAGGTTTCAAAGGTAAAACATAAAACTGTAAATCAAATGTACACTACTGAAATATAAACAACTCAACCCAATTTCGTCCTGGACTTCTTAATTTTAATTTGTAAAAATTGGTAAACCCAAATATTTTCATCTTAAAATAGGTTTGTTCTTTTCGCTACCTTACGTTTTACTGCAAGACGCGACTGTATTTGCCGCGCCCTTAACTTTATTACTGCAAAACGCGGCTGTGAGAAAAACGCAAATTCTGTTCGTTTCGATATCAACCAAATACTTGACGTAAATAGTTGTTACCAAAAGGGGATGTGTGGCTCTAGTTAACCTAGAAAATTTGACAGTTAACATTTCTCAATCATTGTTGGAACATTTTTCAATGGAATTATTATTATTGTCTGAATCTGATTATTGGAGTGATTCTTCATATACTTACAGATAAAGATGGCGAAAATATTCTGGTTATACATTGTCCGAGCTCTTGTATCGTACATCTTTAAACAGAGATAGAATTAGTCTTGTTCTACATCATTTCGTTCACTCGGCTTTGTTGTCGTGAATGCATTTTACGCATGCATTCACATTTGTATGTGTTAGTATATTTCGCGAATATATGGTGTGGAATTGTGAACATGTATATATCCAATCCCATCTCCAGCGTTCTACAATCGCGTGAAATTGATCCCAATTAAGTCCATTCGCTTTATTTTGCGTTTTTCATCCAGGTCGTGAGTCCTGTCTTACAATCGTCGCGAACGTGCTCATTCAAAAACTATTTTTACTACATTGTATTCACTCATTCTGTATATATGTTCCAGCCATAGTAGCTGTCCTTTTTCTATTATGGTCTCCACTGGCTTAGCGTCGATTTTCTTATTTTCAGCATGTGCATCTCTGTGGTGGTCCAGAATTCAGAAGCGTATGTCAAAATCGGTACTGTCACTTTATTGATGATCGATTGATTTCAGTAGCGGCCCTAGTATACATGGCGCTCCCTTTGCTGAGTGTGTAGGACAAATTTTACTTTGTAGTAATCACGGCAAAATGAACGATATTTTTAAAATAATAAATAATTTATCATCTGTTAATCATATAATAAGACTGGTTATTAAATTTACGCTCTTAAAAATTAAATACAACATTTGTCAAAATATAACTAGAATTTTGACAAAATAATTTCAACATAATAAAAATGCAAAAAAAAAAAACAGAAAAAATAAAATTCACTCCGTACTCGAACTCGAAACCCTTCGTTAAAAGCTTACGACACCAGTGCTCTAACCCATTGCGCTATTAGACGCCTTGCATGTGAGTGTCTTACATTGGTATAACTTTTGTACTTTGTGAACCAAAAACCACAAAAAATGCGTTATTTTCCGAAAACATAATCTGATCAAAAATTTCTGTTGTACTATTTCGGTTCACACCAATATACATTACTTAGAATTTTTTTAGATTTTTAGTTTAAACCATCTGGGCTACAGCGTGTGTGGGACAAAATTTTTTTTGCACAATTTTGGCAAAAATTGCATTAAAATAATTTATTTTGCAAAAATAAAAATTTGATCGTTAATCCACGTACTAAGGGCTTTCATTTGATACCCTACTCAAAATTTTTAAAAAATATTTTTGTTTCCGATGAGCACATATTTGTTTATATTTTTAGGGGGGGTATGTTTTTTAGATGTTTTAGTATTTTTCCTATGTGCGGGTTAAAGAGTTGTATAAGCATGCCAAATTTCAAATCTCTAGGTTTAGCCGTGACTACAATTTTTACCGAACAGACAGACAGACAGACAGACAGACGACAAAATGACGGTATAAGGGTTTTTTGGTCATACCTACAAAACCCTAAAAACTGAACTTAACGTAAATTATTTCTGTACTATTTCGGTTCACACCAATATACATTACTTAGAATTTTTTTAGATTTTTAGTTTAAACCATCTGGGCTACAGCGTGTGTGGGACAAAATTTTTTTTGCACAATTTTGGCAAAAATTGCATTAAAATAATTTATTTTGCAAAAATAAAAATTTGATCGTTAATCCACGTACTAAGGGCTTTCATTTGATACCCTACTCAAAATTTTTAAAAAATATTTTTGTTTCCGATGAGCACATATTTGTTTATATTTTTAGGGGGGGTATGTTTTTTAGATGTTTTAGTATTTTTCCTATGTGCGGGTTAAAGAGTTGTATAAGCATGCCAAATTTCAAATCTCTAGGTTTAGCCGTGACTACAATTTTTACCGAACAGACAGACAGACAGACAGACAGACGACAAAATGACGGTATAAGGGTTTTTTGGTCATACCTACAAAACCCTAAAAACTGAACTTAACGTAAATTATTTCTTTAAGTAAATAAATAAAACTGTTAGTAATCAAGAACTTGCAAACAACTAAAGCCAACAAGCAAAAATTAAATATTTTATTTAAAATTTTATATTTATAGGAACAATGCATATAAATATAGGAGAACACAGATAAAATGCAATATAAACTTAAAAATAAAAATTAATTGATTGATAACGATATGCTGACTGCACTATCACCAAGAACTCTGTTTCTAAAGCTGCGTTCAGAGGTCTTAAATTAGTCGACTATAGACTATGACTTATGCACTGTTGATTATCACTGTCAATTTTGTCATATGGTAACGCGAGCAACCATTCAGAGTTCTAAATTTATGCGTTATACGTTGTCGATTGTAGACAGTTTCCAAACTTTGTAGTTAGTGAGTTGTTTTAATGAGACAGACATATGGACACATTGCCTATTTCAGTCTATATCGTAGAGAACATTTACATTGTATGTCTCAACAAATCTCGCCCAAAATTACAAAGACGAACAGTAAATATGATCAATTTTGGTAATTAGGTTAGATTTAGTTAGCAAAAATCTAGGACAGCAGAATTAGCAAAACGATAATAAATAATAAAAATTTTACGAAGCCGCCGCAGTTGGTTTAAAGACACATAGATGTCGCACTATTCGTAACGCACTAATTTCCATAGCTGTAAATGCTGCCTTAAACGTTAAAACTATCTACTAAACTTATCCACAACACACAGTGAACAGTCTACTAATTTAAAGAGCTCTGAACGCATCTTAAGTGTCCATTTTTTGTCGTGCAATATAATTTCGAAGGGCTAGAAACTGAGAATTTTCATTTTCTGCTCTATAAACGATGGGAATCTATTATTATTGTTATAAACTGATTAAACATCCGGAAATAAATCAACGAAATAATTAAAACAAAACTTCATTAAATCTTGAATCGGAAACCGCGACCATTCCAGAGGGATTACAGTGCTCGCACCCCCAGAATTTATTAACTTAAACCCTGGGACATAGCGGGACGCCGATTGCTGAATCAATTTGAAAAATCTCTTGGACAGAAGCCGTCCAGTTTCAGCGCAATTAAACAATCAGACTGTCCCTAGCTATAGCTGTTCTTCCAAATCGTAAACACACATGGACACTAATGTAATCTCTTAGAAAGTCAAGTTAAAGTTACATGTAGACTGTGACGAATGTTAAAGGGTTGAAACTAGTCTGTTCGGTAATCAGGTATCTGGTCGACTAACGTAAAATAAAACTAATGAAGAAGGTTTGATTTTTTTTTTACAGTTTGACTAGTTATTATATATTGCTCCTATTTTTAATATTGTTTTCACACAATTTTCAGTTACGCTTTTATGTCTTTTATCATATCTTACTACTGTAGGTATATTCAGTTCCGTGGCGCCAACTAGGAGCTTTTTTTTAGTGTTTTATGTAGGTCCATAACTACGTTGAAGACGATGGTCGCTCCAAACGGAACTGTATGTAGAACGCAAAATTTGTTTGGATCAGCTAGTTTAAATAATACCTCAATAATTATTTGCAGGTCACTTATTACGAGGGCGACCTTTTAAGTTTTTACTAAAACTAAGAAAGAATTTTTTTGGAACAAACTGTTTTATTGTTTTTCAAAATATTCGTCTTAAGATTTATACACTTTTGCATGCGTTCAAACCAATTCTCGAAACATTTTTTCCACTCTGAAGTTGGTATCTCAAAAACGTGGTTTTCGAAGGCTTCTACAGCTTCTCGAGGTGATCGCTGGCATTTTTTGTTTGATATTAGGGAACAAGAAGAACAATTTTTAAGCTTCAGTCAAAATCCATCGGGAACAGATCTTTTTCACAGATAAATGTTCATGCAAAATCGAATGTATTGCAGTCTGCGATATGCCAAAGGATGCGTCTATCTCACGGTAAGTCACATGCCGATCTTCTTCAATCATTTTCCGCACAGAATCGATGTTTTTTGAATCACAACCGATTTTGGGCGATCTTCACGAGATTCGTCACTGACGGACGCACGACCACTACGAAATCCTGCAAACCAATTGTCTTTTTTTATGGTGATTCATAACCCAAAGTTGAACGAAGCAAATCTATGCATTGTTGTTGAGTTAGACCTTTACTAAAATCATAAAAAATCCTCCAGCGAAAACCTTCACGAATAATATCAATTTTTTCACAAACTTTTTTTTTAAACGCTCACTGGCAACAAACTACTCGTTTAATTTACAAGCTGCCACTGATTTTACAATAACAAATGTCAAGTTTTACGAATATAGTAATGACATATTACAATATTGCCATCTAGTGGTCGTTTGTAAAATTATAAAAGGTAACCCTCGTATTATAGCAAATTTGTTTATAAGAAAAGTAGGTTAGAATAAACAAGTGATTATTTTCTGTTTAATGTTGTTTTTAATATGATGAATATTAGGAGGAAGGTATGGAGAACTTAAAAACTTTACAGCTAAACTGTATATAAGAACTCACTACTAATAAACAAATGATTATTTTCTGTTTAATGCTGTTTTTAATAAGATGAATAAGAAGAGAGCTAATTAAAAACTTTACAGCAAAATTGTATATAAGAAAACTAGTTTAAAATAGACAAATGATATTGTACAAGGTGTCTCAAAAGAAATTTTATATTTATTTAGCTTACTGCGTGAACGCAACGTATCCGAGGGGCGCGGGGGTTATGTCAATCGGTAGCCTGGCTCTTGGGAATTTAGTCGCTATGGAGCGTTTCTCGGGAGCAGACCGCGCGTTATGCGTGCGAGAGTTTTACAAAAACGGTGATTCGGCAACTGTAGCGCGTAGAAAATTCTGCAGTATTCGAGGTTTTCGCCACTTAAATGATGCGCCAAGCATTCCTCTCATTCGACATTGGGTTAAAAAGTTTGAGGAGACTGGTACAACGCTGGATAAATCAAATTCCGGGCGACCTAGGTCATCAAGAACGGTAGAAAACGTGGAGAATGTTAATCAGTCTGTTCGTGACGACCCGAACCTTTCAATTCGGAAGCGCGCAAGTGCTTTAAATGTGCATAGATCATCATTACATCGCATTATGCACAAAGACCTAAAGCTGCACCCCTACAAAATTCAATTGGTACAAGAATTAAAGCCCCAAGATGCCAGTCAGAGGCTTAATTTCATAAATCAGGTGATTGAGCGATTTTCAACGTTTACCAACATTTTGTTTTCGGATGAAGCTCATTTTCATCTTAATGGCCACGTAAATAAGCAGAACTGCCGCTACTGGAGTGCAACGAATCCGAAACGCAAACATCAGAAACCCCTACATTCGCCTAAAGTGACCGTATGGGCTGCGATGTCGGCGCGAGGAATTATCGGCCCTTACTTTTTTGAAGACGAAAGGGGGCGTGCAGTTACAGTGAATTCAGAGCGTTATGTGGAGATGTTAGACAACTTCTTGGTACCTGAACTGCAAAACTTTCCTGGCTATAACCAAAGAACATGGTTCCAACAGGACGGAGCAACTTCACACACGTCCAATATGTCTCTGGCACGTGTTCGTGAAATTTTCTCAGGCAAATTGATCTCCCGGAGAGGTGACATAAATTGGCCTCCACGCAGTCCAGATTTAACTATGGACTTTTTCCTATGGGGTTATCTTAAATCTAAAGTTTATGCCAATAAACCGACTTCACTGGCGCATTTGAAAGAAAATATCCGTCACGAAATGGCAGCCATCCCTGAGTCCACCTGCCGAGACGTCATAAGTAATTTTACTGTTCGATTAAATGAGTGCCGAGAATGCAAGGGTCTACATTTAGATGATATTATTTTTAAGAAATAATCCTCAAAAAGTGTATTTTAATAATTAATAAACATTTTTTCTATATACGGCTTACTTTTTTTTTAATCGATCCACTAAATATAATATTTCTTTTGAGACACCTTGTATAATGGTGTTTTTAATAAGATGAATATTGGGGGAGAGGTTTAGTGTCGCCATTGAAAAATTTCCGCGCCAAAAAAAGGACCTTTTTTTAGGTCATCACTAGTATTTTCATGTGTAAACGATAAAAAAATAATTTCAAATATTTGCTGGCCCCCCAAATTTTCCTCAAAAATTTCCTGGCCCCCCAGATTTTAAGAACTAGCGCCGCCACTGTTCCCGGCTTCAACATTCATTTCTGATTCCAGATAATTTCCTAGCATTAAAACATAATCGCCCATTCAAATAAATAAATATATATATATAATCGGTTATGCTGTGTGGTGGGTAATTTCTGAATACTCATTTTATCACTAGTTGAAACATTTCGAAATTTGGATTAATTCATAAAAAAACAGGCGTGATATATTTCGCAGTGATTACTTGAATGATTAAATATCATGGATATTTATATTTATTTTAATTTGAAATGCGTTTAAAACAAATGATAAAATATCAGAAATAATTCATATTTTGTTTCCATTATTTTAATTACAACATTTATTTTAATAATTCAATTATTTTTTATTCAGTTGAGTATATTATGGTATCATAAACGCAAAACAAAACAAACCACTGCACAGTTTTTGGAAAATAAAATATTCTGCCAAATATCTGTACCCAAATTGATGGTAGATCAGTCAGTTACATGCAGTCGACTTCAGAGTTTAGTTAGATGAATGATTGAATTCAGTGCAGTGATAGAGATTCATCAGCATAATCATCAATAACGCGACAACCCAAGGTGATCCTTGACTTCCTATTGCCAGGTTTACTTATTACTCCTGAAGTTATACAGATTGAAAATATGGTCAGTACTACACCTTATTTTTACCGTACACAATAGGAACATACAGTTTAACCAGGCTGTGAACGGCAAAGCAGAGACCGCAATTTGTATAAATATTATTTACAGATATTATTTGACATAGCCTGGATATAAACTTACGTCCATACCTTTGCTGGTGGTCAACGGCAAGGACAAACGCTGGGTAGTCTGGACTACACGGTGATATACCAGGAACAGTTAACTGTGGTACAAGTGTAGTGACTAGTACTGATTGTTTAAGTGAACTTATTGTAAGATAACTAGTTTAGAAGTCTAATATATTGTCACAATTATGATATAATTGTATTCTAATGTCCCAATTCCTTGAGCGGCCTTTAAGCGGTGTAGGTCACGGTTGCTGACGTACGGTTTTTGGGAATTAAATAATGTGCAGTGTGTTGCGTGTTTGTCTACATAAGTTTTGAACTACATTCTAATGTGTTGATAAACATTATTCAATTGTGCTGACTATGGTCTTTAATTGCTGCCAACAATTACACAAATGAATAATGATTCCAAAAAAAAATGAGGCGCAAATGACCTGATGTTATAGTGTCCTGGTTAACAGTTATAAAATGGTCTTAGGGAATAGAGTTCGTTAGTCATTCAAGTTAGTCTTTCTTGGTACTCAAGCAGTAGTCATTTTTATGAGCACGTTGCCCAAGGACCAGCCCAGCTGTTGAAGTCGCCAACCCGAGATGTGAGTGTCGTCTACAGGGCTTCTCAACGTGTTCGCCTCGTGCGGATACCTGGAGTGGTTCGACCGATCCTGGAGAAGCCGGGACAAGAATCTGGACTTATATCAGCTTCTAACAGACAACACCAGCAGCCATTCTGACAAATAATTGTATTCTGATGTAAATTAATATTATATAATAAATTTTGTAGAAAATATTCCGTTCTTGACTTCACCCCGTGACAATATAAGTATTTTATTAAATATAAAAAATCACGTCAATATTCGTGTTATATTTTATTGTTATCACACAATATTACGGTGGAAATTTACAGGAATCGAACAAATTTGTCGTTTAAATTCAAAGTGAAATGATTAGCATTTTTAAGCAATGAGACAACATTTTATTATTGCAAAAAAAAGCGAATATTCTCGGATATATTTGGGTTAGATAGGAAAGATCGCGGTCTAAAAATGCGCAGTTCACAGAGAGGCATTAACATATATTTACATAACGCAACCATTGAAAGAAAACCAACCATAAGTTCCCAAACTAATGAAATTCCAAATGAAACTCTATATTAATACGGTGGCATTTTATTAAGTAAGGATGATTAATTTATTTCTTAAATTACAAGAGCGATACTAAAACTAAATTACCAAAAACCTAGCTTGTCAAGACACGTGGCACGCCATTCCACAAGCTTTCAAATACCTGCCGCAAAAATTCTATGATTGCGCGCAAAGCCATTATTGCATCTTCATCAACACTATCAAGAGCTTGACTAAACTGTCAAAAATGAAAGTTATTGATACTAGCGATGGGTCATGAATTAACTGGCTCACTGAGTCGAATCAGTACACTGGCCAAAATGAGCTGGCTCACTAAATTTAAAAGAACCGGTTCACAGCTGACTGCATACCTTCAGGGCAACGTTGCCAGATTATTATTTTACCAAATAGGGATACTTGCCAAATACATTTAAAAATATCGGGATTAAGGCGCAAAAAGCAGGACAACCTAATAAAATGTACAGTTAAATATTTCTAAATGTTTATTTATCTGAAAGCAATCAAAATGGTACATTTTAATCTAAATACTGATACTAAACAATATTTTTTTCAGAAACTCGCCTATTTGTACCTATTTAGCTGACGATTTTACTTTAGAAAGAGTGTCTTTCTGGTTTTTAATATATTGATAAAATTCTGCACATGAGTATTGCATGTTCAATTGAACAAGTAATTCCGATTTTATCAACTCAATAGAACACCTGTTTCTTGCTTCTGACTATTTAAATTTCATTTGACAAAATACTCGTTTGGGATAGCAATTAGATGTTGGTATGTTTATAATAAATGAAATTAATTCGCAAACATTTTTAATGTTTTTTTCCGGGAATAGCTTAAATAATTGAAGCCATTTTTGTGCAGTTAAATCTTTCGAATTTTTCGCAATCATGTCAATAGATGGTTTTAGCAAGTTGAATTCTTCATAAATCAGGTCCATATCTATTTCATCAAGTACCAATGTGCAAAGTTCCGTGCAAATTCCCGTACGGCACGCCGGCTTTATGTACACACGCATCCATCGCATTGTTTTGACCTTACTTCAACGATTTATTTCTTTTTGAATAATTCGTGAATTTAGCTGTCCCGCGCGGGACAATCTATTCTTGTTCATAAAACGGGACGTCCCGCAAAAATTGGGACGTCTGGCAATGCTGTTTCAGGGATTCGTTTGGACATTTGATGGATTGTCAGTTTCGGGAGAATTTGGTTTGTGATATATTGTGCATATAGCAGCTCGTATATCTACTTTAGTTTCCTGTGAAACCATCTTAAACACTTTTAATTTGTCTACAAAATTCTCACAGTCTTTTTATTATACAGTGCGACAAAGTATTTCTCATCAACACTACTTTTTCGGGAATTGTCTATTGTATTTAGAATTAAATTTTACAGTAAACACTATTTCCCTGGTTGTTGATCGTCCTAATTTTAGAGCAGTGTACTTAAAACTTATGTGAATTGTTTATTTTATTACTAACCCGTAAGAGTTAGTTACTAAGAAGTAATAAATTACGTCTTGAATTGCAAATGCAGACAGTAGGAGACATACCACGTGCATACTGGAAACTAACAATCGTGTTGAAGAATATGTATATGGGGAAACTGATTGATGTTCTAAGGAGCTGATTCTCGGGGACCTTTTTACTGAGCCGGCTCAATAAACTGGACACTATCCACTGATCTGGTTCCGTAATCTTGAATTGCTACAAGCTTACAGAAAAGTGAAAGACTACCATTAGAATGGCGTAATTTTGCATTACAATAACGTACCTATCAATACTGGGGCTAAAACGGTTGGCCCCGTCTGATTACCACCTTTTTCACTTAAAAATGCGTTACGTGGACAGCGATCAATCGGATTCATTGGACGATGAAGATGAAGATGCAGCGCATCAGTAGTTTTGCACGCAACCAACACGCAGAATTTTTTTGTGGAAGTTATACGAAAGCTGCTGGACCACTATGCCATGCGTGTTGACAAGTTAGGTGATTATGTTCAAAAGTGACACTAATTTAGTGTATCGCTCTTATAATTTAAGAAATAAATGAATTGCTCTTACTTAATAAAATATTTACTCTCGTACACTGTCTTCTTTATAAAAATGAAACAAACATGTTTTCAAACATCAAAGTATTAACTTTAAAAAATAAAAACCAATATCTTGTATATCTTGTCCGGCTTGGGATAATATTTAAAATAACTTGTCATGTTGTTCTGTTCGCGGAGGCAAAGTCGTGTAGGGCTTTACGGGGGTAGGAGCCAGGCGAAGTTGTAGGATACTCGTGATATCCTGTAGGGCGAGGTCAAACGTTATCTTAAACCCTAATATCGCAGCTGAACGCACACAGCGATGTCAGATGGTATATGTCTGACCAGTGGCGCACACAGGGAGGGGATGCTAGGGTGCTTTCACCCCCGAAAACAAAAAATTAAAAATACGCGAGATGCATTATTTGGTATTTTTAATTCGCTTTTCTTCCAAATGTAAAAGATGTTCCAACAGTAAGTGCAACATAACATTGTCAGTTGTGTGAATTATATGCTTATGTGCTGACTTAGTCTGAAGCTTCTTCATTTCAATGAAGAAGCAAACGCTAGAAACTATTCTGTAGGTATAAAATCTTCAGCAAAACATATACATTTACAAATTAATACAGCAATAACCAAAGTAATGAAACTCTCCAGGAAAGAATACAACGTAACACCATTGAAGATTGGAGGAAATTAACCTTTGTATAAAATAAAAAGTCACAAAAATTCTGCAATCACAATTCTACCGTTCAACCAAAACCCCCACTTCCAAGAGCTATGAGCTATGAGCGTCCAATTGGTGGATGTAAAGACAAGTATTTTTATGTTGAAATAGTGCGTTAGATATTTTAAAATGGTTGGTTATAAAGTTTGTGGGCGTTCAAATTTCCCCCACTACCAAGAGCTCTCTAGTTTCCTTCAAGGTCGCGTTCAGGCTCCTTCCTGTGTCTTTATATTCAAAGAAATTAACCAAGAAGCAAACTTGGGAGGAAATATATATTTAGGAGTGAATATAAATTCAAAAAAGTACCGAATAAAGTTGGGTGTAGAATTAGGTCAAAAAACAGGGCAGAATTTATAATTTTAGGGACCTGAAGCCGTAGTAAATAGTGGCCCCTTCCTCACATAAATAATATTTTTATAATATTATTATATAATAAGAGTTAGTTTTTTAACAATCTAACAAAAACAAAGAAATAATAATAACATTAAAAAATCAGCTGTGGCCACCACAGGACCGAACACCATCACAAAGTACTTGTTTAATTTATGCTGCTTTATCAAAAAATGTCTCAAATAAAAGTTGTTAGTTATTGCTTTTATAACCACTTTTGTTATATAAATTTTTTTGAAATATTTCTCTGTTGTGAAATTTTCGCAAAAATCTTATAACCAACACGAGTAAACTCCCATTTCTTGTTAACCGATTTATTCTAACAGTTGATCAACTCGTGCCATTGATGTCAAAAGCTTAAATATGAAGTTTCATAAAAATCCTCTTAGCCGAATTTGCTCTGCACGTGTACACGGATCGACAGACAGACCGACAGACCGACAGACAGACAGATAGATAGACAAACAGACAGACAGACAGACAGACCGACAGACATAATGCTAAAAATAGTCAAAACGTTAAAACCTCAATTCGTGGAGATTCATCGAAATCTCGAAATGTCAAAATCGGTATGATCACAATCAGGGCTGCCGAGAGAACTTCTGGGGCCCCGAGGAGAAACTTTCTTTGCGGGCCCCGGGGAGAAACTTCCTTTGCGGGCCCCGGGTAATGATCAATTCCCGGGGCCATCAAGAGCGTAAACTAATTCTTTCAGCTCGGACTCTGGACCATATACAAATGAAGCGGGAATTTTTTATTATAATACAGGTGAAAATACAACTGATGACCTAAAAAGATCCACACTTCCAAAATACAAGTGAGTGACAGCCACGCGCCCTGTCACTTGCTCCGATGCCCCCCCGCTTGTCGGGCCTGGTTACAATACCTCCCTTATATATGTTGGCGGTCGGTAAAAATAAAACAGTGTACCTTCCCCTTGCGGACACCTTTATAAGCAGTTTTCGGGATTTTTTTTTGTAATCGATGGAATATAATATGATTTTACTTCTAAAGATTTTCTCTTAATTGAACAAGCGCAAACATTTTTATAGGCGGACAAATTCGGAACTTCCACGGTCTATATTATTTGCTGCGACGACGTTCTGCTGCTAACGAATTTTATATTTCATTAGTTCAGTCACTTATAGAAGTATGGAAGAGATAAATCTTACACCGATAATGACATAAATGAGAACGAGAACCTCGAAAATTGTGTAAAGACGTACAATGAAGTTAAACTATAAAAGTTGTTTGACATTATACTTTTTACTACACTTTCAAACTTTTGAAGTCAATCAAACTTACTACACTTTATTTTGAAGTATTAGCGACAAAAAGAGATATTCAACACCTTATGTCTTTTGTTACTTATCCAAGTTAACTTAGTAATTTAAAGTAGCAGATAAAAGTTTGGTTATAGTAACTGTATGTAATGACGTAATAATTGTAATGTCAGTATAGTTTTCATTTACAAGTCCACATCTCAATCAGGATTATTAAAAATGTATGTGGGAGTGGTAATTTCAGAAATAAAATTTCATTATCATTTATTATTTTTTTTTTATTATTTTTTTATTATTCAATTATTTAAAAAATATTCAAATTATTCAAATATAAAAACTAATCTATTTTAAGATAAACATCCTCAAAGATTAGTTGAGCTATCATATATTTTTCTAGTTAAGTGTTAAAAGATACAGAGTGAATGACGGTCGTAAATTATATGATTTGTTTGAAAGAACGTTATTGTTTATATCAAATAGCATGGTCAAATGTTTATATAGATGGTGATAGGCGACCATATATTTTCAGTGATATGGATTTCGTAGTAATTAGAGTCAAAGTTAATTATCTGGGTTTATAAGTTATTGGTCATAGAAATATGAGTCGTCAAGATAATTTTATAAAAGGGTTTGTTGTTAATGTGGAGAGCTGATTAATTTTACAACGACAGAAAATGGGGTCAGATTTAGATTAGATTATTAGTTTAAGAAAAGAGCTGGAAAAATCTTGTGAGAGACAAAAGAGAGTCATGAGTAAACCATCACCGTGTACAGACGAACCTCCCAAGTATTTTTGGTAGAGAAACTCGGTAGCGGGTAGTGGGTAAACCAGAAGTAATCTGGAAGTGTTGAGAACAGTTTAATGAAATAAGCGAACCTCGTTAACTGGTTAAACACCGTGAGTGTTGTGAGGTGTTTAGCGGCTTGTGAGGTGATAACGGTGATTGTGAGGTTTTTGTGCTTGATTGTCTCTCATGTGGTTTTACAGTCAGCATTAAATTGTAAGTTCTAATGTAATTAATAACCTTCGATTCTTAACTAAACATTAAACGTAGATAAGTAAAATGCAGACTTTAATTCAAACAGCCTTATTCCTCTCATAAAGAATCTAAGCAACCGACTGGCGGATCCTTTAGGTTTTCAGACTTGATACCGCTCGCAAGTCTTGGAATCTACTATGTGGAGGGCCTTTCAAAGTAAGTACCATAAATTACAATGAAATTACTTAAAATCATTTAGCCAACCTTGACGTTTCGACCGATCCTAGAAATGCCCCACATGTATGGCATAATGAAAAAACTTTGGTTGCAATCCCTGAAGTATGTATAGGTCAAACAAAGTATACCCAGAGAAAGTATCAAAAGTTGCGTTGGCCGATTCACCCTTTTCATGGTAAAACCGGTTTCGTCAGCAAAGAAGTGGTTTTTACAAAACGAACCACTTTTAACATCCAAATTTCTAACCTTGCTACCAAACTAAAAACCCATTAGACCTCTAGTAATGTATGATCCGAAGCCTGGACTCTATCCTGTAAAGAAGCAACCTAACTGCTTATATTTGAACGAAAAATTCTTAGCAACATTTTTGGATCTGTCAAAACAGCTGAAAGTGCATATGATAAACCGAACATTATATATTTGGTAAAAACAAGCCGTTTAAGGTGGTTTGGGCACCTTGAAAGAATAGACCGGTCAAGAATGGTTAAGCATATTATGTATGATCATGTTCAAAAAATCAAAAGGTAGACCTTGTGCAAAGTGAGGAGATGAGAAAGAAGATCTGAGGAAGTTAAAAACATGTTTCGGTAGACACATGTAACCAAGCTTGACAATAAGAAGTACAAAATATCGACTTTAGAAAATCTTTATAAAACCAACACTAACATACGTTTCGCTTAAATTTGGTTTATGACCCAAAATGACTAGAGAAAACGTAGAACATTTGACAGAAAAGTATTTCGACACATATACAGAGGAGTACAAGATCAAGGAATGTGGTGCAGAGCTACAGCCATGAGCAACGATGGCTATTTTTTTCAAGTTCCGTTAGGTTGGCAATGGAAACTCAGTTGCCATTGTCAAGCAGCGCTTTCGTAGTAGTGTTAACAATCTATCTGTCAGTACCTCCCAACCGGTTCGGCCATTACGTGCCGTAATTTTGATGTGAGCGTTGTACAGTCGAAGATCCCTCCGCATGCAAGATTCGCATGTGATCCGATTTCTACAAGCAAATCCTGAAATGTGTACGGAGAGCAATGTACAACAAAAGAAGAGACATGTTGTCATCAGGCATTATCCTGCTTCATGGCAATGCACGCCCGCGTACTGCAGCATAAACAAATGAACTGCTCCAGAATTTCGGATGGGAGATATTCGGCCACCCGCCCTATAGCCCGGATTTGGCACCAAGTGATTTACATTTGATCACCAGGATGAAAGTGTGGTTGGCAAAGAAGCGGTTCAGCACTAATGACGAGCTGAAAACCAGTGTGCAAGATTAGATGAGAACCCAGGTGGCAACATGGTATGAGGGGGGTCTACAAAAACTGGTTCTCTGTTACGACAAATGACTTAATGTTGGGGGTGACTAAGTTGAGAAATAATTTAGATTTATGAGTATCTCTTGTGTATATTAAAACTTTTCTTATTACCGTAATTTGATTTTGTTAAATCAACGGAACTTGAAAAAAAAAAAATGCCCTCGTATATTAGGAATATAAAGAATCAGATATAGCCACCACAGTAAAAATAGAAAGGTTGAAGTGGATGAGTCATCTAGAAAGAATGGCTGGTACAGAATCTGCCAAAAAAATAAAAAGGCCAACACCATTGGGTAACAGACCAAAGGAGAAACCAAAAACAAGACTTTTGAATCAGGTGGAGGGAAAAAAATTAGAAGATGCAGGCAAGGAGCAAAGAACAATGGAAGAATATCCTAAAACAGATCAAGACCCTCTAAGGGTTGTAGAACCAGTGATGGTGATGATATTATTTCATTGAATTTTTCTTAAAAATATTTAATTTTTATCCGACCAATTAAGTAACCGGAGTGATTTTTTATTTTATTTTTTTATTCGAATAGAATTACAATTTAACATTGTCTCCCTCAAAATAATTGGGAAGCCATACAGCGCTGGAGACGGTTCTTTCAACCCTCATAGCAGTGCTGGAACTCGGATACTGGAATAGCTTTCAGTTGGTTTATTGCGGACGTTTGAATGTTTTCGAGTGTCCCAAAATGACGTCCCTTGAGGTGATGTTTTAATCTTGGGAAGAGGAAAAAGTCACAAGGACTCAAATCAGGCGAATAAGGAGGCTGAGGAGCCACAGGAATGTTTTTACTGGCCAAAAACTCATTTATTGAAATTTCTGTGGTGATTGTGTGAAAATTCATTATGAACGGTCGTGTGTGTCAAATTCAACTCTTCCCCGATCATTATGACCTGCAACCGACGATCTGAACGCACAAGATCCCGGATTCTGTCGACATTTTCATCGGTTCTTGAAGATGAAGGCCTTCCGCTGCGTGATTCATCTTCAATCAACTCTCTTCCTTCTGAAAATGCCTTAAACCACCAAAAAACTTGAGTCCTTGACAAAACACTGTCTACGTAAGCCTGCTGAAGTTTTGAAAAAGTTTCCGTTGCACTGTGCCCAAGTCTGAACAAAACCTGATAGCACGCCGTTGCTCGAAATGAATGTCACTTATTTTTAGAACGGACTAGAAAAAGCTGTTACACGAAAAAAGCTACGGGCAACAAAATCTGAACTTGAATTTGAACTCTAGCGAGTTCAAACTCGTTATGAAGGTTTATCACGTGTTCATCTGCCACCCCTCCAAGTCCCGTGTCCTAAATGTTGCCAGATCAAATGTAATGTCGCCAGTCCGGTTACTTAATTTACACACCTCGTATATCCTGGGTGCGCTACTGTCTCCGACCCTTGTACACACAGACAGTGCAAAGGATGATTCTGCCACATATTTTCTCGCTGCCTAATCGAAACGCCATGTAATTCTAGCATGTACAGGTTTAAGGTGACATATTTTTTAGAGCAGAAAATATTCCCTAACGTATTTTGGTGAGGACATGTGAGGCACTCTGTCCAATACAAGCTTTACTCAAAGTAATCCACTATATTTCCGACGTAAGCTCTGCTCTTTCTAAAATTGAAAGGATTTATTTTAGAGCAGTTTTAAGACACGATGCTGATTCTTTCCAAGGAATTTAATGAAAAAATTACATTTCAGCTACTATTTTTTTAAGTTGTAAAAGTATTCTTGTTTGAAAAATTTATTTTTGTCTGGACTGTGAATTATGCACATTTTATGGTTCTCCTGACGCGGTGACAAAGAGAGGAATGTCTTGAGATGAATTTAATTTCACTGAAAGAAAGGAACAGGACACTGAACCGATCTCGCCCTGACACTCCCTTCAGAGACAGGAGTCATGTTCACATACACAAAGGGCGCACATTGATTTTTTTCGAGCAATAACACCAACAACATTTTTGTTCCTGGGATGTGTATAAGGATATAACTAGGAAACCTTCATACCGTCACTCATTTCTCTGTCTGTTGGCAGAAATTGCAATCGAATAACTTGACTTAGAAAGCTGAAATTTTGCATGCGTATACAAGTATTTTAGCCACACACTTATAGAAAAAAATATTTAAAAAAATATATCGCTCGAAAAATGTAAATGAATATGTACATAGGATTGATTTTTGCACCTGTTACCACCTTATTTCTTGTACCATATATAGCATGTAAGATATTGTATACGCATTGTAGCTTTGATAATGGTATTACATAACGAAACTGCAGTCAGCATGTTTAATAAACCAATTGCATCATTTAACCGTTTACGAATATGTACATATTTAACAAAAAATAAATAAATAAATATATATATATATATATATATTAGTGTTTCTTTTTTAAATCGTCATGTAGGTGAAATAAATAAATTAAATCATGGAACGTTTCGCATTTATTTCAGTAAATGCATCCTCAGCCTGTGATATTCAAAAACTGTGCAGAACGATGTGGAAGGTCATGTAGCTATCCTAAGTAAAAAACGAGGTTACAAGTTAAAAATTATAAAACACATGGAAAAAGTACGTAGAAATAAAAATAAAAATAAAAATATGTAAAAATTAGGTTAAACGAGACGATGTTACCGTGTCAATAATTTAAAATCAATTGTATTTTTTGACAATTCAGCAAGTGTTTAATCATTTAGATCAATTACCTGAAGAATCAGAATCTATATTGATGCAGGTGATGGTCACATATCTGTTCTTGTTTAGTTTATAAATTTATTATTTGATTTATTTGAGGTTGTTGAACACAAACACTTATATATGTTTGTGTTCATTTTTACTTGCTACTATTTTATAAATAAATAAATAAGGTTTATTTTTAAGAAAAAAAAAAAAAAAAATGTTTAAAGCTAAATTAAAATTTGTTCAATAGCTCTGTAGTGTCAAAGGTTATGTGAGTAGTTATGTGAGATGCTAATCTGACGCATTTCTTTTTGAATCACACATTATTTTCACGCGATTTCACAAAAAATGTATTTTACTTTTACCTTAAAAGTACAGAAAATTGATACTACTCCTTCCCAATTTTTTTCTGATCAAGTGATCAAGATATTGATATTTTGAATTTTACTTACAGTATTACAGAATTACTTATGTACAGTAAAAATATAAGTAAATAAGGGATCATTCAGAAAAACTTTAACGCTAAAAGCAGTAAGTATAACTTACTGCTTAGAAATTTATGAGAATACAACCTCAACGGGAATCGATCCCGCAACTTAAAGAACTCGCGCCTTAGTCCCAAGACCAATGAGTTGTGGCCCAAATACCGTTCCTTTTTTTCGGATTCGGTTCCCGGTGAGTTGTATTTTGATATCAATTTTCTACAAATATTAGATGATGTACAAAATTAACCACAAGAAATTTGGAGTAATTTTTTGGTGATTTACATTATTCTGTAAATCATTTTCTAGAATCAGTTGGAGCTGAAATAAACTACAAACGAAAATGACTGTATTTATACTCTAGAATTCTAGAATAATCTACTATTTATATTTTTAGCCAGTTCTAGAAGGTTCTCGGATTCTCGGATGTTTTGTAATATTCTCAAAAGTGCTAGCAGGTATCAAGTTTATTCAGCACTGATTTATCTTTGGTTTTTCGAAAAATAGGTAAATTTTAAAATATCTCTCCTGGTTATAAAAGTTTGTGGTAAATAAAAGCTAATTTCGATAGTTTTGTGGCATAAAATAAATATAAAAAAATGGGTTTAAGCGTTTAGGTGGCGTATAAGGGCAGAGAAGTTCTCAGTTTCTAGACCTCCGGCAGTAGATATAAAAACCACACCGTCAGCGTGCTGTTTCGACAGGCTCTATTATCCATGTTTTAAACACAGATAGAAATTTAACATAATTTTTTGATGATGCTCAAGCTTCGTTATGCCCTCTGAATAATCCTTTTTTGGTTGAGTGGTGAACCATGTATGCACTGATTCCTTGAGTTTTCATCTGTAGAAAATATTTAGAAAATTGTTGTAAGGCCTCACATGTTCCTTGACGACAAGAAATATAAAAAAAAACTAATTAATTATTTTCTGACATATGATAGAGGTATAGGCTATTCCAAACCTTTAGGCGGAATTAAAGTTTGCAATCTAGTAACTTTTATAGTTTGATTCAAGCTTTTGACCGTTTTGGTTAAGCTTTGTAAATCATAATTACAATAAACATTTTTAAGTTAAGGTTAATATAATTCTAAAATGTCATTTTCAGTATATTTTATTTTTTTGTTCTTTCTTAATACAAATTTCTCATTTATTTATTTTATTTGTCTTTAAAATATGTAAAAATGTGTCATTTTTTTAATAAATGTCATTTGTTTCCATGGTTTTACTGTTGGAATTTTTAATTTTCACATACCAACGTGAAACGTGAAACATCCCAAGCAGGGTCCATTATCGTGATAACCTAAAAGAACGAAATTCCCATGTAGGTCCGCTTAAAGCAAAGAAATAACATATACTTATATTTGATTTCACAACCAGACCAATTCTGTAACTCTGTTACTATGATAATTGTAACTAAATTCGTCACTATGAGCAAGGTCAGTTCCTATCATAAATGAAAGCCATTATACATTTTATAATATTTTATGTTGTAGTAACGTTATTACACAGTAACTTTTTACAGAATTGATCTGGCTATCGAAAAATGACATTTTCGAATGATAAGTAATTAGGAAATAATATTTGCTAACCATGATCAAAATTAAATTAAAAAATTGTTCCACGGTATAATTTTTACTAGAAAATATTTTTATATTTCACAAATGGGAGTGTAACGATTTTCCATGTAGCGAACAAAATTTAATAAATTTATTAGGTGCAGCGCAACGCTAAAAACATTACTGCATTTTCAACAAATGAAATAATTTATCATGCAAAAACTGGGACAGCGTGATTTTATTTTTCACCTTAATTAAAATATCCAGTCCAGAGATTTATCATTGTCTTAAGTAACACCTCCTTTCTACTGTTTAAATACAAAAGAAAGAAAGAAAACAAGCAAGATATCGGCCACAGTACTACAGAAACAATTTTATAACTCGTTTAGAAACCTGATTAAAAAACTCTTTTGAAAACAGCTTCCTCATCTCATAGCAACCTTTGATTTTACACCGTAAAATAACAAATTAAATTCTACAACAAAACTACGCGGATTTCATTACCAGTGGCTTTAACTGCAGTCCTCTAGCGATACTTTGACAAATTTCACCGACGCAAACAACATTTTCTCTAAATTGAATTAAAAAGGTTTTTGTTATGAAATCAAAGAGATGACACAGTCGCCGCATTATCCGAGTTGCACTGACCAGTATACAACAAAAGTTTGGGAGCTGCTGTTTTAGTGTGGTACACGTGGCGACGCCGGGACGCTGGCAGGGTGTCCCCCGGTCATGCTCGACGCCCAGCTATGCTCACAACAATACTTTATTTCAGCGCCGAGGACCGTCGCTGTAGGACACACTCAGAATGAGGTTTCGGAAGGAAAATATTCATCAAAACATATGAAATAATTTCCACCTTTGTAGAAGCCAGCGATAAACTTTTACTACTCTACTAGCTGCCCCGCCCGGCTTCGCTCGGGGACATTTAGTTATCATTGACCTATACTTTTTTGGAACTTACAACATTACTACATATTCGTAATTAGGTAGAAAGGTCAGGATTAACCTGAACATGATTACGTATCTGAGAGACTCTTTATATTAACACAATTTCAGAAATTCGCCTGAATAGTGAACATCTTGCTCGAGCTATAATCGTGTCAGCAGACATGTAAGTACGGGAGAGAAATTCAAACTAAGTCAAGATTACTTTCCCAGTAAAAAATTTCGTAATTTTGAAGCTACTAAACCAATTTAAAAAATGCATTAAAATTTTATTAGTGTATAAATAGTGAACCAAGTCTGCCACTGTAGAAATATGCCAAGTTAGTGTTAAATTCAAGAAAATGCGTTAAATTTAAGCCGAAAGATGGATTTTGTATTACCCGCGCACACAAATGTCATTATAATTGGAACTACTGAACAGATTTAAAAATTTGTTTCGTTTTTGAAGTGTATAAATCGTATTCCAACCTTGTCGCTTACGAAACCTATGTTGTCGCTGATAATTTCTAAAAAGTGCGTTAAATATGAACAGGAAACATGGATTTCGATTCACCCGCGCGCACAAATGTCATTATAACTTTGGAACTACAGAACCAATTTTAATAAAACACAGCTCAAAATCTGACCCGATGATGTAGCTACAGATAGAAACAAAAACATGAAAGTCAGATCAGAAGTTCTAAAGTAATGCGTTAAATATAAACTGAAAAGGTGGATTTTGTATTAATCGGGCGTACAAATATCATTATATCTTTAGAACTACAGAACAGATTTTCAAAATTTTTCAATTCTAATTAGTATATAAATCGTGTACCAACTTGCCGCCGATAATTTGTCGGTGATAATTTCAAGAAAATGCGTTAAATATGAACGGAAAACATGGATTTCGTTTTACCCGTGCACACAAATATTATTATACCTTTAGAGTAACTAAAACGATTTTAATGCAACCCATCTTTAAATCTCAAGTAAAACCAGTATAATATCAATGTTTCATATGCACCTATTTTATTAAGAAAAAATAAATGTTAAAAATTAAGTCTTAAACTCCATTTTAATATTTATTTATAATATAAAACAGACATTAGGAATCTATAATTTATTATTATTAATATGTATTAGTAAAAAAAAAAAATTATTAATCTTCTAAAATATTGAGGCTCTTTTTGGACTGTTGTGATTGCAGCCCAAACAGTAGGTGAAGACGCGTTAGGCCGCGAATATACAGAAAGCTGATTAATCAGCGCTAACAATCGGTACCGAAAACTAGCGTACTGAGTTACTGGTTGAGCACACGCTAAACGCCGATATTGCATGTGACACTAAGAAATGACATAATCTATATATTGAAGTTATTATTTATTTTTTCCTATTTATCGTACATTTTTTAATTATATTGGCCTAGCATAGAGTAAACACTAGTTTTGAAAGTGTATAGCTACCCTTTACCTATATTGGCTCAATTTTATGTTGAAATAAGTGAAAATGGCGAGTTCTGATTCATCTTTGGATGAGTTGTTTCTAACAGAATCACTATATATAAAAATGGAACCAAAAAGAAAAGGTATACATGCAATAAACCAAGAGAGACGTAAATATGTGAAATACCACCACCTTTTTCCTCAATTAAAGGAAGATAATGCAAGATTTTTTAAATATTTTTTTGTTTCGGCGCTGACAACAAGCTGCTTAACTGCTTAAACGTTTCGGTAAGCGGGTAGCCGACATCGACCGGCGCCGACCAGTACATAGCGTGTGCATATTTGAAAACATGGACAGATACTGCGGCAGATCAGCGCTTGTTGCCAGTAAAGCCGATGCCGGCTTTCTGTATGCTCGCGGCCTTACTCTAAGTCCATAAAACCAATTGCCCGTTACTATATTCTATGGTAGAAGATTCGGGTTGCTTTAAACGCAGGATCCTTACACATTGCAACGCGTAAATGAACGATCTATGTTGCAATTACATATTATAATTGGCAATTAAATAAGTTAAAGTAAGACAAAATAAAATAACTTTTAACCCTCGTCGTCAGGAGCAACAGTAAAATGACTTGTACAAGCGCAATGTATGTGGCAGATATTATAATAATAATTTATATATTTACAAAAAAAAGTACTTAATAATGTAAATTAAACTTTATTTGGATGCTTTTGAGAAGACATATCTCTACTAGAAAACTCTACTTCGAACACCTTAATGTGCCATAATCAATCGAATAGATATTATTATTTGAAACGCAATAAACAACAAAAATCAGTCCAAACAAATATTTGTATATTTAAATAATGTTACTGTTATTCAGGTTTATCCGCATCAGCTTCATAATGATCCATTTTCTAATCGAAGCAAAAACCTTATATGTAGGTTCCAAGTAAAAATGTTGCAATGTCAACAACAATATTTTAGCAGTATTTTTATCAGTGGGACTGTCTTTTTGACAGCCCAAACTATACTAGAAAGTCGGTAAAGGTAGAGGTGGAAGTTAGCTAGAAGCTCAAATTCTCAAAAGGCTTAGACAATGAGATATTTAAAAGTTCAGTACAGTGTCTCACCGATCAATTGTACTTGACGGAGGATTAATGCCTATTTTATTTAATTTTGGAAGGCTGCAGCCCTTAAGCTGACTATAGACTATGCATTCTGGATAAAATTAGTAGATAGTTTTAACGTTTAACGAAAGCGTTTACAGCTCTGAAAATTAATGCGTAACAAATGTTGTGACATCTATGTTTTTTCAAACCAACTACGGTGGAATAAAAGCATTTGTGACTTTTTACGAACCCACCATCAGCGAGATCGTGATTTCTTACTTAATTTTAATAACAAAATTATAACCGTAACCATTGCAATTCTTTTTCGTTTGACGCACCCGAGTGACACTGGCATGTAATGACCTTGGCTCGAGTTTTAGTTTTCTGGTACATTGGTAGATGGCAGAAGATTGCAAAATAAATTACGAATACACCCGACTTCAAACGATCAGAAACTTCGTGTTCTAGCTGTAGATCAGCCGCCATTAGCTGTCAAACACATGACAGTTGGTGTTGAAGTAATACGCATTTAAGCTTGTTAATTTTCAAATACGTGGTTCAAATAATAGAGTTTTATTTCCAATTTTGATCATCTTATACTGTATTTGATACATACATTGTACATCTCGGGAAGACGGACAAAAAATGATTTTTTGCGGATATTGTCTTATAATGATCTGAAATGTGTAGAAACCAAATAAGAGGCCGAAAAAATAAAAAAACAGGTATAGCATCCAATTTTATTAATAAAGTTTTTGTAATTAGTAATTATAATTTTGTGTTTCAAAAATAAATAGCTTAGACCTATTATTTAGATTTATTTAATTAAATTCCTTATTTATATGTTATATTAATGTACATGGCTTATTAAATATATAAGTATTTCTTTGTTAATTGTAAAACTTTTGATAATATAAATAATAAATGATATTTAATACAATAATAATGGAAATTATGAACGTAAATCAGATAGTAAAATTTAAATTTGGCGGTTGTTGTTGTTTAGTTCATTGGTACATTCCTAGAGGGAACGTACTATTTTTTTTTGCTGCCAGTGTCCGTTCTTAATATATTGTGTTCAGTGGTTTGACACTTTTCCGAAATTTGTTGAAATATGTGTGACAGTATTTTTTAGGTTATGTAAAGAGATAGCTAATGTGTGTTTACATGTTTGTCTCATTAAAACAACGCACTAATTATAATCGATAAAGGATAATAATGCATTCAATTTAGAGCTGTAACCGGTCGCTGGCGCAACCATATTACAAACTTGTAATTGACAATCATTAGTGCACTAGTCATAGTCTATAGTTGACTAATTTAAGAGCTGTGAGCGTAGCTTTATACATCAGTGGGATGCTTGGGCGGAGGGGCCAGGGGTTTAAATCACACATCAGTATTATGATGACAGGTTTGAGTGAAAACGTTAAGCCCGTCAATACGTCTCGGGAGACAACAAGGTAAATATATAAGTGTGCGGTTCTGCCACTTACCGTTATTGATCTGACATGTGATATTTTCTATTAAACATTACACGGAAAAATAAAAATTTAATTGTTTTGAAGTTGGTAGTAGTGATTGGTGTGAGTTCGAATCGAAGGAACGTGACTCAGAAACTTAATAAGTTGGAAGGAAATTGGAAATGAAAAAGTTGATGAAAAATAAAGTTAACACAGATAATTAAATAAAAATACAACACTTTCATGTCACGTTTCAAATTTCGACGATCGAAAACAGCTAGGTAGTGTTCTATTGTGACGGGCATATCTGTCCTCGGAGGCGGATTAAAATAGAGGCGAGCAGGACTCAGGCCCGGAACGCCATTGTTCAAGGGGCGCCAAAACAACACAACAATAACATAAAAATAAAAAACAAGTAATTAATAAAAGATACATATAATATTATAAACAAATAGTTAATACAATTTTTTTTTTAATTGTTTTATTAATATCAATGCCTTGTCCTGGACTCTAATCTAGAAACTTTAGCCGAGGTCGTTTAAATAGGTCTTGTGCATAGATTAATGAACATTTTTTTTTAACCAATCTATTTCTGGCACGATTTTTGCAAAAAAAAATCGAGGTCGTGAAGGGCAGACTAATGAACAAAAATGTATGAAAATATCAATCATTTATTTTGGCATAATTCTTGCAAAAAAAAAAGATTTTTTGTCAAGATCCTGAAGCGTAGATTAATGAACAAAAATTTATTTATAAAGAACAATCTTTTATTATGGGACGATATTTGTTAAAAAAATCAAGGTCTTAAAGCATAGATAAATGGATGAAATATTACTTAAAAAAACTTTTTTTTAGCACGTTTATTGCATAAAAAAAATATATTATTAAATACCTGCGTAATCTTGACACATGTGAAAATAACCAGATTACATAATTTTGTTTTGTAACCTTTTTTCTGAGGGCCGGTTTCTGAAAGCTTAGTTAAGTATAACCAAATAGTTAGAAAATGGTTGCTGTAGGTAACTTCTTTTAAGATTGCATAGCCAATGTGGCAAAATCGAAACTGACCAAATAGACAATAACAAGTTTTTGATATATGGACAATACATTGTAATCTGACATTTAGAAAGAATTTATTAATATTTTTGTCTTGATTTGTGTTTTCTTAATAAATATTACACTTATGGAAAACAGATACAAAATATTAAAATCCAAACAAATGTAACACGTGTGTCAGAACAATAACAAACTTGTCTATTTGGTTAGTTCAACATACTTCCACCAGATAGAGTCTCTCTTAGGAACATTTGCCTATGGTTACTTATGGGATTGTTATATTGTAACCGAGTTTAACCAAAAGATTAAACTCGGCTAAGCTCTCAGAAACCGGCCCTAATGCCCGGTTGCAAAAATGGAGATCAATTCTCAGATCAACTGTTCTCAAATCACCGTTGATACCAGATTAAATTTTAACACCATTGTTTGAATGCAAGATCAGTTGATTGTTCATTTCATAATTTTTACTGGGGCAAGTAATTGTGAATGAACTATTCTAACCTAAAATTTTATTCCATCTGTCAAATTGTTACACATAATTAGTTTGTTATTAGTTTGAATATTAGTTTAAATATTTGTTATTAGTTTAAATAATAGTTTATTAGTTTAAAAATAAGTTTATTAGTTTAAATATTAGTTTATTAGTTCGTTTATTTACTATCAATAGTAGGCTGACCAGATTTTTTTTACAGAAAAAGAGTATACTAAAAAAACAGAGGTCCTCATTTAAAAATACTAAAATACTAGTGACGAGCAAAAAAAAAGGTCTTCACTCCCAAAATGGAAGTGATGAGCAAAAAAAAAGGTCCCCACTCCCAAAATAGAAGTGATGAGCAAAAAAAGGTCCTCACTCCCAAAATAGAAGTGATGAGCAAAAAAAAAAGGTCATCACTTCTAAAATAGAAGTAATAAAAACAAGTGACCATCAAAAAAGAGTATATTCAGGGTTTTTTTTTTTTTGTAGAAAAGTAAGAGTATAGAAAATATTACTCAAAAAAGAGTATAATACTTTTAAAAAGAGTACATCTGGTCACCCTAATCAATAGTTTTGTTACACTACAATAATTTAGTTTGTTTCTTTCCTTTTACTTATTAATATTACTTTTTAGTTAATACAGATATATTTCTTCATATTTTGTATTAGATTAGCATTGCCTGTTAGTTGCTTAGTTTAAATTAAATAAATTTTTTCCGTTATTTTATACTTAAATAGATTTTCTTTTCTTCATATTATTTTTTATACATTTTCTTACACATTATTTTACTTTTTATACATTTTCTTATACATTATTTATACGTATTAATAATTAATACATTCTAAAACTGTGTTATTTTTTTAGGTTAATTTTTTAACTTGTAACTATTTATTAACTAAAAAAATTACCCTGTCCATATCTTCAATAAATATGTTGTGCTTATATTACAGTATAAAAATGATTAAAAAAGGGCAAACGATAATAAAAATGTTTCAAAACGAGATCTATGTCATACGTGAAAATATTTAACATAAAATGACGGTAGGAATTTATCATGATCTCAACTTGATCGGTGAATTTCCGGGTATCAATTTAATGCGCGATTTGTTCCGCGATCAAGAGGTAATTTGTATTCTTGCAATAGTTTGATACACGATTTGATGCAAATCAACGTTGATCGGATATCAAGCCATTTGATCATGATTCTTGCATTAGTGTTATAATTATAAATATAATTATAAATATAAACTAATAATAGAACTATTTTAAATATAAATTAAATTTTTTTAATTTTGTTCTTCAAAAATTCATGATTTCACGGGAATTATATTCGGAGAGAAGACGTTTGAAAAATGCCTTGCCCAGAGCGCTGATATTTCTCGGTCCGGCCCTGTCTCTCGTGCGAATTATCGCGGCATCCGTCAACATTAAACGCAGATGGAAAGACACATGGGTATTATCTAGTGATAAGTGCAATATATAACAGTTGCTTATACCGGTTAATATAAGTTGAGAGGCTCTTCTTATTTTTTTTTATGAGAGCGCAGCGAGATCGCAATTCCACGACTTGTGCTTAGTCATAAAACACAATTTCAATTAATCATCTGCGATCTGGCGCAGAGAAAACTACTGCATGATGTAGTGCTGCAGCCATTCTTTCCTTTAATCTCACTACCACACCCCGCCCCTCTCTTCATCCCTTTGTCCGCCACCTCACTCGAGACGTTCGCGAAACAGTTTTATTCTCCTTCTGCGATCTTTACCAGAAGACATAACTTATTCACTGCGTATACTCATATTAATACGCCGATAACAATTCAGTAGCGCCTCTGAAGGGAAATACAAGACACGAATAAGAATATTTCGGTCCTTGCTGTACGAGAAAAGTGAATTTTTTATGAGTCATTGAACTTAAAAAGTTATTTTGTCGAGGAATGTTTTGGAATATATAAGTGCGACACCTCCTTGAATATTCTGTAGGTGGCTTTATAACACTTAAATTAAAATTAGGGGAATTATTTTTTTCTCAGCGATGTTTAGTATATAACTGGCTTGGCGCTTCCACCAAAAGTCACTTTTCCTTAGTTACTACAGCAAGTCAAGTGGAATACGTACGAAACATCGAATTGTTTAATAATGTTTATAATGATGATTTACCGTTCATCCACCTTCCAGTGAGATACCACATCAATGTATTTATTCGTGCAGGATGAAAAGGAGCCAATCTCACTCGGAGGTTTAGTGTGTTTTCAATAGATAATTGAAGGATTCGCGAGTAAAACGTGTTAACTAGCAATTTTACCTATTGTAGTAAATTTAATTTTAAGTTTCATTGATGTATAAAAATTTTAAAAATATTGCCCAAATTCCAGATGTCCGATTTATAAGGGCAATAAACATCGCCATAAACTTAACACACCTGGTTTAAAATACAGTAGCTACATAAAGTAAACTGTTTGTTTACTATTAACCCAGCAAAAATGTTAATTCACTTCTATAGATTTTTATTTATTTAACTTCATTATTTCTTTATACTTAAACGTTTTTATCGAATTTATTACACAATTCCGCTTTCCGCTGTCTGTTCATATTTATAATGCAAGAGCCAGCTGAGCGACGTTCTACCTACATATTGCAAACCGACAACCGTGTTGAACGGCGTGAGACCTGACAACTGACCGATCTGTGTCTCGGGAACTCAGTGAGCCGGATCAGTGAGCCTGATCAGTGAGCCGGATTAATGAACCGCATCAATGAGCCGGGTCATTGAGCCGGATCAATGAGCCGGATCACTGGAGACGGATCAATGAGCTGGCTCAGCAAACTGAACGAACTCCACTGATCTGGTTCCGCAAACTGAGCCGAAATTCCCATCTCTAAAGTATATTAATACCCGTTTGCATAAAAGTCTGTCTTTGCAAAACAAAATTATTTAAATTATGAATAAGGTTCACACTTCTAAATTTCAAGTGATGATCTGAAAAAAAAGGTCCTCGCTTCGTAAATGCAAAGTGATGATCTAAAAAAAAGGTCCTCGCTTCTAAACTACAAATGACAACAAAAAAAAAAAAAAACAGATCCTCATCTCTATTTTCTAGTGTGTTTGTGTGTTTTTATTTTATATTTCCTTCCTTCTTAATGGGGGATCTCCTGGGTACCTGCCCTGGGTACGCCACTGATCACGTGACTATAGAATTAGAGACATTCAGATCAATTCTGTAAAAAATTACTGTGTAGTAACGTTACTACAAGATAAAATATTATAAAAAGAACTGGCCTTGCTCATAGTGACATATTTATTATTATCATAGTAACTGAGTTACAGAATTGGTCTGATACTCTACTTGTAAACGGACTACTACAGAATACTGGAGAAATAGTCCACTGCATAAAATGACATTATATGTTAAAAGTAGATCTATTTATGTATCTATTATATATTTAGCATGACCTATGCAAACTTCTGCAAAACTACTTAACTCGATATATCACAATGTTAACCGAATATCAATCTAATGAAAACAGAAAAACATAATAAAAACAAGCTAGTTCCAGCCTCCAATGTAATCTATCTGTAGTACTTTCGACCTTTCCGTATGTATTGTTATCGTTATGAATGGAATTATTATTGTTAGCACAATGTTGAGAATGTTTGTTTGAAATGGTTTATGCATGTACAAAATCGTAATTCTTGTGGAAAATATACTTACATTTGTAAAAATATATTAGGTGTACCGGAAAGTTTTTTCGTGTATTTGGTATTATTAAAATAGAAACAAATCGAAAGAAAAAAATGTACTTTATTGAGTAAAATAGTTAACATTGTGATCTATAACACTCTGCCATTTATCAGGAAGAGAAAATATTCCCGATTTATAAAGTTTCTTGCACTTTCATGTATATTTTATTGAATACAAGACGAAAAAAAAAAAAAATGAATGGACTTATGTAACAATCCATAGTAACTAATGGGTACAACAAACAATATTTTATAGAAAGGAAAAACTTAATGGATTAAAAAGGTGTCAGAAACGGAGAACTAATCAGCTCTACTTGATCATTCATAAAATGTTTCTTCTTAGAAATAGTTTTTTTAATCTCTAACGCTTCTAAAGCTGCATTCACAGCTCTAAAATTAATAGAGTTTACGCTATGATTTGTGCACTGTTGATTGTCAGTAACAGGTTTGTCATCAGTTGTTCACAGCTCAAAATTTAATAGATTATGCGTTGTCAATTGTAGATAGTTTTCCAAACATATAGTTAGTATGCTGTGTTAATGAGACAGACACAGCCAACAGAGTGGCCGAGCTCGTTAAATCGTGCAGTTTGGACTGGTGACAACAGTCTGAATTGTGAGGTTGCTGGTTCGATTCGCCGTTGGTGATATTATTCGGGCGAGAATAATATGTTTACATTATGGGAATAATATAAACATATTATTCTCACAATCATACACCCCTCATCCAGGTGTAGGAGCTCGCCCCCTGGCATTGGTGATTAGCATCGTTGCAGAAATAGGCCGATGTACAATAAATAAAATAATAATAATAATGTGATGAGAATTATAATGATAACTTCTCGTGATCGCTGAAGACGGAAACAGAATGTTGAGCGGTTTCCGAAACGTCCGAATATATTTTATATACTCATGAAGTATTATATCTTTTTGATACTAATACTAATTATATTGTATTATTCTAGCCTAGGACTATCTGCAATGGCAAACGTCTAAAATAACAGTCTCCGCATTAAAAGCTTATGGCTTCCATTTCGTGTTATACTCTCTATGAAATTATTTTTATGCTCCCCAAAACAGAAAAAAATTAACAGTTCTAGTTGCAGCCCCTTTATTAGTTGTGACGAGTGGCTACTGTTACAGACCATTGTCTCACATTAGATTACTTTGACTTGTAGACGATATCGGAATTGAAAAGTCGCCTGTGTGAACCAGTCTCCCAGTAGTATCGTTCTGTCGGGAGGATAAGATAGGGATGAAGTGGGGCGAGGGTAGGATAGTTAAAAGTCAGTTCGGAGTGAGAAGATGGCTTCCTGAATTGTTTAGCCAATGACAATTGTCTTAATTAAATTGCTACTATCAGAAGATATAAGTTGAAATTGGATCCGAGTTTGGAATGACTATGTTTTTTATTGTACCTCAGTATCTGATAAAGCTGGTGTGGGGGCTGCAGCTCGTGTTGTAAAGCAGTCCTAAATTATAAATTACAAAAACATTTTAAAACATAATTATTTATTTTCAAAGTTAAATAATTATTAATTAAATAATACAGATAGATTTTAAATATTAAAACAAAAGTGTAGTGTAAAGGTTTTCTAGATTTATGATAAGCGAATTTATTAATAATACTGGAAATAATGTCGATTTCGCGCAGCAATTCATTTTAGTCATCGATACTTTTTGTCCCCATGTTTTACTTTTTTACTGGTATCGGGATTTAATTCATAGTACCTAATGTCAATCAGCGATTCTGGTTGTGAAACATGGTATTTGATATTAAGTAATGTTGTAATAGTTTTGACTTTAGATGAAAACTCTAAGCCTAAAATCAACTACTGCAGAGAGTAGCATCAAATGAAATGTGTCACGCGCGAATTTAAATAATTAGGTGTCCACTACAAATCGGAAAATTTATATTTTGGTAATTTACTGCTCATAATTTACTAAATCAACCACTACATAATTCTAAAATTCTAATTATGTAATATTAACCAATATTTTAATTTAACAAGTTTTAGTATAAGTCGCGATTTTTATGAAAAACGCCCAAAAAGACTTGTTTGTTCTTTCTCAATTAAGCTGAAGCCTGTCCAAACACATTCGCCTTGTTAATATAGGATTTTTTATATTCTCTGTTCTATTTTTTACCAACCGCCAACATATATAAGGGAGGTATTGTGATTATACCGATTTTGACATTTCGACATTTCAATGGATCTCCACGAATTGAGGACCCTACATAACGTTTTGACTATTTTAAGCATGATGTCTGTCGGTCTGTCTGTCTGTCTGTCTGTCTGTCTGTCCGTCTGTCTGTCTGTCTGTCTGTCTGTCTGTCTGATTTTTATGAAACTTCATATTTAAGCTTTTGACATCAGTGGCACGAGTTGATCAACTTTTGGTAAAAATCGGTTGACTAGAAATGAGAGTTTACTCGTGTCGATTTTAAGATTTTTGCGAATATTTCACAACAGAAATATTTCGAAAAAATGTATTTAACAAAAGTTGTTATAAAAGCAATAACTAATAACCTTTACTTGAGACATTTTTTGATAAAGCAGCATAAATTAAACAAGTACTTCGTGTTGGGGGTTGGTCTGTGGTGGCCACAGCTAATTTTTTTCAATGACTTGTTAGAGTAATGCTTCAAAACGACATCTTTATCAAATTAATAACTTTCGAATGTTAATCCGAACCCTATTTTAAATGCACCATGATTTATTTTTCTAATTGTGTATTAGACTTACTGGTATCTGCTAATGGACTTAGTCTACAGAATTATGAAGGCTGGCTTACCTGAAAAATAAATAAAAATATTAGGCCAATCATTCAATAAACCTACTTAAATAACTAAATAACTACAATTCAGTTTTTTTAAAAGAAGTTGGTTCAATGGCAAATGAATGAAGCAACAATCAACTTATTTATGTATTTCTCTCTCGCACATGCCTAGCAAGCATTTTTTTTTTTTTTAGTCAACATCTCAGTCAACATCGTAGAGAACGTTTACATTGTATGCCTTTACATAAGCTAACAAAATGTTATCGCGCCGATTATAACAAATCTCGCCCAAAATTACAAAGACGTAATATGGTCTATTTAGGTAATTAGGTTAGGTTTAGTTAGTAAAAATCGAGGACAGCAGAATAAGGAAAATGATAATAGATAATAAACATTTTACGAGTCGTAGTTGGTTAAAGACACATAGATGTCGCACTATTCGTAACGCAATAATTTCCATAACTGTAAACGCTGCCTTGAACGTTTAAGCTATCTATTTAACTTATCCACAACACATAGTGAACAGTCTACTAATTTTAAGAGTTCTGAACGCAGCTTTCAGATATGACTTCTCGACCTTCAGTTAACCGATATGTATGTCTAGTTTGTGGTACCATATCTAATAAATTTCTTTTTTTTTTTTTGAAAATTTATCACATGTCCCTTTTTCTTAACCCCTTCATTTGAATAACAAGACTTAAGAAATATTTGTTATCAAACGGTATAACTGTAATACCGCAAAGTGTCAACAGGCTGTCAAGCCGAGCAGTTTTCAGGTCAATAAATTGCAATAGTTCCTAACTAAGACTTTCTGCCTGATCTTTCGGATAATATTTGATAAGTTCCGATGATTTATTTGCAATCTCTTCAGGTGTAAATGATTATAGCTGATGAAGATATTTGAAAACACCATTCACCTTTTGATAAGCTGTGCGTGCACAATCCACAAAGACTTAGATCGGCTCTGTACGAGTACATAATGAAAAATGTTTGTTTGTTTGTTTGTTGTTACTTTACCCGCAAGATGAGTTTGTATTTGTAATTACTGTATTAGACTTAATAGTTAGGAGTCCATAGCACATGCTACATTTGCTACGAGGTTAATTTGGTACTGCTGTATCTGGACACAAAAGACTAGCACACTGGTAAAAATATTGTTTTTGGATGATAAATGATTTAATCTACTGTTGAAGAGGTGATTTTCTAATGAGGTAATCAATCTATCTTTCCAATCTTATTTTATTTGCTAAATACAATCACGTTTCAGAGAGGGTGCTATAGTGAACGCAACCCCTGAATTAATAAGGCCTCCAGAGAAGCTCTATCTCTTCTGCCACCTACCCGTTCCCCTCAGGACTGCCTAAAGATCACTTTTAAAAACTTCCAATTTGATTAAGAGTCTTTTTACGAAGAGATTCCAACTTATGTTGACTTTCTCATTTGGTATTGTTTTAAATCCATTATTTTGTTTGCTCTAAGTAAGATCTTACGAACTTTGAGATTTCACTTTAATAGCATTAAAGGAGGGAGAAGAGGGGTTGAAGTAGTGAAAAATTTACCATAATACCACTCGTTGAAAATAATAGCAGTCATTTAAAAGTACACTGATTTAAGAAACTATTAAAGCTAAACGTGGAATTAAAATTCCAAACAACTATTGAATTCCAAGTTAGCGCAAAAGTTTAAAATTCAATCTTCACAATGGGACAGAAATAAAAAGAGACTGCCATATTCTGCTGAAACAGCGAATAGGCGTTTGCATCAGTGGAGATCTACTAACAATTTCCATCTGAAATTGGACGTGGATTCATTCCAATCTGGACACCATGGACGGAGAACTCTCTATCAGTAATTCACAAACTAAAACTAAAACAGCAGGGATGTGTTTCCAATCGGAAGTACAAGATATCAAGGAAAACTCTGATTTTTAAATGGTAACGTATTGGGTACGTTTGAAAAGAAACAACTTTTACTCTTTACGAAAAATTGTATTCTCTATAACGACTATTTATTTAAGTGATTATTTTTATTTACATAAAATCAAATTGTTAAAATGAAAGTTATTTTAAAGTGTTTAATTAATGCTATTTCACGTTTATAGTGCATGAATATATTGGTCTTTGCACTCTTTTGGCAGCCAAATTTTTTGCTAATACATTTTCTTGTATTTTCGCAATACAAGTAAGTCATCAACATCGAAAATATTTCTTTAGCTTAAAAGAACAGCTTAATTAAATGCTTCTACGGCATCCAATATACCTGTTTAACTTTTGTTCATTATTGTTTAGATTTTAGATAGTGTCACTTTATCACCACTTATCAGAATTGTATAGAACGTCATGTTAAATTTTGACTATCCACTACAGTGCAGTGGTAGCTTGGGCTTTAGAAATGTGGTGGTTAGAATTGAGTCGGTCTTCCAAGTTTTTTTATTTCAACCTTATATCGCCAAAGATAGACTAAAAATGACACCGTTATTAAACTTTACACAAAATTCATTTTTACCAAAATAAAAACGATGTTAACACACATGTACAAGTTAACACGATAGCTAGCGTACTAAGTTTGCAATGGACGGGGAACTTGGCTTCTTATAGTTATAACCTTAATTTGTGTTGGCAGCTCGTCAACCCGTAGGCGTTCAATGTAAGCAGTGCATTCTGAATGCAAACCAAAGGCTGCTGGCGTATACATATATTAGTCTACGAATTTAAGAAATAGCGTTGGGTGTTTTTATAAATTATATATTATAATGAATATATTTCGTTGATTAATATTACGAAAAAATAAATATTTTTTTCGTTGCCTTTTTTGGGATTAAGCAGACCTGCAAACCAAAGCTAATGCCCCCACTGTTATAGTAGATGGTTCATTTAACGGAGTATTCATGTAACCAAGCTCACAAAATATATCCAATGTTTTCCAAAATGAAGTACTCAAGTGAAAAATTACAGATTATAGGGCACTGCTTCAAATTAACTACTACAGAAACAGTTTATGACATTAAATTATTAATAAAAAAAATAATTTTCTCATTACCGGAGCAATTTCTTTCATTGCTATCGTATTGTAATAAAAGCTTATAAATGCAGTTTGGTTTTTTAAACGACCTAGGTGTACAAAACAAAATTATTACTGGATGTCAAACTCAGAAACAACTGTTTCAAATGGAATTAATTTGTTTATAATAGTTAATGCACTATAGCAATGATCCAAAACTTTGCAAGCTAGGTGACCACTTTTATAAAAAAAATATTTGGACTGCTATAAGTTAATGCTAATGCTTTTCTAATTAACGCTTGTACATTAGAAGAAAAAAAATCGCATTAGGTCATGGAAAATTAATGCATAAAATTAATTTTTTAACTACCAAACGACATTTTGATGATGTTATAACTACTTTGGCGTACAAGGCCCCCATATTCCAAATGGCGGAGTCCACACTCTGTAGGTTGTGCCACCACCATCCTGAAACCATTATGCACATTCTGTCTGCTTGTCCATCTCTTGCAGCGTCGAGCTACGTGTCTCGACATAATGTTGCTCTCCGCGTGCTCTACTACCATCTTAGACATGTCTATGGTATTGACCAAATACTGGTTATACCGTTATTCTGATATAGAATCGGTGATGGAAAATTCCAAGTGCCGCATTTAATGGAATTACTCCTTCCCCACCTCGAGGTTACTGACAGCCTCTAAGCCGGACATAACCCTCCTGGATATCGAGACCAAACAGATGTTTGTGATCGAATTTTCAAGTCCAGCTGAGAAGAATATCTCTCTCAAGGAGGAGGAAAGAGGTTCAAGTATATGGATCTCTTGTTCGAGCTTAGAAAGCTGTATCCAGGATATAAAGTTAAGCTTGTGGTCCTGATAGTTGGTGTTTTGGGGTGTGAAAGTCTCCTATCGAAAGGAAATCGAGTGCATTCCCGCCTGCAGATATTCTGCCGCCTCTTTGATCTGCAGAATGCAGTAGCAGTGTTCTGGTCACTCCGCATTGTGCGAGCACTGGATCTGGCGTAATTTTCACGTCTGTATATTGCCAGTGTGGGATGCAGCAGTGTGTATTTAGTTCCACTAGTATCTAGTATGACGCGACTCAAAAGGTTGTTGAAGTTTGCGATTAGTAGACGCTTGTCAAAACTCGACAAACCCCAAATTTTTTTGGATAATGTTGACACAAATATTGTTACACAAATTATTTAACATAAGCAGGAGTTTAACTCACGCCCATGTCTTTGCTTAGAGGTCAAAGAGCAGACACAAACAATTATAAGACACAAACAACATACCTTCATAAGTTACTTACCTAACTACAGTTTTTTTACTAAACAAAAGTTATTACGTATTATTAAATCAGAAATTTTATTGTACTCAGTAATTCCGATTTTAAATTTTATATCTTGGATCCTTAGAAATTATCATACGAACCTCCTGGGGGTTGGAAACTACAGTTTCGGAATCAATGCGCTATAGTAAAATTCATGGAATACTACTATTGGTTTTAAATGTTTTTAATGAGCACATTTTCCCTCAGTTGTTAGCGTAATCTATGAAATGGCACGAAACGTGTACGAAATTTCCAACTGGCCCGTGACTTCTCAAAGATTTAGTACTGCTGGTTTAAAGCCTGATGGGTACTTGAAATAATGTGAAACGTTTTATTTCGATGTATGTTTTCACTAATAGACCATAAAGCCATTAACGCGGTAATTTTCGTTAGAATACGTCTAGCAGAGCAGTTGTGATGTGAATAGCGTGCCGAGTTATATGATGACTGACGATTATATCAGCGGTAACAAAGACAGAGCCAAGATTCACCTACATTCGCGGAATTTGTCATTGTTGTAAATCCCGGGAACCGCGACTTGTTTAGTTGTTTCCATTGCATTAGAAGCACTGCCGTAAAACAGGCGGCGCAACATTAGGTTCTCTTGTATATGCTCGTATGCAACGGCAGCGTTCATAAACTGGGGCAGTTAGTGGGTCTTCCCCCAAACCCCCACCTGTCCTATATTAAGATATAAAAGCGGGAGCACATGTAAATTAGGCGTATTTAATATGGGAGGCAGTAGCGACTCGAGACCACTGTAAGAGGTGAAGCTGCGATTTTTTTGTATGAAAATATAGGTGCAAGTGTATATATTGCACATTAGTACTTTTTCGATAGTTACACGTGTAATATACAAGAAACTAGGAAATATTTGATTTAATTAAGAATCACTTTTTATAAATTAAATTAATTCGTTTTTCTTTCACTGGTGAAAATTTGTTTATTTGTGTATTATTTGAATATCATAGGGTGGATTCATTGCTGAAATGATTTTCAAAAATAATGTAAGAAAATGGTTGCAAAAAATAAGTTTCAGAAGCGAAAGCAAATTAATAAAACAAGTATTTTAAGAAAAACTGCTAAAACTTTTACCGGAATAGAATAACAAAATATAAATGAAAAATGCAACTATGAAAACACCAAGTATTACTATAACAAACTAGGAATATTATACGAAAATTAAATCAAAAAATACGATGTAGAAATAACCACACCATACGGTTTCATATACAGGGCCCGGCAGAGAGGTATGATGTTTTTGAAAAGACTGCCACACATTTAATATTGAACCAATTTCAAAATTTATTGTTTTTATACATAACTTGTACATTACCATTTGCAAAAAATACACATTTATTTTCGAAAAAATAATCAACTTCGAAAAATCACATCAGTTAGGTGACGTCCATTTTTGTCGAGGCATTCTAAAGTGGGAAACAGAATGCAACGCGTTTGACAGCGCGGTGACGCCGTTGGATGGCGCAAACTGTCAGCTCAAAGTTAAAAGCAAGGCTGTACTACGCAAGTGCACAGAATGAACAACGTCCTACGGCGTTCGAACGCCGTTGATACTGAATGTTCGTCAACTTCCAACTTTTGACGCCGTTGAACGTTGACGCAGAACACTTAACCTCAGTTTTTACTGAATGGTAAAGTGTTTGTATGTATAAATAACTTGCATACAACATAAATAACATCACACACAAGTCTTCATCATCCATTATACTTTTAATAAAAGAAAGCGCACGTATAAACACAGATATAGGTTGTCACGTGACACTTGACGGCGTTAAAAATGATTGCATTGTGGGCAGGCGAAAATTCAACGGCGTTCTCAGCAACGCCGTCGCAAATGACGGCACGCTGACGGCGTAGCGCGCTGTGCATTCTGTTCCAGGCTTTATAGACGGGTGGCGAAATTGTCCATACAATATTCAAGCATGGCACGTGGTTTGTTAATGTAAGCTTGAGCTTTTAGGTAGCCCCATAAAAAATAGTCACAAGGTGACAGGTCCGGTGACCGAGGTGGCACTCCGTATCCCCACGCAATGAAATCAGGCATCCTGGGAAATGCTATCTTAAAAAAGCCGTTGTTTCTCTTGATGTATGGCGAGTTGCCCCCAATCATCTGTTTGTGTCGTTGGAATAATCTTTGAAACTACCAAACCGATTTGAAAAACTCTTTCAGCGGTGGATATCTTAGACTTTCCTGAGTAAAATAGACTAACGCGACCCACTGGTTTGTTGCAAAAGTAAATGAATGAATCGATTTGAAAAATCTTTCAGTGGTGTATAGCTTAGAACTTTCTGAGTGTTATAGACTATACCAGTATTTCTTAGCCAACCAGATATGACACCCTAGTGTGCCTCAAAAGCAAATTATTGAATCAATTTGGAAAATTCTTTCAGTCGTGGATATTTTAAACTTTCCTGAATACTACAGACTATATGACTGTTATTCCGTCAACCCATCCTGCGCAGAGCAATGGTAGACAACGGATGAGGCGAAATGTTTGGTCTCTTCCTGTAGTCGTTTTTCCGAGTGTATGAACGCTTTGAGAAATACCTAACAGCAAAGGGTTCTTTTTAAATCTGGTGCTGTCTTATGTCCATTTATATTAGGTCGGAAAGGATGAAATTTGTAGAAAAAAAGGCAAAGTTGGTTGATAACTTACAAATATTAGAAATTATTTAATTCATCAAAGTATGCATCCATATTGTCTATACACTTTTGCCATTTAAGCGGCAGGTTGTTCAGGCCGGTGCTATAAAACCCTGGCGGACGAGAGTCACTGAATTCCTGGAAGGCCAGTTTTACAGCATTGTCGGAATTAAACTGTTTTCCTATTAAAAAGTTGTCCAAATTGCGGAAGAAGTGGCAGTCAGTGGGGGCTAGGTCTGGTGAGTATGGAGGATGATGAAGAAGATCCATCTCCAATTCCTGTAGTTTTGCCATAGTCATTTGTGCAGTGTGTGGTCTAGCGTTATCATGCACTAAGATAGGAGTCGATCTGTTGACCAATCTAGGCTGTTTTTCTTTAAGTTTTTGCATCATTTGGTCCAGTTAGTTGCAGTATATTTCTGCTGTGATCGATAAGCCAATTTTTTTTTGTTTGGTTTTTAAGTTATCTGTACGAAATCTGGAAAACCAATTTGATTATCTGCTGCGTAGTAACACTAGAGCTAAATACACTATTAATATTTCGCGCGGTCTGCGACGCCGTAGTTCCACGTATGAACTCATACTTCATAATAGTGCGAATTTCCGACAGTTCCATTTTCAACAAAATTTAAAAAAAAGTTTTTGTTATTGTGCATACAATGATTTCTTTAAACAAACGAGATGTACGATTTCCAACAAAAAAAAAAAAAAAAAAAACCGAACGGTAAATTATTAAGCCAATGTCAAATAATAAGCTGTTAAAGTTGACAATATTATTAACTACAAATTTCATCTTTGACGACCTGATATAATAAAACATAACACGAATAATTTTTTTTATCTAATTATATACATGAAACTATTAATAGTGATAATGTAGTTAAGGCGTCGCCTCACTTGCTTCAAGTAACGAGCCGCCACTGGTGAGCAGTGCAAGGCAAGGTTTTACTGAAGAATTCTCAGGAAATATTATATCAACACTAAAATTTAATACGTTTTAACGTCGGGACAAATGAAATAAATTTAACATGAGAATAAAGTTCCTCTTTGCACAAAAGCAGTCTAGATTATGCTGGTCGTATTTTGAATGGCTTTATGAGAACTTGCCGTTTATTTGTCTCTCCGGCTCCGGATTTATAACACAATAGATATGACACTGTCTTTACGCTAATCTCCAAAACTGCTCATTCTATAATAATGGAGACAAATTTACTAAAAATCATATCTGATCCCGAGACGAGACTGGCGACAGTGCATTGCGACAATACACTGAAAATATCGTTTATCCCATTAAAAACTCAATAAGGGTTAATAGCGTCAAATATTGCCCGTTAACAGCAAGCAATGTCCAATAGCCACACACGCGGTGTTCCACGGAGTTTTTAAAACAACCCGCCAGTTCGATTCGACAAAGGCGAAATTGTGTTTATACGTTTAAGATCAGAGCTTCCGAAACTTTGCAAACTCACGGACACTCATTGGCTGATTCATGTCAGAATTTGACCGTACAGATCCCTCCCTCTTTACCCTAACCGTACAGTTCAATTCTTATTCTTTACAATATTTTTGATATAAGTTTTTGGTGTGAAGTCTATAATAAGGGAGATATTTAAATTTTGAATTTTTGGGGGTTTCCCGCCTTAAGTATCCAAATATTTATCTAATCAAAAAAATTTAAATAGATTTGTCTTCTTATTCTTAACAATATTTTTAATATAAGTTTTTGCTGTTTAATCATTAATAATATGGGAGATATCTAATTTTAATTTTTGTAGTTTTCCTGCTATAACTCTCCAAATATTTATCCAATCAAAAATATGCATTTACATAAAATATTTGTCTTCTTATTCTTAAAAATATTTGTAATATAAGTTTTTGCTGTTTAGTCAATCATAAGGGAGTTATTTAAATTTTAAATTTTTGGGGGTTTCCCGCCATAACTCTCTAAATATTTATCCAATCAAACAAATGCATTTATATAAAAGATTTGTCTTCATCTTAGTATAATTTCAACTGATAAAAAATTGCTTCGGAGTTGAAAAACAACTCTGCAAAATATTTCGACTTTGCAATGAATATTTTTGCTTGAAACATGCTTTTATGGTCATGCAAAAATTGCTTCGATCGTAAAATGCTTGGTTATGAATAGAAACCGGATTATAGGCAACATGAAAACGCTAAAATATGTATGCAAATATGCAGAAAAAAAGTCCAAAAAATGTATAATAATTGCAATAATATGCTAAAATATGCAGCTAATTTCTCTGAAATATTATTAAAAAATCTTCCTTTTATTTATATAAAGGAAAAAAATATTATTTAACAATTACTATTGTTTTTATAAGCGTGTACTACAATGTATACCTTCAAATTTCCCATAGTGAAATTGTGACATCTAGCTATAGTCTAAAATAAATTTGTAGGTAGAAATGAATGCTCCACAGTCACCGATCTTGCTGAACTGCGCAGAACGTTCATAATTGTCTTATTTGGAGGACAAACTGCGCATAAATGCGCCGCTTTGCACAACTCTCGAATCGGTATTTCAAAGAAAACTGCATGTTTGTGACCGCTCAAAAACATGCAGTTTTCAGGTTCACGATGGACACCGTTGCATATGTTAAAATGTGTCTCCAACATTGTTTGTTTATATTTTTCTAGAATAAATCATTGCCTCCCAAATGTCTACGAAGATACACGAAGACCATATGCCGAAATTACCTTCTTTACGTGTTTATATTTGATCGTGCTAAATAATTTTTTTCTAGTTTTTGGAGTATTTTCAAACATAAATACATTACAATGGTATACATTATATGAATAAAAGTGATATCTCTCTTTATATGTAATCTAAAAGGTAATTTTATTGAGGTTATTGTTTGTTTTCGATCCGAAATCTCCTTGTCCATCGTAGACTAATGTTGGCGACACAACACCGTTGTTTATTACATATGGCATATGTAATGAACGATGCAATTTCACCCCAGCCGGGGTGAACTTGACCAAAGGAGATTTAAAAAAATAATAACATTGCTAACGTCAAAAAAATAGTTATAGGTATTGATAGAGGGCCTCAATACCTATGTCATAATAAAACATTTATCAACAATCACGAAGGTGTGATAATTTGTATCTAAAAACTACTCAATTTCACTCCGTTTTATGGTATTTTATAAGAAAAATAAAAAAATAAATAATAATAAAATATTTACTGTAAATGAAGAATCTATATATATATATATCGAAAACAATTACGCAGAATGTTTGGTTCCATTCAAATTAATGGTAAATGGAGAATCCGTAAGAACAAAGATATCTGAGAACTGTACTCAAGGCCGAGTATCTCAAAAGAACTGAGAGGCAGACGATTACAGTGGATAATAGGACACGTTATAAGGATGAGTTTGAGGACAGAATGGTTAGGAAGATATGGGAAGGAAGATTGAATACCCGTCGACCAGTGGGAATACCTCGCAAGAGATGGAGAGATCAGCTAATCGAAGATCTAACAAAATCGGTATAAATAGCACATGGCAAGACCTGTCAATGAACGGATCAAGATGGAGAACGTATGTGAGTGAGGCCAAACGTCAACCTGACTGATAGTGCCCAAAGAAGAAAAAAAAAGACTAGTTTCAGAATACAATTCTGTACAATTTTTGTATTCACACTTTATATGTAATACAAATGAGGAGGGAACATTCAAAATATCACACAAAATTCAAAATTCAGTTATTGGTATCAGTGTCTTCTTCTTTGTTAAAAGTATAAAATAAAATTATTAAATTAATCTAAAACGTGTTTATTACCATCCAAAACGCGTAAACAAGAACAAAAAAAAAAGTGTAAATGAAAAAGTGCGTTATATTATTAAATTTTTGGTGAACTTATTAAATGGTACAAAGAACTGATCTACGATCTCCCATCTATAGAAGTTCTTCAATAAGAAGTTTTATGTGATTACATTCAAGTTGCGCTTTGCATATTTCAAAAATGATAAATAAATAATAATTAAAAAATATATATTTAATTCATCATTTGTCCACTAAATTCATGCAAAACGTGATTTGTCCAAATTTAAATAATGGATTTTTCCTATTTTTGCTCATTTAAATTTTAATGACATGTTTGAATTTAATGTCTGGGAACTTGTTAGGTCGAAAAATTAAGTACCCAACTTGTTGCAAACAGAAATATAATGTGTTTTGCAATTATCTCAAAACTACATTACTGTGACAAATCACTTTTGCATGTTACCTCTTCAAATAGAGGAGCAGGAAATTGTATAAATATGTTCTTTAATGTTAAATTTCTACACATAGATACCAGGTCAATTCAGCATCCTGTCTACCTATATATATGTTCCGTAGAATCTTCCTTTCAAAACAACCACATGCATTTTCGTTTTCCTTTGATAGGGCCCTTGTTCCAGAAGCATATGCAAGTGATATTAGATCATTAGCGAGTATATTTGTCAAACAGGCTTTCAACATTTCAAACAACGATAGTTAGAGATTTTATTGTCCAATTTGTTTGTGGGAAAGAATGGTGTGTAGCTCATAGCGGGTTTGACAGCATTGTTCCGTTCCCCTTTAACTCGATATTACTCGAGTTAACTCGTAGAATTTCTTATCTCTCCCCCTTGTTCGGTGGATAATGAGTGGTTCTGTGATGAATGTGCTGTAAGTTAGGAGATTGTCGCGGTCCCCATCCTGCCACAGGACTCGCTAAACATTCTCCTGGACACAATACCACTGGAACATGCTAATGGATCCAGGATCACTACCCTCTAGACTCTAGATACAATATGCTTCCACCTCTACTTATACTGCAGATGTTTTCGGGAAAAATCTTTATATACACTCATCAAAATGGAATCACTCATTTAGGAATATTTGATGAGGTTGGGAAGGGAGTGTTTATTAAGTATATTATAAAGATTTTGTTAATGGTGTGTAGTCAGAGCCACCGTGTATATAGAGGCCGCCCGTGCGCGGTCGTCGTGGGACACAACTCTTTGTTTTATGAAAATAGCGACTTATATTAGAACTCGTCAAATGGTTACTATTACATAATTCGAATTTTATTATTATGTAAACGCTATTCCAAAGGTTTCAGCAAAACTAGATTTTGAAATCTAGTAACTTTTATCGATTGAATCGGGCTTTTATTTAAGCTTTGTAAACCAAACTTACATTAAAAAAAATTAGGTTAGGATGAATTGTCATTCTAAAATGTCATCATCATCATTGGCGCGGCAGCCTGAGGTGAGCCTAGGCCTCCTGTTTCCAGGTTTCATGACCATGTTTATGTACATAGTATTCAGGAGTAATATGGTCAGTATTACGTCCATTTTTTTGAGCGTACACAGAAAGGCACCTACAGTTTATAGCCGGTTGCGAACGGCTAAGCAGAACCTGTAACTTGTATAAATATTTTTGCACAAAATATTTGACGTAAGCAGGAGTTGAACTCACATCCATGCCCTTGCTTAGCGGCCAAACAGCAGGTACAAGCGGTTTAATGCAGCAACATGCTTGCTGAAATACTAAAATGTAATTTTCATAAAATTTGTATTTTTGTCAATTTAATTCAAATTTCTTATTTTTTAAATTTTTATCTTCCAAAAATATAAAAATGTATTTATTATCTGTCTCATTTTGTAATACGTAACGAACAGGGAACGTTCATTTTTTATGTTGTATATTGAAAATACATTTATAGTAATATCATAGTATTGGTTCACACGGATACGTTAAAGTCTGTTTACACCACAACAGTCACCAAAGTAACTAGATCTAGTTTTGTATTACAAATTGAGACGGATTATATATCTTTTATTTTTTATAATAAATGTTACATAATAATAAACGCCAACATGAAACATAAAGTTTTGTTTTCGTGACAACTTAAAAAAACCGAAACCCCCATTTAGTTCCGATTAAACAAAAGAAATGAACTATAGTGAGTTGCAATAAATTAACAAAATAATAATTTACCGGTTTGAAATTAGTGTCTAATTATTTAAATTCACGCTTGGCGTGATTAATTCTATGTTGGGTGCTGCTATCAGTAGTAGTTGATTTTACCAATATTACCAATAATAATTATAACCGATACCAGTAAAAATAGTATGGATACTAAAATTATCGAAACAACAAGTACTAAAATAGTAGTATAGAAAGAAAAGTATATATATCTTACTAGAATCGATAGTACCAGTGGCGCATATAAGGCTCATGGTTAGGAGGGGCATTTATGATGTTATCTGTAAAACGTCACATGACCCGTAACATATTTTTTTTGTGGCCTGCTGAAACTGTACTGAAAAAAACTTGAGCCTATTTAGAATAAAAATATATTTAAGAATCTAAAATATACTCTCCTCTACCTTTTGGGTTTATAAAAAAATATTAAGGAGATACAAATTTGCTTATATTTTTCGCGGGATATATTTTTGAAGTCTAATGCATCATTTTCATGGTAGTGTCAAAGGCGCGACAGGGGTGAGAGGCGTGGTGTTATATTTACAAGTTCGAATTTCATGGTGGGGTTGGAAGCGTGATAAGTGCGCGTTTTCGGTTTTGACAACATTTGTATCTAACCCAAATGTAACCTAAAAGTTTATACAATTATTTAGAGTAAACGGTTATTCAATTTCATTAAATCTGTCATCAAATCGATGGAGACGTCTAGCTCTTTTTATGCATATTTAGACTTATTGCGAAATGAAGAAAAGCGATGGTGGGTACGTCCCATATATACATAGAAACAGAAGGCAACAGGGAGATTATTTTACCTTGTTGCAAAAAAATGAGACACAAAAAACACAGACAGTTACTTCAATTACAAGAAAAGAATTTAATACACAATCTTTTTTACTTGACAGTTTAGAATGAAGATTCTGTTGGCCCCTGCTTGGGGGTGTATTATTAGTATACCCACTGCATGACATTTCTGCAGACCAGATATTTGATACCGAATCCATAATAATAAACATTATAACTGCCGACAGCATTGTAAAAGTCGCTATTTCGCTACATCAATTTACGTTTTTTTAATTTTTTGGAAATTAATATAAGTGTCTCGCTAAAGATCTCACTATTCCGAAAAAATATATCTGTTTCTATGGTTTCGACGGTGCGGCCAGCGCTAGAGTTGAAATTTCTGAACTTGCGACACCGCGCTTGTAACACCGCGCCTACGACACCATGGTACGGGTTTATTCAAAATAGAGCGATCCTATTGGTTGAATTTCTTGTTCCACGCTTCCAACACCAGCATGAAAATGATACATAAGTGTTCCTCTTACATGTGTTCAATTCTCTAAATCCAGCCGCTTGGCTACAATTTCTACCTAACGGACTTATGTGACGGAAATATGATTTTTTGATTATACCTATGAGAATCTAAAAATTACATAGAAATATGCATTTCATATTCATTTCAAAACTAATCATAATAATATATAGCTTAAATAAATAAATATTAAATAATAGGTTCCCAACGCCTAGATAGGCGTATTGGGGTAGAGAAGGTAAGTTTTCCGTTTCTAGACCGTCAGCCATAGATATGAAAGCCACGTGGTCAGTGTGACGTTTCAGTTGGTCCTATTATCCCTGTATAAACAGGTACTCATTTTAAGCATTAAATTCTTTAGGCTGAGTCGACCCCAGAACTAAATGCACAATATCGGAAGATAAAAATGGAGAAAAAAAGGAGATGGAGGGATTCGAACCCGCGTCCCTGAGCTCCATATGCAACCGTCTTCCACGGTTATATAGCTTATATATTGGAAATTGAATAAGTTATTTTGCTGTAGAATTATTTTAATTTTGGTAAATTTTCATTTTATTGGACCTTAAGAGAGGGCGCGTGCCCCAAGTCGAGGGAGACTTGGGGCACGCGTTTGGAGGGGGGACAGATCACACCACTGGATACTATGGTTTCATCCCTTGATCGAAGAGTATCCATGACTCGCAGCCACACGTTATGTGGGCAAGTAGATCGTTTTGTATTCTAGAAGTTTTGTGGTGTTATTTATTTCTTTATTATTTATTATGAATTAGTGAGAGCCTAGTCAGAGTCGGACTTTCGCAAAGACAAAAAAGACAATTGTTTTGGGCCCGTAACATTTATGGGCCCGGCAAAACGCATATCTAAAGTTTTTCAACATATCAAAAATGCTTTCTACATTCCATTTTTTTCACATTCATTGAATTTAATCGGGAATAGTGCTGCCGAATCCTGTTTAGAAGCTATTAATTATTTTAGCATTGTTGAAAGCCTGTATGAATTCTTTAGTGTATCTGCATATGTTGGAATATTAATATATTCCAACGATATACAGAAGAATTCTACTGACAATAAAAAACATTTCACTGTTAAAAGAATTTGGGCCTTCCAGAGCAGATGCTATTAAGGCAATTAATAATGGTTATCGTGAAATTAAAAATGCACTATTAAGTATTGCACAAGATAAAAGACAAAAAACACCCGTTAGAATTCAAGCTACTCACCTAGAAAATAAAATAAGGAAATTTTCGAAATTCGTACAACAAAGATTAACAAGAATGTACGCAAGAAAATGTTCCCTTCTCTTGCAATCAGAACATGTATACGAACAAATTATTGTAAAATATCCTTCAAACATAATTAACCGCGAAAAAAAAAACAATTAAAAATAATTCTGCAACCTTCCATCTTCCGCCCTCTGAGGGCGGTTGTATAAATTTTGTCTTGGGTCCGGCGAAAGCTTAATCCGTCACTCGGCCTAGTATTCGATGCATCTTTAACTACACTGTTAATTTCTTCCTCGTATCCTCCTTTGTCGGGAGGAATATAGGAGTATTTATAGCTTCCTCCAATCTCATCAAGTTAATATCATCTAACAGTCTGAGAAATCTCCTAAGTGTATTAATGCTATTATTTTTAACTTATTTTATCTTTCCCTTATCGAACGTTAGCCAAGCGAAGCAGAGGAGAAAGAAACTGTTTACAAACATGACAATGCGGGGAGCCGATAACAGGATGCGGCAAAAACCACTGGACTGACCGGAACTGGCGACTGACACACACCACGCCACAAAAACCATGACGACCGCTCACAATAATTGTATAACGCTGCTTACACAGTTACAGATAAAAAAAAAACTTTCCGGTCTCGTATGTCAAAACATTCTCTCTTAAAGAATATAACTAATAAAAACAATAATAAAATAATAGGTAGGGCATAACGGCAGAGAAGGTATGTTTGCTTCTACCATATATTAAATTTTATATATCTTTCTACAAATTACTGAGTGCGCTGATTTTCTCGCATACACCTATGTGGTACGTGTTGCGTCTATCAAACACATGTATAAGATTTATAGTTTAAGTGGTTTTTGACTTTGTGACTGTGAAACTTTACCAAGTATTTGATTAAAGAACCTATTATTCGAGTTTCACCAAGTAAAACTAACAACTATTTATTATGAGAAGGCCTGTCACACAGTTGGTTAATATGCAGCTAGTTGTGCATAAGATGAGTGTAATATTCAATTCTACCGAGGTATGTGCTCATGAGAATTTCCTCAAAAAGAAATTAAAGTGGTTCGGAACCTGTCAAACTGTAGGTTCCATGCTTTGTGTATTACACACAACACGCACTACATAGTTGTATTCAACGAAATCACTAAGCACAAGACTGAAAAGTTACATTATGGAAGATGTATTCTAGTCAGAAGCGGTGAAAGGCAGGGGCGAGAGGAGCAAAGGCCCAGGGCGTCACGCTGTTAGGGGCGCTAAAACGACTGCTTAACACACATCCTTAGTAGCGTACCCATAAATTTATGAAGGGGGATTGCAAAAAATTCGATTTCACTTATTTTTGTTTGGAACAAAAATATTAATTTTAATATTTATATCAATATATATACTTACTAGAAGTCAATACTATAAACTTAGATAGGCCAGGATTAAACTGAAAAGAATTACTTATCTGAGAGCCTCTTTATAATCGATGTTTTTAGTTTTATTATTAAGCGCTATGAGGTAAAAGTTGCTAAAAATGACACGCGAACACGCTACATAGAAAGGCCCATGTAAGAAGCATGGCTTTGCAAAACAAAACTAGCTATCTTCAGAGTTTGACCCTGAGACTTCCGATTAGAGTATGAATCGCGTACCTTACCAATGACGAAACGTATGTTATCGAATTTCAAGATAATGCGTTAATTATGAATAGAAAACATTAATTTCTTTTCACCCGCGCGAATTAATTTCATTATAACTTTAGAACTACTGAACCTATTTTAATGAAACAGCTGAAAACTCGACCAGATGATGTAGTTACACATAGAAAAACAAAATCCTCATGAAAATCGGATAAGAGTTCTCGAGTGTAATTATTAAAATAATATTTATTTATTTCTATTGATATTGTTGTCCTTGAACGATTGGGGGGGGGGGGGGGGTGCACGTGACTCCAATACGCCACTGCACATTTTAATAAAAGGGCGCAGTTTGACTCGGTTTTGCCCAGAGCGCCAAAGAAGCTAGCGCCGGCTCTGATTATGGTAGCATATATGATTATAAGTGGTTAGCGATATATGCCCGACTGCCATTTGTCCATCAGACAAGGCAATTACCCGACAAGATATAAATTGTAGTAGAGTAGTAGTTCTGCAGATATACACAGAACGTTTAATATGAGAAGTGAATAAAGAATAAAATAAAATAAAAACTAAATAGAGTTTAAAATTCTATTTTATTTATTAAATACACGAAACCTATTGTAGAACGGTTTAATTCTTATCCTCAATTAAAATGTACATTAAAATAATATATTATAAATGACAAATATGATACAATCTCGAATAAGCAATATTAATAGAGAGTTAGTGACAAAAATCTACATCGTGCTGTAGAAATCTGGAAGTTGCATCTTTTAAAGGTACCAGGTTATGTAAGTTAAAAGTTACTAACTAAAATATTTTCTAAATAAACATTTATTTTTATATAAGAGTACTTATAATGAAATGAAAATGAATTAACTTTCAAACTAATCTTTTTTTTTTTTCTCTCTCTCTCTCTCACAAATTCAATTTTTGGGGGTTTATTGGAAGATTTTGTCAAGTTATATAAATAACGTGATTTAAAAAAAAAATTCGTATGACTAAGCCATGGAATAAAAAGCAACATCAAAAATAAAAACTTTTTATTGCTATCATTTTTGACAATGTAGCAAGTATAAATAATTTGTGTTTAATCAGTTAGATCAATTAACATGAGAAACAAAATCTGTATTGATGAAAGCGGTGGTCACATAACCCATCAAATTTACTTTACAAGTTTATTATTTTATTTATTAGAGGTTTGTTTATTTACGTGTTTGTGTCCATTTTGTTTTGCTATTTTATATTAAAAACAAAAATAATAAAAAAATTAGATTTATTTTTCAGTCAAAGCCGTAGCAATGCCCTGGCATCGAGGCGCGGGGCCTAATGAGGGGCGCCATCGTGTGTTTTGGCCATCACTTGTAGTTTAAAAGCTGAGGACCCTTTGTTTTTAGGTCTTCACTTGTATTTTGAAAGTGGAGACGTTTTTTTAGGTCTTCACTTGTATTTTGGAAGTGAGGACCTTTTTTTAGATTTTCGCTTGTATTTTGGAAGTGAGGACTTTGTTTTTTAGGTCTTCACTTGTATTTTGGAAGTGAGGACCTTTTTTGTTTTAGGTCTTCACTTGTATTTTGGATGTAAGGACCTTTTTTTTAGGTCATCACTTGTATTCTCACAAAATAAAAATGATGCCTTCCTTAAATAAAATAAAAGAAGATAAAAAGGACGCTATTTTAAGTTAATTTAATTTATTTGTCACGGGCGCCAAAAACATTGCTGTGCTCAGTACCTTTATAGTGTCAAAGATTGTGTGAGTAGTTCTAACGTTTCAAATTTTTTCAAAGACATACGTAATTCATCTTCGGTCTACACAGACGATTTTTTTTAAAATTTGAATCACACCTATAATTCGAAGCTATTATTAAAAAACTAAAAATTGTTTTGTCGGAGAAGTGTCACGTCAGGCAAGTGTCTGCGAATGTGTTCGCAACCGATAATTAGTAAATATGAAAGCCACGCGGTCGACGTGTCATTTCGAATGCACCGTATTATCCTTGCATAAACCTGTATACATGTTAAGTATTAAATACTTGAGGTTATCAGAAGTTATAAATTCCGTCATTGATTTCAACTGGCCGTTTTGTGGTTAGCAACATTTTACTACGGAGCCACTGTAACTCTTAATATTGTAGTAGATATTTTTTACAGTAATCTCATCGCTTATCGAACCGGCTGAACGATCGTTTATGGAATTTTTTACTTTCCATTTATAATATTTTCCTTCAGAGATAAAAAAAACGAAAGTAAATGACGCGAAAAGCTATGACAGTTTTCCAAGACTTTGACCATTTGGAAAGCTATACAAAATAAAATAAAATATATGTGGGTTCGTGTAAAAAGACAAACCGTTTTTCGCGCAAAGCCCCTCGTATTTCAGTTTAAACTGGAGGGCAAGTATGTGCCGCAATAAAAATCGTTTGTTAGGGTTACCGCGGTAATAACTCAGAGAATTCCCTCGTATAGAATCGAACACGCGTGTCTCTAACGTATCTATGCAATTAAACTTTCGCGCTGCAACATTTGTTTCAGGAATTGCCGAGCGCCAAAAGTCATCTGTACATAGGGTGTCTTAACCCTCCTTCAGGCGCAATGGTGAAATCAACGAATTCGGATGCAATGTATATCTTAATTTATATATTTACAAAAAAATAAAAACCATTTAACAATGTAAATTAAACTCTTTTGTGAATATTTCTGGGAAGATATATTTCATTAATCTTATCAAAACTCCAACAAAACATCGAACATTCTAACAAAATAAGTCAAACAGAAATTATTGTATAACATACAAAAACAAAACAACAAAAATTAGTCCAAACATTTTCCCCCTATGTATCCCCACATAACATTTGAGTGTTCTATTCATGGGCGCCCGCAAAATTTGTTTCAGGGGAAGCAAAATATGAAGGCATATTTTTGAAAATATTTAGTAATTTATAAAATAAACTTTCATAAATACAGAACACTATTTAAATAGAAATTGAAGGCGTTTGCGATCATTGGTAAATTGATATTAATGACTTTTTCTATAAAATCTACTCTATTATTAGTAATTTTTTCGCTGTGAACAATTAACATACTCAAAACGTATAAACAATCATCCATCATAGGTGACGAAATAATAATTGAAATAATAGTGTTTATAGGTCCGGGACATACCAGATTTGACTGCACACTTCGTTCATGTAGTTTGCTCCTATCACTTATCAGTATTTGGGCCCCTTTGTGGCGTTTTAATCGGTAACTTCCCTTTGTAAAATGAGCATGTCACGTAAACATATCTTAAGTCTGATTTATAATAGCTACATAACATAACGCATGGCATATAACATAGCATGTCTCCACAGCACAACGCACGAGCCATAACTACGGTGTTTAGAATAATAACCAAAAACTTATGACAATTGTCAAGCACGGCGCATGCTCGCCACAAACATGAATCTTCATCTTGGTGAATTTTTATGTTATGGGGTTGTGTGTCTTTGTTGTGCGGTTGTATTATAAACAGGAGAACGATAGTATTAAGATTCAATTTCTTTAAGTTATGGAGCCATGCTATGCGTTACGTTATGTGTCTAATATAAACCAGGCTTTATATATTAGATAATCGTTTATTCATGCCTTTCGGCCTTCAATTTGTAAATTAATTTTCCCAAAATACCATTTGTGTGATATAACATTCAATAATAGTAATATAAATTTCTAACAAATTAACAACAATTACGTCAAAATTAAACAATAATTCAATTATTCAAAACAAAAAACGTATTCTGGCTCGTTGGACTGCGCTTCCTAGTAGTATCTTGTTTCTCTCCTTTAACACCTCTCTTCTTTGATTTATATATATATATATATATATATTATAGATAAATAAATTACAATTTCTATCTACGCGCCTTTTTTTTTACTGTCATCGAGCCCGTAATTATCGTTTTCCGGGGGGATGGGGCGAAATTATTGTCTTCCTGGATCCAGAATTATTGTATTACAAATGAAAATAAATAAATTTGAAAACAAAAAAGCATAAGGGTTTGGAATACAACCAGTGGCGCACCAAGCAATTTTTGTTAGGGGGGGGGGGGGCGGACGACAAAATTATTTAAATAAATTATGAAAATATAAAGTGAAGACCTAATAAAAAAAAAGATCGTCACTTGTATTTTAGAAGTGAGGACCTTTTTAAAAACAAAGGTCTTCATCTCTATTTTAAGAATTTTCTAGTGTGTTTGTGTGTTTTTATTTTTATTTCCTGCCTTCTCAGGGGGGGGGGCTCCCTGGGTGCGCCACTGAATACAACATTTTAAAGTTGAGACTTCAGGCGAGGGTAAGAGGCCAATTTATCCTGTGTGAGGCTCTTGGTGGTAAAAGTTTATGAGGCCCCATCAGAAATTCAAAAGAAGTGGTGGTAGAAATTCATGTGGAGGCAGGATCTCGAAGACCTAGGCAGGCGTCATGTTCTAGACCTGTTAAAATTCATCTCTGTTTGAAGGTTGAAAAATATCGGAAATTTATAAACCGTATCTGCACAAATCTACAAATTGTTCGACCGTACTGTTCTACGTACTAAACTATATCCGATCTCAAATATATGTATAACTCTTATGAAATTCTAGATATATTAGATCATAAGACATTCTCAATCTGTAGAAAAAGTCAGAGAAATGCAATCTCTTATAGAGCAATATATCAGAAAGTATCAGTGGATCTAAACATTCTTACTGTATTCCCAACTGTTTTGTTCCAAAGTATTACAGAAATTGAATTCTAAATCTGGTTTTTAAGACTCTTACTGTATGGCAGGGGTGCTCAAACTTTTTATGCCAGAGCACTGGCGATAACTGCATTAAAGTATGCTAATGTAAAATACGAAATTAGAAAACTTTATCGAAAACAATTGATCGAAAATAATTTACCCGAAAATATTTTATAGAATAGGAAAATTAGCCGAAAAAATAATAGCTTTAATAAACTTATTCTAACAAATTGTTTTTTTTAGCATAAATTTTGTAAAAAAAAGGCAAGGAATTATCAATTATTTATTTTAAAGAAGTTATAAACAATAATTAAGTCAGTTGCGTTCCCAGGAATTTGGGAGGGGGCTCGGAAGACAAAATAATTAAATCCTGAATAATGTTCTAATTTTTGAAGTACAAGTGACGAACTAAAAAAACAGATTCTCACACTTCTGAAATACAAGTGATGACCTAACAAAAAAAGGGTCCTCACTTCTAAAATATAAGTGATGACTTAACAAAAAAAAAAGGCAGGCCCCCATCCCCCTGGGTGCGCCATTGAACTAAGTGATAAATAAAATAATATCAATACTGAAAATATGAAATACTTAGTCAATATATTGTCTGACCATCATTTTATTATGAGCAGGGCAGCCGTCTGCTACATTACTATTTTGTTTATGTTTGATTTCCACGGCTATCTGAATTTTTACAAAAACATAATATTTTATTTTCCAAGTATCTAATATTACAGACATTCTATGGCATCAAATTTAAACATTTTAAAAATAAAACTAAAGAACAATTATTATTCTTGTATTTTTGCTCTAAAATGTACAGAAGAGCCAATTTCCGCACTAAAAAAACATGTTTACCTGTTATTTTCCGCTTTTCGTTACACACACAGTGTATAAAATATAAGTATTATTTTTCAAAATGAAAATTCTGTACTCAGCGTTTGCGTTAAAATTTCTTGCCGTTAAAATATCTAAATTTAAACGTAAATCGAAAACCCATTGTAGTGGATAGTGCTCATTTTCACGGCTAAAAAGAATAAAAAATGAATTACGAACGACTATGTTACAAGAACGATTTAATAATTTGTCAATCCTGTTCATAGAAAGTGTTATCTTTCAAAAATTAGACTTTGAGGAAATCCCGGAAGAAACCATGATCATTAACGTAAGTCCAATTTTCAAAATAGTAAATCACTTCACTTATATTTGATTTGTATAAAGCTAACTATAATAACCAATAAAGTCCCTAAATAAAAGTACATACTGATGTTTTCATTCACATTTTTTTTTGACCTTCTAAAAGGGCCCGAAACTCTGTGTGTCCAAGATCCCCTGCATGGCCTAAGACGGCCCAGGATATAGCATACTTAACACAATACAATTCTAACTTAATTTTTCAACAGTATTTTCGGTAAATTGTTTTTTGATCAATTATCCCATTCGATTAATTGTTTTCGATTAATGGTTTTCGATCAATTGTTTTCGATAAATTGTTTTCGATCAATTGTTTTCGATAAATTGTTTTCGATCAAATTTCCTGACACTGTAAAATACAGACTTACAGACCTTCATTAGATTAAAGCACAAATACAATGGTTCTTTCGTAAGCAGTGCAAAATGCTTTTCAGAACCTTTTACTTACATTCCAGTATTATCAAATAAAACTATCGACTATTCAATATATAATGAGAATTTGTATGTTATCATTACATAAGTTTGGGAAGCGATTCTGTAAGCAGTGCTGGTTTCAAGTCGTGGATCACGTCTTCTATCCGTTTATGCGCTCCTCAAACAAACGTCAAGTCTTACCAGATTACACGCTAACTTTCTTGTCTACATTTGATTTATGAACGAGCCAACGTAAACTGATTCTCACTTTCCTGCAATCAAGTTTTTGATACAAATTAAAGAGACGCGACTGCTGAATGCATTTATACGCTACATAAATTCAAACAGAAAATAACATCTCGACCAATTGTTTACAGTCTTCCACCGAATATGGGACGTTATCTTCATTCTCTCTACGCTTATACATTGAGGAGTAATAAAGATTTTATGAACAAAAAATATAAAATAAAATGAACGTTTGGATATTGTCTAGTTATTTGAGGGTATGTGATTCTTTAGGATACACTCTTAGAATAAGGTAGATAAAATAACTATAAAATTTTATTGATATCTCTTTCCGAATCCTGCATTCAAACACTGATTCTGTGTACGAATAATAAGATGACGCGATAAGGAATATGTAACGTTCACAATGGCCTTTGTCCAGCACCGGTCAGAATGTTTGTGAAGCAAACTGTTTCAAGATTTCGTAGGTATAACCACGAAATACTTATAACGTCGTGTGTAAGAAATTTTATAATTACAAAATGTTTTTCAAATTTTACTGATTTTAATGGTATATGAATCAGGGATGGGGAGTCGGAGTGGGAAATCGGGAGTCGGGAGTCGAGGAGTCGAAGCTTTTTGAAGGAGTCGGAGTCAGAGTCGGAGTCGGGAGTCGGAAAAAGTTATTGACTCTCGACTCCTTGATTCAATTTTTATCAAGGATGAGAACACACCGAAAACTAAACCAAAACAACCATATTACCAGATTTTTTTAAAGCACGGAAACAGGACGAAATTTTGTTCAAGAACGAAAATGAAATTAAAAATATTCAATACCGGTTTTACCCGGTTTCTTTCATGCTTTCCAGTTTAAAATTTGATTAATACTACCCGTATTAATAGATTAATAAGATGAGGCAGTAAAGATTTTTCTTTTTGCTCATATCCACTTTATCTTTTTCTGTATAATATGTTTATAATGTTTAAGCGGAACTTAATTTGATTTTTAGTTTCTCAAGTTATAACGAGCTTTGTGATTAATTTGTTTCATGTTGGCAGCCAAAATCTAAATGTCAAAAGGAAAAAATGACATACGAAAAATAAAGTATATAAAATACAATAAAAAAATTTTAAAACAAAAAAATTCGGAAGGAGTTCGGGGATTCGAACCCGAGTCCCTGACTTTAGGCAACACTTTGTCCCACAAATAGGAAAAGACTGATACATCGTTTGATAAATATAACTAGTCTTGCCAAAAATACTGTTACTGTTCTCAGTGAAATTCCACAGGTTGCTTAAGGCCCGGTCTTTCCACCTTTAGGTAATCCTCTAGGTAACTATCTAATTGATAAGGTTATCTGGAACTTTATCTGCTGAACAAATGTCAATACCAATCAGTGAATTCAATATGTCAGTCTCATTATCCGTTAGATAACTATTAAGTAGATAAATTTGTATTGAAAGACAGGATGACATTTATTCAGTACAGAAAGTATCATATAACCTTATCTGTTAGTTACCTAGAGGTATATCTGAAGGTGGAAAGACTTTTCCTAAATAAATTTTAATTATCTTTTCATAATACATAGATGCATCTTAAACAAGTCAAATAGCATCACTTTTCAAAATTACTTAAGCTAAACAGAGCTTAAGTCTCTACGGCCACTCGTCAATAGAATTACGAAGGATCTTTATAGTATAGCTCTCCGTTGCCTATCCGTTGCATCTCAGAGCACTTTAGACTAACCATTTAGGGTGTCTCTTCTTGCGAGGCGCAAATAACCTTTGTTGCTGTGAGCCAACATTTTTAATTAACTAACTAACTGTCTCTTCTTGAAATCTTACTGGAAGCTCCAGTGACAACCAGCAAATACGGAGTTATTCAGTTCTTTAGCTATCGGCCTTAACAGGGTTTTCTAGTAGACTTTCACCGATGTTTTTACCTCTTTCTGGTAAAAATTAAGCTTATTGGTACCGTCTGTTGAAATTTAAATAATGTATCTAATTATGAATCTATTTTGACAGTGACTAAGTAGTCATAGATACTGAAATAAAAATGAAAATAATAATGTAAAATTTTTTTAAGTGTAATTAAAAATTTTCTTTGATAATAATAAAGTTTATTAAAATATTATATTTTAAAATATCACATTCCAAAGTAAACTTCTAACACCGTCATCGCTCCCGCCTTATCAAACCATAACTGAAGCACGGTAATGGCCCCTGGACTGTCGGCACTTTCTCACAAGCTTCTCGTGAACTTATACCATACACCATATCGTTCTAACAGTTGAAAGCCTCCTCAATATCGAATAACTCGCCATGAAAATATTTTCTAGAAACCCTTTGTAATTCTGTTAACGTGTGGCCGCAGATATTTAAGAGACTGACACTAACGGCTAGAAGGCTCCGTGAAGTTAGCAGTCCACTGAAAGCACTAACGAAAATTCGTCGGCCATCCGTTAGTGCTTCGTTAGTGCCTGTTAGTGCTTCATAAAAAATCGTAGCCACCCTAACCGTTTTCGAAAAAAAAGCAATTCAAAATGGACTGCTAACTTCACGCTTCGTTGGAAGCACTAACGAAAATTCGTCGGCCATCCGTTAGTGCCTCGTTAGTGCCTGTTAGTGCTTCATTAAAATTTGTAGCCACCCTAACCGTTTTTGAGATATTGAGCATTCAAAAAAATAAGCGTGAAGTTAGCAGTCCACTGAAAGCACTAACGAAAATTCGTCGGCCATCCGTTAGTGCCTCGTTAGTGCCTGTTAGTGCTTCATTAAAATTTGTAGCCACCCTAAGCGTTTTTGAGAAATTGAGCTTTCAAAAAATCGACCGTGAAGTTAGCAGTCCACTGAAAGCACTAACGAAAATTCGTCAGCCATCCGTTAGTGCCTCGTTAGTGCCTGTTAGTGCTTCATTAAAATTTGTAGCCACCCTAACCGTTTTTGAGATATTGAGCATTCAAAAAAATAAGCGTGAAGTTAGCAGTCCACTGAAAGCACTAACGAAAATTCGTCGGCCATCCGTTAGTGCCTCGTTAGTGCCTGTTAGTGCTTCATTAAAATTTGTAGCCACCCTAACCGTTTTTGAGAAATTGAACTTTCAAAAAATCGACCGTGAAGTTAGCAGTCCACTGAAAGCACTAACGAAAATTCGTCGGCCATCCGTTAGTGCCTCGTTAGTGCCTGTTAGTGCTTCATTAAAATTTGTAGCCACCCTAACCGTTTTTGAGATATTGAGCATTCAAAAAAATAAGCGTGAAGTTAGCAGTCCACTGAAAGCACTAACGAAAATTTGTCGGCCATCCGTTAGTGCCTCGTTAGTGCCTGTTAGTGCTTCATTAAAATTTGTAGCCACCCTAACCGTTTTTGAGAAATTGAGATTTCAAAAAATCGACCGTGAAGTTAGCAGTCCACTGAAAGCACTAACGAAAATTCGTCGGCCATCCGTTAGTGCCTCGTTAGTGCCTGTTAGTGCTTCATTAAAATTTGTAGCCACCCTAACCGTTTTTGAGATATTGAGCATTCAAAAAAAAAAGCGTGAAGTTAGCAGTCCACTGAAAGCACTAACGAAAATTTGTCGGCCATCCGTTAGTGCCTCGTTAGTGCCTGTTAGTGCTTCATTAAAATTTGTAGCCACCCTAACCGTTTTTGAGAAATTGAGCTTTCAAAAAATCGACCGTGAAGTTAGCAGTCCACTGAAAGCACTAACGAAAATTCGTCGGCCATCCGTTAGTGCCTCGTTAGTGCCTGTTAGTGCTTCATTAAAATTTGAAGCCACCCTAACCGTTTTTGAGATATTGAGCATTCAAAAAATTAAGCGTGAAGTTAGCAGTCCACTGAAAGCACTAACGAAAATTCGTCGGCCATCCGTTAGTGCCTCGTTAGTGCCTGTTAGTGCTTCATTAAAATTTGTAGCCACCCTAACCGTTTTTGAGATATTGAGCATTCAAAAAAATAAGCGTGAAGTTAGCAGTCCACTGAAAGCACTAACGAAAATTCGGCAGCCATCCGTTAGTGCCTCGTTAGTGCCTGTTAGTGCTTCATTAAAATTTGTAGCCACCCTAACCGTTTTTGAGATATTGAGCATTAAAAAAAATAAGCGTGAAGTTAGCAGTCCACTGAAAGCACTAACGAAAATTCGTCGGCCATCCGTTAGTGCCTCGTTAGTGCCTGTTAGTGCTTCATTAAAATTTGTAGCCACCCTAACCGTTTTTGAGATATTGAGCATTCAAAAAAATAAGCGTGAAGTTAGCAGTCCACTGAAAGCACTAACGAAAATTCGTCAGCCATCCATTAGTGCCTGTTAGTGCTTCATTAAAATTTGAAGCCATCCCTAATCGTTTTTGAGAAATTGAGCTTTCAAAAAAATAAGCGTGAAGTTAGCAGTCCACTGAAAGCACTAATGAAAATTCATCGGCCAACTGTTAGTGCATCGGTAGTGCCTGTTTGTGCTTCATTAAAATCGGAATCCACCTTAAGTGTTTTTGAGAAATTGAGCATTCAAAAAAATAAGCATAATGTTAGCAAGACATAGAAAGGACTAACGAAAATTCGTCGACCATCCGTTAGTGCCTCGTTAGTACCTGTTAGTGCTTCATTAAAATTGGAATCTACCAAACCCGTTTCTTAGAAATTGAGCTTTCAAAAAAATAAGCGTGAAGTTAAATTGTGATTGAAATACTATATTTTTCTTTTAGATGGAGGTAGATTTATCTAAGATATATTAATTTATTTATTTATTTATGTATTTAATTATTTATTTATTTATTTATTTATTTATTTATTTATTTATTTATTTATTTATTTATTTATTTATTTATTTATTTATTTGTTTGTTTGTTTGTTTGTTTGTTTGTTTGTTTGTTTGTTTGTTTGTTTATTTATTTATTTATTTATTTATTTATTTTACATTGGCCTATTTCTGCAACAAGGCTAATCGCCGATGCCAGGGGGCGAACTCCTACACCTGGATAAGGGGTGAATGATGTGAAATGAGAGTAATGTATACATATTATTCTGGCCCGAATAATATCACCAACGGGGAATCAAACTACCGACCGCACAATCCAGACTGTTTTCACCAGTCCAAACTGCAGGACTTAATTCGCTCGACCACTCCGTTGGCATCTAAGATATGTTAAATCCCAAGATATTTGAAAATAATTTTTACTACAATTTTACGCCTTCACACATATCATTGTATTTTCAACCCTATCTAATTAATGTAGGGCGAACTTGCAAATTAACTTCGATGACAGAATAAGCACCCAGAATTATCTGATAAGTTGAAAAAGGTATGAAAACAACTAATTAATTATATCACAAGTAAAATTAGAAGAAGTCAATAAATATGTAATCTGTGTAAAAAAATCGTCTATATCGTCTAATGTAAATAAGCAATTTTTAAGAAGTGTTGGACTAAATATGACTGACGATTTAGGTATGAGAAATGATAAGCAAAAGATCTAGTGTAATAAAACACAATATTGAAGGAAAGTTTCGATGTTAGTATTTAATATAATCAATATAATAATATACAAATAACAAATCATCAAAACACAATTTAAAATTTACTTCAACTAAGCAGAACTTTTGAACCAGCACTATTGTTAATCCACCGGCAGCCCGCTCTACCATCTAACGATCAAACTGACTCATCAGATTAATTTATTTACTGTGATCTTCTTTCTGTGATTACTTCTGACCTATAAACGATAGGTACATGGGTCAAAGGGAGGGTCAAGGGGGGGGGGTCATGAATATCAATGTATATCTATCTCGGTTACACTTATATGCTACAGAATACGAACACTATAATTTTGGGTATAATAATTTTTAAATATATTTGTGACGAACAAACTAAACGAATATTACCATCGACTATCATCAACTGCATTGCAAACTAAAATATATAGCACCAAAGACGCGGAGTATAATACCTTATCTATCTCAATTGTGTGCGGCTTGCTTTAAATTTATTAAAACTATAAAATATAAGAAAATATAAATAAACTGCAACACTTTATATTTACCTATTAAATCTTTGGCCATACTTACTTTCATTGACAGCAAAAACCGCTCTATTTTTCAATTCGATGGGCTACCTGCACTTTTCTCTTTCGACCTTTAGGTTTGTGTCGCGTCTTGAACGCGAGAAAGAAAATACATAGTAAAAATAATTGGACATCTTCTTCTTCTCTATATATATAAAAGAGAAAAATTGTCTGTTTGTTTGTTTGTTTGTTTGTTCGCTATACATTCCTAGACCGTGTAACCGATTTAATCCAAATTTTGCACAGTTACTATTTAGAACCCTGCGGAATTGATTCTAGGTCAATTTATCGAAAATCAATTTATCGAAAATCAATTTATCGAATACAAATTTATCGAAAATCTATTTATCGAAAGCAAATTTATCGAAAGCAAGTTTATCGAAAGCAAATTTATCGAAAATCAATTTATCGAATGCTCAATTTATCGAATGGCTTTCGAAAATGTTTGTCGAAAATGCTTAGTAATATTATGTTATTTCATAAAAACAAATTTTCTTATTAATATAAATTTTCGGTATAACTAGGGAATAGGTCATACCACTAGCGTCATACCACACATGATTTGTTCAATTTACGGTGATTCTAAACAGGTGGAATTATTCTGTTAGTGTGAGTTTGTTTTGTCATTAAACTAGAAGATGGGTAGCTCGCTTCGCTCGACTTCTTCTAACCAAACTCTTACTAACCTAACCTAACCTAAGATAGTGTTTTATCATTAAACTAGAAGATGGGTAACTCGCTTCGCTCGGTTTCTTCTAACCAAACCCTTACTAACCTAACATAACCTAACCTAAGATAGTGCTTTGTCATTAAACTAGAAGATGGGTATCTCTCTTTGCTCGGCTTCTTCTAACCAAACCATTACTAACCTAACCTAACTTAAGATAGTGTTTTTATATTCAAACACTATGTCACTTTATTTACCGTCACAATAATAAGTTACAATGTAAACTAAAATTTCTTTCATTATTAATTCCTACCGAAATAATTCAACAATCAATTTTCGATTCGATAAATTGAGCATTCGATAAACTAGCTTTCGATAAATTGATTTTCGATAAATTTGCTTTCGATAAATTGATTTTCGATAAATTTGCTTTCGATAAATTGATTTTCGATAAATTTGCTTTCGATAAATTGATTTTCGTTAAACTCGCCGGCTCCCGCGGAACTAATGGTGCAAAAATTAATCGGCTTTTAAATGATGTACATGTTTTTAGGGCCTACGGACGGAAAAAAGTCGGAAAAAATCTTGCGTGCGGAACATTAAAATCGTTACGACGGCTAAACTGTAAGAGATATATCGAAAATATATATGACGGACTTTTCAGGTTTAATATTACTACAAAAATGTCCGGGAGAGCATATATTCCAGGTCAATAAATAACTCACAATTATGATTTATAATTTTCATTTTCGGCGAAAATTATAACGCTGTTTGCTGTGGAATATCATCGTTACCTTTAAAGATTTACAAAGAAAAATTACTTTTATGGCAATAGTATTTATTAACGAATAAAAAGCCCTTTGACCCATGTACCTACCCTTTATAGGTCAGAAGTAATCACAGAAAGAAGATCATAGTAAATAAATTAATCTGATGAGTCAGTTTGATCGTTAGAAGGTAGAGCGGGGTGCCGGATTAACAATACTGCTGGTTCAAAAGTTCTGCTTAGTTGAAGTAAATTTTAAATTGTGTTTTGATGGATTCACGGTAAGTTCATCGAAAATCAATTCATCGAAAATCAATTCATCGAAAATCAATTCATCGAAAATCAATTCACCGAAAATCAATTCATCGAAAATCAATTCATCGAATGATCAATTCATCGAATCGTCAATTCATCGAATCGTCAATTCATCGAAAAAAAAATATTTTGTAAATATCTGAGAGGAATTCCGAGGGGATCGGAAAGCCAAAAAAGCAGTGGTCAATAAAAGTAGACAGACTACACTTATTAAATAACTATCATACTTAGTCTATTAATAATTTTTAAATTTCATTAAACTAGATGATGGGTAGCTCGCTTCGCTCGGCTTCTTCTAATAAACCCTTACTAACCTAACCTAACCTAAGATAGTGTTTTGTCATTAAACTAGAAGATGGGTAACTCGCTTCGCTCGGCTTCTTCTAACCAAACCCTTACTAACCTAACCTAACCTAAGATAGTGTTTTGTCATTAAACTAAAAGATGGGTAGCTCGCTTCGCTCGGCTTCTTCTAACCAAACCCTTACTAACCTAACCTAACCTAATTACCTTGTTTTTAGATGCATAGTACTTTATTTTCCCCCATATTAGCCCAATTAAAATGCGTATCATTGTGTATGAATTTATAAAAGTTATTTGCGTGCAATTGCCCATAACCTGTCTTATTAAATCTTAAAAATAAAAAATTTGTTTGTTTTATAATATAAGTTTTCTTATTATATTTCTTTATTTATATTCAATCACTATGTCACTTTATTTATCTTTTTTTAAACCATATAAAAAAATTTATGCAATTATTTCTTAGTTTGTCTACTTTTATTGACCACAGTTTTTTTGACTTTCCGATCCCCTCGGCATTCCTCTCAAATATTGACAAAATATTTTTTTTCGATGAATTGACGATTCGATGAATTGATCATTCGATGAATTGATTTTCGATGAATTGATTTTCGATGAATTGATTTTCGACTATATCTTCTCAAATATCTTGGGATTTAACATATCTTAGATGCCAACGGAGTGGTCGAGCGCATTAAGTCGTGCAGTTTGGACTGGTGAAAACAGTCTGGATTGTGCGGTCGGTAGTTTGATTCCCCGTTGGTGATATTTTTCGGGCCAGAATATTATGTATACATTACTCTCATTCACCCCTTATCCAGGTGTAGGAGTTCGCCCCCTGGCATCGGCGATTAGCCTTGTTGCAGAAATAGGCCGATGTAAAATAAATAAATAAATAAATAAATAAATAAATAAATAAATAAATAAATAAATAAACAAATAAATAAATAAATAAATAAATAAATAAATAATTAATTAAATACATAAATAAATAAATAAATAAATAAATAAATATATCTTAGATAAATCTACCTCCATCTAAAAGAAAAATATAGTATTTCAATCACAATTTAACTTCACGCTTATTTTTTTGAAAGCTCAATTTCTAAGAAACGGGTTTGGTGGATTCCAATTTTAATGAAGCACTAACAGGTACTAACGAGGCACTAACGGATGGTCGACGAATTTTCGTTAGTCCTTTCTATGTCTTGCTAACATTATGCTTATTTTTTTGAATGCTCAATTTCTCAAAAACACTTAAGGTGGATTCCGATTTTAATGAAGCACAAACAGGCACTACCGATGCACTAACAGTTGGCCGATGAATTTTCATTAGTGCTTTCAGTGGACTGCTAACTTCACGCTTATTTTTTTGAAAGCTCAATTTCTCAAAAACGATTAGGGATGGCTTCAAATTTTAATGAAGCACTAACAGGCACTAATGGATGGCTGACGAATTTTCGTTAGTGCTTTCAGTGGACTGCTAACTTCACGCTTATTTTTTTGAATGCTCAATATCTCAAAAACGGTTAGGGTGGCTACAAATTTTAATGAAGCACTAACAGGCACTAACGAGGCACTAACGGATGGCCGACGAATTTTCGTTAGTGCTTTCAGTGGACTGCTAACTTCACGCTTATTTTTTTTAATGCTCAATATCTCAAAAACGGTTAGGGTGGCTACAAATTTTAATGAAGCACTAACAGGCACTAACGAGGCACTAACGGATGGCTGCCGAATTTTCGTTAGTGCTTTCAGTGGACTGCTAACTTCACGCTTATTTTTTTGAATGCTCAATATCTCAAAAACGGTTAGGGTGGCTACAAATTTTAATGAAGCACTAACAGGCACTAACGAGGCACTAACGGATGGCCGACGAATTTTCGTTAGTGCTTTCAGTGGACTGCTAACTTCACGCTTAATTTTTTGAATGCTCAATATCTCAAAAACGGTTAGGGTGGCTTCAAATTTTAATGAAGCACTAACAGGCACTAACGAGGCACTAACGGATGGCCGACGAATTTTCGTTAGTGCTTTCAGTGGACTGCTAACTTCACGGTCGATTTTTTGAAAGCTCAATTTCTCAAAAACGGTTAGGGTGGCTACAAATTTTAATGAAGCACTAACAGGCACTAACGAGGCACTAACGGATGGCCGACAAATTTTCGTTAGTGCTTTCAGTGGACTGCTAACTTCACGCTTTTTTTTTTGAATGCTCAATATCTCAAAAACGGTTAGGGTGGCTACAAATTTTAATGAAGCACTAACAGGCACTAACGAGGCACTAACGGATGGCCGACGAATTTTCGTTAGTGCTTTCAGTGGACTGCTAACTTCACGGTCGATTTTTTGAAATCTCAATTTCTCAAAAACGGTTAGGGTGGCTACAAATTTTAATGAAGCACTAACAGGCACTAACGAGGCACTAACGGATGGCCGACAAATTTTCGTTAGTGCTTTCAGTGGACTGCTAACTTCACGCTTATTTTTTTGAATGCTCAATATCTCAAAAACGGTTAGGGTGGCTACAAATTTTAATGAAGCACTAACAGGCACTAACGAGGCACTAACGGATGGCCGACGAATTTTCGTTAGTGCTTTCAGTGGACTGCTAACTTCACGGTCGATTTTTTGAAAGTTCAATTTCTCAAAAACGGTTAGGGTGGCTACAAATTTTAATGAAGCACTAACAGGCACTAACGAGGCACTAACGGATGGCCGACGAATTTTCGTTAGTGCTTTCAGTGGACTGCTAACTTCACGCTTATTTTTTTGAATGCTCAATATCTCAAAAACGGTTAGGGTGGCTACAAATTTTAATGAAGCACTAACAGGCACTAACGAGGCACTAACGGATGGCCGACGAATTTTCGTTAGTGCTTTCAGTGGACTGCTAACTTCACGGTCGATTTTTTGAAAGCTCAATTTCTCAAAAACGCTTAGGGTGGCTACAAATTTTAATGAAGCACTAACAGGCACTAACGAGGCACTAACGGATGGCCGACGAATTTTCGTTAGTGCTTTCAGTGGACTGCTAACTTCACGCTTATTTTTTTGAATGCTCAATATCTCAAAAACGGTTAGGGTGGCTACAAATTTTAATGAAGCACTAACAGGCACTAACGAGGCACTAACGGATGGCCGACGAATTTTCGTTAGTGCTTCCAACGAAGCGTGAAGTTAGCAGTCCATTTTGAATTGCTTTTTTTTCGAAAACGGTTAGGGTGGCTACGATTTTTTATGAAGCACTAACAGGCACTAACGAAGCACTAACGGATGGCCGACGAATTTTCGTTAGTGCTTTCAGTGGACTGCTAACTTCACGGAGCCCGGCTAGAAGTGGTAATTTTGAAAATTTATTGTTTCTTGTTTAAGATGCATCGATGTTTTATACTATTATAAAAGAAAATTTAAATATCTTCAAGCAACTTGGAATTTCACTGAAAACTTTGTAACAGTAGGTATTATTGGCAAGACTAGGTATACAGGTATTTTTCGAAAATATAAATATTTCTTATTATTTTAAGTGGAGTATCAAACCAAAGCTCTTGGTGTGGTTATTAACGAGCAGAGAAGTTATGCACAATGACGTGCAGAATAAGATAGGGACAGGCGCACCCCCCCCCCCCCCGCAAGAGCACAAAAAACACGTGTTTTTTTCAAAATACAAGTGATGACATCCAATAAAAAAACCTGGGTGCGCGCCTGCACAGGGATACTAGGACCAGTCGAATCGTTATAATGACCACGTGACTTTCATATTTATGACCGGCTATCTAGAAACGGAGAACTTACTTTCTCTATCCCAATATACTCTGATCTAGGCCGGCGTTTCCCATCCTTTTTTCATGGCGGACCGGCAAGCAAACTAGAAAAAATTTGCGGACCGGCAAGTTTAGAAAGTAATGTATATCGCAAAATTATTACTAAGTGATAATAACAAAATTATTAAGTGATGAGCAAAAAAAAAGGTCTTCACCTCCCAAAATGTAAGTGATGAGCAAAAAAAAAGGTCTTCACCTCCAAAATGTAAGTGATGAGCTTAAAAAAAAAGGTTCTCCCCTCCAAACTACAAACCTGGAGATTTTGTGACAAAATCTCGCGGACCAGCAAAAAAAATCTCACGGACCGGTGCCGGTCCGAGGACCCGCGGTTGGGAAACGTTGATCTAGGCGTTGGGAACTTATTATTTATTATTATAATTATTCTTACATTGACATGGATTGGAATAGAATACTCAAAAATTTTGATAAGAGTATTTAGTTATAATTTTATGTTATTTCTTTTATACTCATGGACAAAATTATCGCTTAGTTTACAATATTTCAAATTACCTACGGCTTTTTAAACGAAATTCCGATGATCTAAGTTAGTTAAGCACCTTGTACTAGAAGGAATAATAACGTTTATTTTACAAATCCACAAGTTTTATGAACAAAAATCGTGAGAAAACTTTAGTATACTAATATGCGATAATTTTTGAAGTTCTTAAAGTAAGGGTGAATATTGATTTTTAAAAAGAATACCCGAAAATATTCATGAAAATCTAGCATGAAAGCTTTCCTAAATACCTACGAAATTCTGAAATGCGTAAGCACATTTCACGTCATTTTTTTAAATAACAGTTTCGTCTAGGGCGGGCTGTATGTGTCAGCGCCAGCCGTAACAGTGTTTGATTTGATCTGCTGCCGCTGCAGATTGATTTCCGCCCCTTATCGCCGTCTCCCTGGCTCTAGCCCACTGCCCCCACGTGTCCAGAGCTAAATGGTTAATGAACGTCATACTGACTGTGATTTGCATTCGTGTGTCCGTTATTTATTCCGTGTTTTTGTTGCGCTCCACTGTCACGGGCTTTGAAATATGTTGATTCTCCAGCGATTTGAATTTTTATTAGGTTGTAATCTAATCGTTTTTGATTCTAATAATTTTTTCAGGGGGAGATTTAGGTTTATGGTGAATTTAAATGTTAATATAATCCACGACGTATCTAGTATAATCCATGGATTAAGATTCAGGTGATGAAAAAGTTAAACAAACATGCCATGAATTTACTGCCGGATTAACTTATAGCAACAGCTACGACTCCGCATAAACAATACTAAGTCTTATGTTGTAACTACAATTAAAAATTCATCTTGCTGACATAGTAACTACAGAAAAATATTTTTCTTATGTACTCTTTTGCTTACAGAGAAGTTCCAAGTATTTGCAGGGTGCGCACGCACAGCTTATCCTACCGACTGCGTCATAAACAGGTAACATGTTGTGTAAAATGATATACGTGTGTATTCTTTGCTAGTCCTTTATTCACTGATGTGTAATATCGTATTGGTTCGTCTGCCCAGGTTCGAACCATAATTATAACATATATTACACTTATCAAAAGATCAATGGGGTTGAAAAATAACGACGTAGTATTTGAATATTTTAACACAAAACTATATAAATATAAAAGTTATTTGAAACCCGCAAATATATTTAAAAAATTACTGAAAATTGTTATCTGATTTATTATTAAGTTACTAATTGCTAACGCAAGAGTTTTCTCTAACTCAAGATAAAATCATTTGTTTTTGTATGTTACAACATACAAAAACAAATGATTTTAACTTGAGTTAGAGATAATTCTTACTTTAACAACCGGCCATAAGAGATAATATTTTTACAAAATTGTTGCTACATTAAAAAATATCATGTTAGATAGAAAAAATTCGCTACAAATTTTGATGTATTGCTTCTTACTAACTGTATTTCAGATTACTTGCTCACACGGGGGGAGGGGAGTCACGAGCTTGAGCCCCCCCCCCCCAAGAGCTTCAAAAACACGTGGTTTTTACAGATCTTTGTCAAAATACAAGTGAGGACTTCTTTTAGGTCATCACTTGTATTAAAAATTCCTGGGTGCGCGCCGGTTTCAGACTGTTAGTTTTTTATAAGTAACCTATAGTCTGTCGGGGTTATACGTTCCCTCAACTATATAAATATTATATATATATATAAATGTTTGTGTAATTTTTAGGGTTTTATACGTATGACTCTCAGAATGTCACTCATGTGTCTGTTTGTCTGTACGGTAGAAATTGAGGTCAAACGGTTGAACCTAGAAATTTGACATACTTGTACAACTCTTTAACCTACATATAGGAAAAACTACTGAGAGTTAAAAAAAACGACAAATATAAACAAATTCAATATTTTTTAAAATTTTGAATGGGGGTATCAAATGAAACCTCTTCATGCCTGAATAAACCAACTCATTTTTATTTCTGAAAATGTTTTATTTTTCAAATGTATCAACAAACTTTTGTTCCCAAAGCGGTTGATTTAAAAATCTGTAAAATTCTCAATAATGTTTATTAATGGGAACCGGAATATTTCAACAGGTATTCTTGATCAGTTTAGTGTTTCGAAAAATATGGAAAAAAAAATTTTAAAAATTATTATTATTATGATTTTAAATTTATAATTTGGTATCAAAAGAAAGCTCTTAAGATAGATTAAATAACGAAAATTAGTTTTTTAAATTTCTTTATTTTACTACGATTTGTACCAAAAATATGCAAAAAAAGGCTAATCTAAAAATTGTAAAATTTCTGAATAATGCACATTAATGTGAACCGGAATAGTACAACCGAATTCTTTGATCTAATAATATTTCAAAAGTTATTAAATTTATTAACAAAAGTTATTAACATAAGTTATAAAAGTTATTAACATCGTGCTTACAATATGTATCTTGCTAATTGGAGAAATGGGTAGCTATATCTGGTGCGTGATCTCGTCATTAAAAATGTTTGTGAGACTGTAGATGGAAATACGTGGATAATTCTTTCAAAATTATCGATCGAAATTTATGATATTTTCGAAAATATTTTAATACGTACCTACAGTTTGTTATCACTTACTAAATACCTACGGAACCCTGAATTATGTGAAAATTTACACTTCACATCAGTTTTTAAATTAGGTCTCTTTATAACACATGTTACAAGCTCCGCGCTAGGTTTATCCGGCAGTGCATGAATGTAGGTTGGATTGCAGAAAGGGCGACTATTCTCGGACATGTCTGGTACAAATGTCCCGAGGGAAGCTCCCTTATAATATTCATATTTTATGGTTTCATATCCCGTTATCCGAGATCTGATAACGATCGTCCGGGATGTTCCTGGCTCCTGACGGAACAGAACTGAACATCCTGATATATTTATGTGTTCAATCGTTCGCGAGGCCATCAACTGGCAGGCCGAGGGATATTGCCCTCTCTATGTCTTTTGTCTGGCGGTCCGGAGATTCCGGAGACTCTGGAGGGCGCCATATCCCGTCTCACCCCCCCCCTACCAAATATTATACAATACACGGTTGAAAGACTTTGATTAATGACCACTCTTGATTAGGAAATTCGGAAGAGATGCTTGATATGTTTCTGATTTATTACTACACTAATTTCAGGTGTCTTTTTTCCTTCTTCTTCTTCTTTTAAAACACGTGCTCAACCCATGTCCCATGGGACACTTATGGGCCACCAGATCCTTAATGGTGAACAGCGAACGCGAAACTTCCAAACTTTATTAAAAAATATTGTTACTTGGTTATAAGAGGTATTTGGTTGTGGTTTTAAATCTTTATTATATTACTTACATATTGGACATATACACTAATTATTAGAAAACAATAACACTTACAGCCGCTTGCTGAAGAACGAGTTTTAACTAGAGTTATCAGTAACTCAAGTTAAAATCATATATTTTTGAATACTGATTTGACTCGTTAGGCGAGTTAAAACACTTAACCCGCTTTAGCAACTGGCTATTAAACAATAAATATAACTAGTCACGATAGTAAAATGTTAATCCACAGTTAACTGTTCCAGATTTATCATCATGTAGTCCAGACTAGTCCAGGTATTTGAATAAATCTGAACTTAATCATTCAGTCAAGCGCTAAGCAAGCCTGTTGCCGCAAGCTAAAAAACATTTGTACTTGCCCTTTGAGCGCTAGCTCAAGGTATGGACGTGGGTTTAACTCTTATCTATGTCAAATAATTTTTGTAAAAACATTTATGTGAATTACTCATGGTGCTTTTCTGTGTGGGTCAAAAAATTGAACTTAATACTAACCATATTACTTCTGAATGTACACAGATTGAAAATATGGTCATGTAACCTGGAAATAGAGGGCCTTGGCTCACCTCGATCTAGCGCGCCAGTGATAAATATGAAATCACCTAGTCACCGTACTGAATTCCACTAACTCGGATTCTCCACTTGAGTTCAATCACTGTCTAACTTTACTCTGACGCTGAATGCATGGAACTAACTTATTGACGACCTTGATTGTCTCGCTGAACTGACTCATCCATTTGGATAAGAATCGATTAATTGTCCTTAATGACTCGCTGAGCTGCACTGCCTGAATAATGCTATTTTTGCTAGCAGATTGCGCGTCTTATATAGCAGACCTTAGAAAGGTCCATAGATTCTAGAACTTTCGGGTAACTCAATGTGCAAAGTTCGCTGTCCGTTTCAAGGCTACTGCATTTTCATAATTTTTTAAATATATTTGTGGGTTTCAAATAACTTTTATATTTATGTAGCTTTGTGTATAAATGTTGAAATAACGTCAAATTTTTTTCAAAGTAATTGTTTATAGTTTGGAAACTTTGTCGATACTACACTTATGATCCTGGAGTGCTTCAGCGGCACCTATATTAAGAGCCGCGACATATTCAAGATGGATGCAAAAGCAGAATACCAAATGCTATAACTAACTCCCAACCTCTTTCGGATTTTTATATTCCGATATTGTGCAGTCAGCTCTGGGGTCGACACAGCCTCAAGTATTTAATACTTAAAACGAGTACCTGTTCATACAGGAATAATAGGACAAGTCGAAAAGTCATACTGACCACGTAGATTTCATATCTATGGTTGGCGGTCTAGAAATAGAGATCTTACCTAATCTGCCTCTTACACGCTTATCTAGGCATTGGGAACCTATTATTTATTTATTTATTATTTATAACTATAAGTAATTTTCACAATAGAACAAAATAGCAAGAAACATAATTGTAGAATAAAGCTTTAGCTACAATTTGCCGTCGTACGTAAATATGCATCGATTGGTTTACAAGACGTCGTCTATAATGCAATGTGTTTATTTAAAATTACATTACAACTTTTTTTAAATTAAATATATCCTATTAGACAGATAAAAATTCATTGCAAATTTTGTTGTGTAGATTGCTACTAATTTTATTTCACATTGCCAGTTTTGTGTAAGAAACTTGTAAGAACTACACTATTTTGCTTCCCCTTAAGACTTTTTCACTTACATAAATCCTCCGCAAAACACATAATGCTATGTTTACCACTGCTAAAAAATGATAGTGGGTGTTTGAAAAGTGGCAATGTCTCCCCTGTCCAGGGAAAATAACGCAGAGGGACCCTATCGCCCTCCTCAAGATTAAAACGTATATTTCAAGACATATTACTGGGTTGACGTTATCTCCTATGACATTGCTAAACAAATTGCTGGGGCGATCACAATAGAAAACTATTAAGGAATTTCACTAGAGAGGGTCCTATTTTCAATCAATACATTTTTATTGTGAAGAATCTTGTTAATTTTTTACCCCATTTGAGCAGGAGTGCAGGATAAGGGATGCCAAATCCGGACAATGCTGAATAAATCCAAGATTTTAGTAAATATACAAAATCACATATTCTGGAGTAAAAAAGTTTGTGAATTTCTGCTTTAAGTTGTATTGGAAAAATCACCCACTGAGTTAGATTAATATTCTGTTGAAAAAGACCGGATTTCGTTTTGCTTTATTTAAATAAAGTTTTGGAAAACTTGGTAAGGAAAACTTGATTTTCCATTATTTTAGATCTCATCCATAATGCCGTCCCTCGAACAAAACCGTAAAAATCCTCCGGCCAACCGGGCGCAAACTTTAAAAGAAAGACATTAAAAACATGTCAAAACAGATAGGAGTGTTTGCATCTGATATGAATGGCTGTATATCAATAACGCGTCACGTGGATATATGTAGCCGAGAGGAAAACACTGCGATTGACCAGATTACAGGATCTATTTGATAAGTTTTTAATACCCTGTTCGACAAAAAATCCAGACACTTACAAATTGAGTTCTTAGCAATCAGCATATCGTGCCCAGATTTTCACCAAACACGTTTACGTCCAGAGATCGTGAGTTAAACCGGGACTCATCTATAATATAATACGCCAACGTGTGTCCATGCGTTGGTGCGTGCTATGACGAAAAAATTTGGAGCGAGATTCCGAAATGTAATGAAATATTCCGAAGCTCACCGAAGTGTATATTGTTTGACATATAACGCGTGATAATAATGGTTGTTAATTGATATGTTTACACAAAAATAATATAAATTAAAATTATTAGTAGCAGAAAAATAATTATTTTAAAAAATATTTGGTTTTGATAAAAGTATGTAAGAAAAATGTGAATTTCTTTTCTTTATTATTATTTTTTCAATGCTTTATTATTTTTTTATTTCTACGATTAACGTTTTAAATTATTTAAATTTTCAAAAATGTAAATATAATGCAGTGAGTAAAACACGCTTTGGTAAAAATGAATAATTTTTACCAAAAATTACCGGCCAAGTTTGGTCATTCATATCAGTAACTTATTTGTGTAAATTTAAAATTGGTTCGAAATATTTAAAATATTTTGGTAAAAATTACAAATTGATACATTCAATAGTTTGCACCTTTGAAATTGTATGTCATGTTGGTATTAAAACATGGTTAAAAATTTCACTTTCTTAAAATGTCATTCCATTTGACATATGTCATAAAGATAAATTATATCTTAGTTATAATGATCATAACCAACAAATCTGAACTATGTTTTACAGCGTAAAGAATATTTAGAAATTACAAATTTACATTTAAAAGTCAGTACCACACTATAAAAGTAACCAAAATAAACAGATCTGGTTTGACCTTACAAATGTGAACGCAATATATTAAAGCAGGCAAACAATTAAATTTTACTGTGAAATTGTTTCTCACGATTTATTTCAAACTGATTTGAGATAGTTGGCCCGGGGGCCCGGGCCACCCCCAAGAACGAGGGAAATACCAAATTTTTAAATTTTTTATCACTATTTCTTAGGTAAATATTTGGATTTAAAAAGAGATGAGGACTTTTTGTTTTGGTCACCACTTCAATTTTACAAGTGAGGAACTTCTTTTTTGAGGTCATCATTTGTATTTCAAAAGCGAGGAACTTGTTTTTGTTCTTCCGCCCCCCCCCCCATAAAAATTCCTGGGTGTGCCACTGTTACACGGTGCCAGTAAATCGTACTAGTTGCTAACAACGATTACTAATTTAAGCATTTCGCAGTTTGCACTACATTTCAGTAATTTAACGAAGTATAGCGTTAAAATCTTCAACATGTATTGCGTTAACAATATTTCATATTGCTGCGTCTCGAGATTGTTTGTTTTTATGACTAACTAGTTGTGTATTCCACAGACATTCATTTTCTCAGTACAATTCGACAAATTTCACGGTAGTGTCTTCTGTCCATTTGACTGCCATGTTCAACACACTATTCATAAACTATAAACCACACTATGGGCCGGTTTTACAATTCATGGTTACCTGTTGGTTAGCTCAAATCAATGGCTAACGACATATTTGCAATATAATAATTACCATAAGTTTCCACGGTAACCACTAGCCAGAGCCTTAACTGCCGATTGTAAAACTAGCCGTATGAGAATTTAATAACTGACTTTTAAGTCCGGCAAATCCACCTGCAGGTTACCAACAATGCACCATAATATCTGCTGTTATTAAAAAGACGTATTTTAACGTGTTTAGTACAAGAAAGAGGTAGTGACGGTACTACTCTGTCCAATAAATAGGTTTTCTATTCACTACCCTCACCTATGTATTAAAACATGTAATGGGATTTAGTACTAAACTATTCTACTCTTCTTATAAATTCTCCCGTTCCATAATATCACTTAATAGCATTGTATTTTGCGCTAATTTTAAGGAAAGAACAATATAACACTTCGTCCATTTTCATTTAAGGGTTTTTTAAGAAACTTGTATTTTCAGAAGACATCGCATATTTTGTGTTTTTGACAAAATTAATTATTTTTTAATTCATGGCTAAATTATGGCTAATAATGTTGTGGTGTTTTTGTATTTATGGCTAAGGTAGTTTAGGTCATCATTTGAAATTGAAAATATAATATTTTTTTTTTATCTTTTTCCGCAAGCTGCACTTCGTTATATAATGCAAGTTGCGTAGCTTTCATGTGTGAAAACTTATTTTTTTATTGGTTATAGTAAAACATACGCTTTTCCACGACTATATAGATATACATACGTTCATTGCAGACGTGTCAGTGAGTAGTAAATGTAGCAGGTTCCTTACTCCTTTTTATTACACACCGCTGATCTGTTACGTAAAGAGCTCATTACGTAACAGGTTGAGCTCATTACATAACAGGTTCAAGCAGCATTATCCGACCGTTGCTAGGCAACGTAATAAATAGGTTGAAAGCAATTGTCAAATTATTGTTAGTTTGTAAAGGAATCCTGATTAAAATTAAATAATATAGTTATAGTTGTCGAATTATGCAAATATATATTTGGTAGAGTTGGACAGGTCATCAACTGATGCAAGTATTGTTATTTTAACTGAATTTATATCCCGTATGACACGTACATGACTGTTGCTGGGCAACGTAATAAATAGGTTGAAAGCAACTGTCAAATTATTGTTAGTTTTTAAAGGGAACTGAATAAAAATTAAATAAGTAATAAAATTATAGTCTTGGAAAAAGCATAGTATGAAACTTGCATGGAATAGTCATTTCTCACTCGTATGAATTGCGCAAATTTCATGCTCGTTGCATAATATTCTATTCTGAATTAATATGATAATATGAAACATTAAATTGGAAAAAAAAGTGTATTTTTTGGCACGCAGTGATGCAGGCTGCATTAAGGTTTTGTAGGCCTTAGACACTCATATTTTAACTTGGATAATTCTTTATGGTTTCAAGGATAGTTGTTTAAAAACATATTGCTCTTTTTAAAAAATTCCATTTGTAATTTTGTGGATGAATATATAATAGTTTTATATTGATTTTTTTTTTTTTTGTAAATCCTATTTTAGTACACGCTAGGCTGTGCCTAAAGTACCTAATGGGTAAGACGGTCCTGCATTGTTGTTTAGTGCTAGAAATAAAGTTTCAATTGGCGCCATTCCACAATAAATTCCGCGTGTAATCTTGTGAGGAGACCATATTTCTGATATCTTGGAAGCAAATATTTCTTTAAAGAAAACAACTGTAGTCTAAATCAGGCTTAGCTGTCGTGTTCTGCCTGCAGTCCAGCATCTAACTCATTGGATTACAGTATTGCCGGCTACAGTCGCAATCCCTTGCGAATTTTTGTCATCTTTAGCGCGAGATAAGGCTTAGCGCGACCAACACATTTTCGGGCTGTTTGGGAAAGGACACATGATAAGGACATGTTATGATGAGATTAACACAGCGGCTGGACGTTAATTCTTCAATATTACAAGGAGATAACACGTCAGATACGTCTATCACCGTCCAGTGATCATCTCTTCAATAGTTACGCTGCGCAATAAATACGAGCGTCGTTCAGAAAATAAAGAAAATTTTAGCAATGTGAAAACCAATATATTTTAATGAAAACAATGCTTTCAATTGTTAATATGTATCATAACTTTTTCTACATAGTCCCTTCCTCTCTCTCATTTTATCTTGTAGGTAGGTTTTTCCTAATTATAGCCACATTTGTTTCAATACCCTCTCCTCTCTCATAGTTTGTAATTTTTCTATTTATATGAATGTATTTCTGAAACCCTTTGTATTTCTGAAGATGGCCTCATAAGCCGAAATACGTATCAAATAAACTTGTTTCATTCTTTAAAACTACCGAGTGTTTTATTCCTTTTTTTCCTGTTATTCAATATGTTTTAATGAGAGCCTACAACTGAATATATCGATTTAATTTAGGTTGAAATACTGCTATACTTGTTATATTGAGTGTTTTTGGCACCTTTGTAGTAAAATTCAGCCGATTGTGAGTTCAGTCATTTTCCACTGCTGTTATTGCTTCATCATCATTTTCCATTAGTCTTCCACCAAGAAAATCCTTGCGATGGGAGAATTAATGATCACTTGGCGCAAAAATTGTATGGTGGATGCCGAAAAATGTCCCTGTGAAATTCGATGAGGTTGGGTCCAGGAAGCAACGTGCGAGTGAATTTTATCGTGCAGCAAAACCATTCAAAGATACAGTAGTCTTTAACACCGATTTTAGATAACACGTCGTAGATGTCGCAATGATCCACAATAAGATTCATTGAAATTTTCAATGAGACGTGTTTATAATAAAAATTAATAAAAGCACACTAAACGCACCGAGCGCTCTCTAAAATTCACTCGGCACCAGCAAAGACCACATTGGTCTTAAAAAAAATCTCAAAATATCCTTATCGACTTTACAACACTACACAATATGATCGAAAAATCGAAAGCGATAAATTTAGACAGTAAAACTCGTAGTTTTGAGTAACGTAAAGGCTGTTTTACATTATATAAAGCGACAGAAAGATGCATCCAACACCTTCGGTCTTTTGTTACTTCTCACTAACAACTTAACAATTTGATGTGACAGATAAAAAATTAATTATAATAGCCCTGTTTTATAAATATCATTGAAATATGCTAGTTTTTTTTTTTTTTTTTTTTCTTTATTTTAGGGGCACTTCAATGTCTAAGATTATTAGCACCCCATAGATAATAAATATACATACATATTAGATAATTTTACAGTTTTCATTAATAATAATTACTTATATTAATAACAAACTAGTAATAATACTAATAAATAGTTTTGATTCATAGTAATAATAATTTGAGAATATTAATGATTATTGTAAACAGATATACTAGCAAATATAATAAAATAACACAATAGTAATAATAATAATAACAAAGAGTGATACAATTTGGTGGTTTTAAACAGTTTGTAAGGCTAAATGTCTTTGATCATGTTGGCGTCTATCAAGAAATTTATCACATTCTCTTGGTTTTTGTAGCTGAGCGCAGAACGGAGTTCATCTGGGATGTTATATTTTTCTCTTGGTCTGTCGTATTTTTTACAGTGGATGAGCATGTGTTCCACTGTTATAAGGGTGTTGCACATATCACAAACAGGTTGTTCGGTTTTATCAAGGAGGTGTTTATGCGTGACTTTTGTGTGTCCTATGCGCAGCCTGGTAATAACGGTCTGGTTTTTTCTGTGATCAGGTGTTTTACTTGGTTCGATTTTGTCTTTAATTTGTCTTAATTTATTGTTGGTAGTTTGTTGCCATCTAAAGTTCCATTCTTCTTTTATTTTAACTTTGATTTTGTTTTTTATATCATTCTCAAGGGTTATTTCTGTAATTTCTTCTATATTGGTTGCTTCCTTCGCTGCTTGGTCTGCTGCTTCATTTCCTTCTATATTTATATGTGATGGTATCCATGCCAGTACTATTTCTTTATTATTTATTTTGGAGCTGTGAATATTTTCTTGGATTTTTGTAATTAATGGGCATTTACTATGAGGCTTTTCTAGTTCTTGTAAACAACTTAAAGAGTCCGTATATATGATAAACTTCTTGTTTGGGCTATGATTTATGTACTCGGATGATTGAAGGATACTGTAAACTTCTGCTGTAAAATTACTTGCGTCATCGGGAAGACGATGTTTGTGGACTTCTTTTCCAATAATTATTGACGCCCCTGTCTTATTGTTCATTCTGGATCCATCAGTGTATATTTGGATATAATTTTGATATTTTTTATTTAGTTCTAAGAATTGTTGCTTATATATTGTTGGGTGGGTAGAAGATTTATTTTGGTTCGAGAGGTGTAGATAGAAAATTGGATTTCTCCTGACCCATGGAGGTATATTGGAGTTGTATTTTTGGGGTATTTGAGGGATAGGAATATCAAGGGAACTTAGGTATTCAAGTATTTGTTTTTGAAGGGGTGAATTATCTTTAATGGATAAATTATTATTGTTTTTGCGGAATATATTTTTATGGATGGGTATATCTGGATTTTTTATTAAATTTACTATATAAAGGAGAAATAACTGTTTCCTCCTGAGGTCCAAGGGTGGCTCTCCTGCTTCACATAAAATACTTGCAACCGGACTAGTTCTAAATGCTCCTATACATATTCTGATGGATGTAGATTGAATTGTATTTAGCTTTTTTATCGCACTTTTTTTCGCATCTCCGTATACAGCGCAACCATAGTCTAACTTAGATCTAATGATGGCTTTATAGATGTTTAGAAGTACTTCTTTCTGTGCTCCCCATCTATAGTGTCCTATTGTTTTTAATAAATTTATTCTTTGCAAACAATCTTGTTTTAAATAGTTGATGTGGTGTTTCCAGGTTAGTTTTTGGTCAAGTATAATACCAAGAAATTTAATATTTGTAGCGTACTCTATATTATTTCCATTTAAGGTTAATAATGGTTTGCTCCTGGTTTTTCTGGAGTTTGTAAAAAATACGGCCTTAGTTTTGGAAACAGAAAAAGTCAACCCCGTGTTTTGCGACCATTGTTCAAGCGTTGATAATGCCTGCTGTAATTCTCTTTGTATTGAATTTATATTTTTGTCTTTGTAATATAGGACCAAATCGTCAGCGAAAAGTGATGTTGTTATATGTTTGGCTATTCCTGAAGTTATATTGTTTATGGCGACTAAAAAAAGTGCAACACTTAAAATTTCTCCCTGTGGGACTCCGTTTTCTTGTACTTTTTGGTCTGAGAAAAATCCGTTTAAGTACACTTTGAACTTACGTTCAGAAAGAAAATTTTTTACGTAATATAATATATGTCCATCTAGTCCAGACTGTTGTAAGGATATTAGAATATTGTGTTTCCATGCCGTGTCATACGCTTTTTTTATGTCAAAAAAGATTGCTAAAAGGTGTTGTTTATTTTTTTGGGCACTTCTTATTTCGCTTGTGAGGTTCATTAGATTATCAATAGTTGACCTACCTTCTCTGAAACCACTTTGTGTACTGTTTATGATATTATTTTTTTCTAGAAACCACATTAATCTTTTATTTATTATTTTCTGTAACAATTTGCTCAGGTTATTAGACACTGATATGGGACGGTAGTTGTTGGGGTCAGACTTCGAGCTATTTGATTTGTGTATGGGTATTGTTATGACTATTTTCCAATCGTTTGGGAAGACATGTTTTTCCCAAATATAATTATAAATGTCCAGAATATGGTCTAAAAGTTTGTCTGACATATGTTGTATGATTTCATTCGGTATTTCATCTGGCCCTGGACATTTATTTTGTTTGAGATCCCTGATAGCCCAATGCAGTTCTTCTTTTGTAAATTTGTTGTTTATAATATCATTATCACTGTTTATTTTTAATCCTTCTTGTTCTTTATTAATTTTATAGTTTTGGAAATCTTGTTCATAGGAATTATTACTTGAATTTTTCTCAAAAGTTTCTGCTAAGATATTTGTAATCGTTTGCGTCTGAGTTATTATGCTATTGTTTACAATGAGGGCTGGTGTTGTTCTCATACTTTTGGTTCCGTTTATTTTTCCCACTTTTTCCCATATTTCAGCAGGTGTTGTCTGTATGTTGATGCTCTCAACGTATTTTTGCCAGGATGTTTTCTTGCTTTCGAGAATTACTCTTCTAGCAATGGCTCGTCTTCTCTTCAGGTTTATGAGATTTTCAAGAGTATTTTGCCTTCTGTATTTATATAGAGCCTTTTTGTTTTCTTTTGTTGCAGTATAACATTCTTTATTCCACCATGGTACGATGTATTTGTTTTTTTGTTCTTGTTTCTTGGGGATCGTGTCGTCGGCAATAGTTTTTATAAATGTTACAAGATTTTTAACAGTTTGATTTATATCGCGGTCTAGTATTTTTAAGTTATGGTTTTTAGATTTTTCTTTAAAAATTTCCCAATTTGCTTCTTTTAATTTCCATCTCGTTTGATGATGTTGGGGGGCATTTTCATTATGAATAGGCAGGCTTACTAGGATGGGAAAATGATTGCTGCCATTTAAATATGGCAGTGCTTGCCAGGATACGTATGGTGCTATTTGGGGGTGGCAAAAGGTGAGGTCAATAGATGTGAAGTTTCCACTATTTGCACAGAAGTGTGTATGTGAACCGTCATTCAACAGGATTATATTATCATCTATGATATTTTCTATTAATCTTCCTCTTGTATCGGTGCGTCGAGAACCCCATATAATATTATGGGCATTAAAATCTCCCAGTATAATAAATGGCGTCGGTAATTGTTGGATTAATAATTTCAAATCGGTGTCTGTTATAGCTGCATTTGGGGGAAGATATACACAACAAATAGTGATTTTTTGTGGAATAAAGGTAGATATTGCAATGGCTTCTAAGTTTGTTGTTATATTTATTTCTTGTGCAAATATTTGGTTTTTAACTATGATTGCTACGCCTCCACTTGCTATGGTGTTTGTCTGTCTGTCTTTCCTAAATATGTTATGTTGTTTTAATTTGAAATTTTGTTCGCTTAATAGTCTGGTTTCCTGAAGACAAATAAATGTTGGATTTGTTTGTGATATTAAATGTTGTAATTCGGGCAGATGCGTATGCAAGCCATTCAAGTTCCATTGTAGTATCGCCATTATATGTCTTTTTCTACCTCCTCTATCTCCTCTTCTTCTTCTTCATCTAATTGTTGTCGCAGTTTAGTTGTTAACCTGGTGAATCTGTTTTTGAGTCCCTTTGAATGAGCATGTTTGTACAGGTCTGTTATTATTTCTAAGAAATGTTCCGCATCATCAACATAATGTCTTACGGTCGATAATGGGTCACTATTGTTTTGTACATTTTCCAATATAGTTTTAAAAATGTCGTATTTAATTATATACTTATTTTTTAAGAAAAAGGGTTTCAAGTTTTTAAGGGTCTCTTCAATTTGTTCTGGAGTTCTTTTAGGACTGATTGATTTTTGTCTGCTCGTAGATGGTTTTTGTTTTTTTGTTCTCCTATTTTCGTGTGTTCCTTGTTTATTATCGTCAGGTGTATTTTCAGATATTGTAACGTTTTCTTTATTCAGAGAATCAGTACTGCTAGATAATGTTAGTGGTCTCTTTTGCCCTATATTTGTGGTTTCATCTTGCCTAATGTTTTTATTATTATTTTCTTGAGATTCCGTGCCTGTTTGTTTATTTTCAAGATTTTCGCTTTCCTTATTTTCATTTTGATTATGCTGTTTTTCCGATTGTACTGAAATTAGTTGTTGAGTTTCAATAGATTTTTGTTCTGGGATATGTTCTATCTTTTTTTCGTTTCCTTGATTTTGTAATAGTGGCTGACTTTGTTGCGAAGAGTTTTGTGGTTGTTGAGCCTGAGCAAGAGGTTTTTCTGGTTGTAGACTTATATTTTGAGGTTGGGGCACTTGTACATTTGATGTATTATTTGTTGTCGTTAAAGGTGTTTGAGTGTTTGTTAAATTTATGTTGATATTGTTAAATTTGCAGTGTTCTGTTTTATGTCCAAATTTTTTGCAAGTTTCACACGGGGTTGTATCTTCTGTTATGAACATAATGATATTTTGTCCTTCGTGTGTCATATTTATTTTTTCTGGAATCTGTACATCTTCATTGGGTTCTATAAAAATTTGTCTACGAAAACTTAAAATGTGTTGATATCCTTCTTTTTTAAACCCAGCGCGCAGAAAGCTTAAATGAGATTTTAATTTTAGTCCGCATTTTTCAAGTTCTATTTCAACTAGATTATCTGGGATTGAAGGGCAAAGATTTGATATAATAAGTCTCTTTGTTGGTACTATATATTGTCTTACTTTAGTTATGATATTATTTACTGATATTGTTTTGTGATTGTTTGTAAAATTATTAACAAGTTCTTCATTTTTTAGAAAAATACAAATTCTTTGTTTAGAGATTTTTTGGATGTGCGTTATGTTTTGAGCCCCTATTATGTCACCTACAGCTACAGCATATTCTTCTGCTAGGGTGTTTTCGTTTTGGTCCATGATAATAGCGAGTTTTTTGATTGGATTTAACGGTTTATTAATATTATGTTTCATCGCATTTGCAAAACTCGGTTTGGTCTGATTTTGCAAGGATGTTGAATTTGGTTGGATTAACTCATTTGTTTGTTTAGTCAGGTTTTGCACGGTAGATGGCATGTTGCCGGGGCCGTTCCCGGCCCGGTTCAGTTCCATTTAGCCGCTATCCAATGACAGGTGTCATTAGTTGTATGTTGTTTTGTATAATATAACAGTTTTTGGTTATGATTAATTTATAATGATAAAGTGATATGGAAATATATGGGGTTTTAAGTGATAGTGATATATAAATTCAAAGGGGATATTATTAGGAATAACAACGTAAATATAAGCAACTTACTTTACATTTATGTAGAAAAGAAAAATGTGTTGTCCGGATCGCTGATCACAGGTATGTTAACAGTTTGCCGTATTCACTCACACCCCTAAAGATGTTTTATGATATTAAAGATAAAACAGCTATGCTAGTTTATATTTAATTATTGTAACCATTAGCCAGTATACTTTTTATTTACAAGACCAGATCTCAATCAGGATTATTAAAAATGTCAGAAATAGTAAAACAGTACAGCAAAAAAATAAACGTAAAGTTGTTACCCCTGAAAAAAGTATCGATACTTCAAACAAAATGTGACATGGGATAGTTTTATAAGTTTAAAAGTTACTTTTTACGTCAATACCACGCAAAACAAACCGTAGTGTTTAGGAGAAAAGCATAATGTAGAACATACTTCATAAAATATGAATTTCCCCTTTATATTAGTTGCATCCCCATTTATCTTTTAATTGAACCCCCTTTGCTAAAATTCTGTATACACCCTTGAGAGTGATATTGACAACCTAATTTAAAACTAAATAAATTCCATGGCTATCTAGACGGTTTTTTTTGTTTTTTTAGTTTTTAGTTTGCAAAAATTAATTTGATTGTAAAATTGAAGGAAGATTAAAATCGAAGAATCGTAAAATTGAAGGAAGATTATGAAACTGATAAGGTTAAATTTGAGTAAGAGTATCATTTTTTAAGTAAAAAAAAAAAAAAGATAATTAATTTTTGTTGTTTATTGTGTTTCATAAAATAATTTCTATTTGAATGATTTGAATGATTATTAAAATATATTTTCCCAAAAAACCTCCAAAAAGAATTGAATTTACTTTGTTAAGCATATTTTTCTTTTTTGTAAATATATAAATTAAGATTATAATCTTTTTCTATAAAAATCAAATTCTGTTTGTTTGTTTGTCTGTTCTTTATGCAAAGCCAAACGGTTTCAACCGCTTTTCACCAAATTTAGTACAGGGGAGTAAAATAATCTGAGGTTTTAGTGAGGTTTCCAAATTCGTCAATGTCCCAATAGATGGCGATATGGGGGGGGTGGGGGGGGTGGAACCATCATTTTCACTCTCCGTGCAGTTTAAATTGATTGCGGAGGCTAAACCTTGTATCGATATAATGTAGACAAAAACTAGATCTAAAAAAAAAAGTCCGCAAGGGCATATACCTATCACGCACCGATATCATGTATTTGGCAATTTTCTGTTTTTAAACGTAATGATTTTTGTATTATAAAGTTTGTGGATGCATAACATTGGAGTTTTATAGTGATGTATCAATAATTTTAGAATAAAAAATTAGAGCCTTTCACGTAGAATCATGATTTAACACTATACATCAAAGATTAATAATAACGGAGTTATCACAGTGTAAAGTATACGCATGCACAGAAATGTTTAAAGTTGTACATGTATGTCGCTATTTGGTGCGGAACTTACCAATAGATGGCAGTGATGGAGATTTCTGTATTTCCCATCGGCTAATAGTTAATTGCAAATTATATTATTGTTTTATATAGTTAACTTTAACGTTGTGAGCGTTATGTTCTACTTTCTTCGTTTTAAAGTAGTGAAATGTCGTAGCAGAGCACGGGTACAGACACTAGTATATGATTATATTAGATACATTGTGCCAGAACTCGTTCATTTTAATATTACCCGCCTGGTGGAGGGTTAAATTAGACCAGTCTTCCAATTAGTGCTTTGCTTTTGTAAACATCGTTTTGTCTCATCTTGTCCTCTCATCAACATATACTTAGTCTCGTTTATTTTCTAATCCCTTCTTTGTCCTATTTATAAAAGCTATATCGTTCTCATAAGCTAGACACTGATGTTTTTGACGATATCGGAGAAAAACTAATAAGAAAAATCTTTCATCGTTAGATAAAAAATTCCTAATATCATAATTTAAATTCAAAGCTAAGACACGCTATAACTCATAGTTCGATATCAACAATGCAAATGAGTCCTCATGAATACCAGTGGTAGCGAACAAGCGGGATCGATAACACTGCACCGAGCCCGATTCCCCTTCATGCGACAAGCGTGCCAGTGTTCCCGCGTTCGCCGTGTCAAAAGTTAATTAAGAATTGAAACTATCTGATTTATACGGTGATTCGGATGAGTTTGCCAATGTGACAAATAGGGTAATGAGCTACTGTGTAACATTGCAGATAATTTGATCAGGGAAAGAATGTAACATTTTGACATTTATCCATTAGGCATATTAGGCATAGTGCCTAGGGCCTACACCAATTTTAGGGCTTACATAAACAGGATTAAAAACAAATATAGCAATTGGAAAAAAAACATATTCTCAAAATATAAAATTGATGTCAATGTGAATTTTCACACATTTCAGGATTTTCATCAAGTATTAACAATAGTAAGTGATGGCGGCCTAAAAAGGACCATGCTGAATGTCTTGGACAACATTTTTAGGGTTTTTTAGGTATGATCGCTAAAAAACCCTTATAACGTCACCCATGTATCTGTCTGTACAGTAGAAATTATTGCCAAACGGTTGAACATAGAAAGTTGAAATTTGGCATGCTTATAAAAATCTGACCCACATATAGGAAAAATAATGATAGTTCAAAAAAACACATCCCGAGATAAATATAAACAATTATGTATTTATGGTTGCGTGTTAACTAGTGTAAAACTAGTAAACCCCAGAGGTTACTAGTTTCTTATACAAAACTAATAATCTGAAATAAAATTAGTATCAATCAATACATCAAATTTTGCACCGAATTTTTAACTATCTAATAGGATATTTTTAATTGTAGAAACATTCTTGTAAAAATATTATCACTCAATAACTTAAAAATAGACATAAGCGATATTTTTCTGTAATTTTTTATATCTATTTGTGAGTTTCGAATAACTTTTATATTTATATAGTTTGGTGTAGAAATGTTCAAATAATACGTCAACATTTTTTCACTTACGAGAAGTGATGATCCAGAAGTCCATCACTTCTCGTGATCGCTGAAGACGGAAACAGATGGTTGAGCAGTTTCCGAAACGTCCAAATATATTTTATATACTCATGAAGTATTATATCTTTTTGATACTAATATCTACTAATTATATTGTATTATTCTAGCCTACTCTTATATTGTACTATCAGCAATGGCAAACGTCCAAAATAACGGTGCATTAATATTGGACCATTGCAAAATAATTTCAAAGATATTATCACAAAACTTTTGTCCTCCAACCTATCTATCAGAGGGGTTGATCTAAAAATCTCCATAATGAACATTGATGGGAACCGGAATAGTTCAACAGGAATTTTTATCGGATTAGTTTTTCGAAAAATGTCGATTTTGTTGTGACGTCGATAAAAAAAATATTTAAAAATAATTTACAGTGTGATCTCAAAAGAAAGCTCTTAGGACGTAGAATAAGGAACAAAAAGTAGTTTTTTTAAATTGTTTTTTTTTTTAACACGATTTTAGCCAAAAATGTGCTAAAAAGTTCTTAGTTACCCAAAGGGGTTAAACTAAAAATAGAGGAGGATGAGTATTTGTCAAAAATCTCCCTCATCATATTAATCTATTAATCGGACTGTAAACTGAAGAACATTAATGGTCGGATTCTGAAAGCTTAGTAAACTAAATAGTTAGAAAATTATTGCAATTGTGACGGTAGTTGTCCATTTTCTTATAGTTTACTAAGCTTTCAGACGGTTGCCTACGGAGCACAGGGACGCTGGTTCGATACCTCCCACCTCCATGGGATTTTTATCTTCCGATATTGTGCAGACAGCTCCAGAGCTGTCCCCAGCAGAACCCAGGGTCGACTCAGCCTCAAGTATTTAATACTATGAGTACCTGTTCATTCAGGGATAATAGGACCGAAACGTAACACTGACCACATTGATTTCATATCTTTGATCGGCGGTCTAGAAACGGAGAACTTACCTTCTCTGCCCCTTATATACTTATCTAGGCGTTGGGAACCTATTATTTATTTATTTAAACTTTCAGAAACCGGCTCTAAATGAAATTATATTAAATATTATCTATTTCGTTTTCATTCTTGACCAAAAAATCCGTTTTCATTTCCGTTCCTTAAAAATTTAGGTTAGTATCGTAATTTCGTTTTCATTTCGTTCTCAGTCCCTATTTTTGAGAGAGAATTGTTACTTTCTGTCTGGGATTGAAGGTTTATCTGCTCATTAAAGAGCTATACAACTGCACTTTTAATACTTTGAATATCACCGGATTTTACGAGAGGTAATAAAAAATATCGTTTTATTCCGTGATCAGCACTATTTGCATTTTTATATCCGTTTTGATTATTGCTGACAATATCAAGTCAGTATTAACAGTGATATTTTTGATATGAGATGAGGCATGTTGAACGTGAACTGCAAACTAATAGACCCTGGAGTAGTTCCCTGTGTCACTCGAATATTTATACGTAAATTTCCAACTTGACATCTCCAAGGTAATATCCCCCCTTCTGATCGCATTTGGCATTACAGTCAGAGAGTAGCAGTATTTTTTATACTCCCTTTAAAAGTCGCTATTTCCCGTGGAAGAAGACAAATGTAAGTGGATACGACACGGAGTATGCAGCCCCAATGCATCAACGCCCTTATACCCTCACGCCCTATCACGGTCCCTAGTCACGGTTCCCTGCCTTTAATATCTGACCATCATGACGACGAACCACGTATCGTAGACAAATAACTAAACTGCGCGACTAAAACTTTTAACATGTCCATATTTAACATTTAACAAAAATAATGTTTATAACATCTCGTTAGAAAACATTTGAAACTGATCTCCACTTTATTGAGAAAATCAATAAAAAAAAACTATCCTACTTCGCTAAGATTTTTTTTAGATGATAAAAATTAATCATAAATTTAAAAAATTGATGTGAAATATAAATTTTCACACATTTCAGGGTTTTGTAGGTATTTATTAAGTGATAACAAATTGTGGGTTCCCATCCAGACCAGCGGTTCCTAACCTATGCTCCGCGGAGCCCTAATTGCTCCGCGTGTACTTCTCAGGATCTCCGCAGCCGTTCCAAGAAATAAAATAAATAAAAATTGAATAAAACCAAAAGAATTAGAAATAAAAAACAGAATCAAAATAATAAAACTGGAAATTACATTCTGAAAGAAAATTGGCCAAGTTGTATGTATGTCCGAGTGATTTCTGACTCTAGCCAGTTTACGACTCTATGACCAGCAGAAATGTGATCGGCGAGATGCATTTTTATTTGAATAATCTGCGTGTATTTTGATTATTTGCTTCATTTTATAAAAATCTGTCTATCTATCAATAAGTGAGCTGTGAATTTATATTAACTAAAAAATATACCCCCTCCACTGTAACATTACTTCTAAACACCATTAATTTGTAAGACATAGGGTTAGGCCTAGGGGCTCCGTCATAGAAATTGATTCTATAAAGGGCTCCGCAAGTAAAAAGGTTGGGAACCACTGATCTAGACTAAAGCTGCGTTCAGAGCTCTTTAAATTAGTAGACTAGTCACTATGTGTTGTGGATAAGTTAGTCGATAGTTTTAACACTCAAGACAACGTTTACAGCTATGTACATTAGTGCGTTACGAATAGTGCGACATCTATGTGTCTTTAAACCAACTACGACTCGTAAAATGTTTATTATCTATTATCGTTTTCCTAATTCTGCTGTCCTAGATTTTTACTAACTATACCTAACTTAATTACCTAAACTGATCATATTTACTGTTCTTATTTTATTAGGTTAGGTTGTGTAAAGGCATACAATGTAAACGTTCTCTACGATGTAGACTGAGATAGCCAATGTGTGTTTATATTTCTGTCTCATTAAGACAACTCGCTAACTACAAAGTTTGGAAAACTATCGACAATCGACAACGTATAACATATTAAATTTAGAGCTCTGTACGGTTAGTCGCGTTACCATATGACAAACTTGTAGTGACAATCAACAGTGCACAAATCATAGCCTATAGTCGTATTTGAGATGCGCTCGCATCAAGATACAGCTATCCAGTTCTTCAGTCAGCCAGATAAATATTGTAAGCACATTTTTGCAAAAAGTTCCATAACTTTAGAAATATTTATCAGTTCAAAATTCCTGTGGTACTATTCCGCTTCCGCCAAAAAGTTTTGTTGCTAAATACGGCTCGCGAGATAAATATTTTAAAAAAAGTTACTGAATGTGGCCCGCGACGTTTCTGCACCAAACGAGGCGTATATCTACAAATAATATGAACCTAGTATAAACTCAGTTTTGCCTATTTTGGTATATATTTTTGAATTGCAATATATGAGGGGAGCCAAAGTGGTGTCACAGTTTGTCCATTTCGAGAAACTAACCGTTTTACTTAGATTCACTGTAGTAAATTACATATTATTCTATTTGTTAAGAAATATGACTTGTTCGATCTTTGCAGTTAACAGATTTGTATTTCCAGCTTGTGCTACCACAAATAGAAAGTTTTTTTTTTTAAAATATTTACATCAATTTTGTTTTGACTTCCACATGTAAACACAATATTTGTTTAAGGATATTTAAGAAAAAAACTTAATTTTAACGTGGTTTTTATTAAAAATGTAATTTTTTTCCCAACTCCCTATAACTCATAAGGGTTGAAAAATCTGAAAAAATATTAATTAAGTGATGTAAACTGGAATAGTTGAACAATATTTTTTTGTCAGATTATTTTGATATCTTGAATTTTTGTAAAATATATAATTTTTAAAATTCATGTTGAGTATTACATTATGGCAGAGATTAGTTCAGAAGATTATCTAAGGCCATATTCAAAAATTTCCAGCTGCAGGTCTTTATCTCTTATCGGAAAATTACGGTATCTTATGAGTGGCTAAAATTATCTATATACGGCATCTAATGCGTCGATTGCCGGTACTCTCAAAATTTCCCCGGATAATACTTATTTTTATATAATAATTATTCCAAGCTAAGTACTTTTAAGTAGATTTGCACATGGAATCTGTGGGGATTGAACCCGAGTTTTGTGTTACCACAGAGCCACAATATTATTTATATGAAAAAAGCCCTATTTAAATACATATATGGTTTTATAAATGACAAACCTATAAAATAAATAATATGGAAATGAAAATACTTCGATAAACAAAATAATTTGGTGTGGAATTTTAATTTCGAAAACCAATTGATTAATATAATAATAGCGGCCGTTATAATAATATAGTTGTAAATAACCGTTTAATTAAATCAAATATTATCGTAAAAACGTATTAAACATATAAATATATTTAATAATCTGTCAAAATAGTCGACAAAAAAATCTTTGGAAAATATAACGAGCAATATTCAGATTCGCAAATATTGGTTGTCAATAATTATAGCAACTAAACAGATAAATCAAAACAATGATAAATCATAATTAATAAATAATGAAAACTGACAGACAAAAATATGTGTCCGGCCGATACATCATAGGCTGCACGCGGGATTAGTCGAATTATTGGGGCACCTGCGCGAATTTAAGCATCGCGGGGTACAGGGACGTGTTGGAAGTACAGGTATGCTTCGGAGTGAAGACACTTTACGATTCAGACTGTTGTCCTAACTCGAACTTTTTCGTAAGACAGATATTTTTCTTTTTAATAAAGAAGGACCGGGAAAAATTAATTTAAATTCGGCTAGGCATTTTAACAGTTAAACATATATGTCGTGACAAGGTGTGAAGCTTACATATTAAATCAGAAGTGGGCAGAGCCGGCGCTAGCTTCTTTAGCGCCTGGAGCAAAACCAGTCAAACTGCGCCCTTTTGTTAAAATTTACAGTGGCGTACCGAAGAGGGGGCTGGAGTCATGTGCACCGCCCAAATTGTATATGGACAACAATATAAACAGAAATAAGGAAATATTTTAATAATTTCCCTGGATTTTTTGTTTTTTTTTTTTGTCCAGATGGTGTGTACCTACATTATCTTGTCAAGTTTTCGGATGTGCTTTATTAAAATCGGTTCAGTAGTTCCAGAGTTATAATTAAATTTGTGAGCGCGGGTAAAACAAAATTCATATTTTCTGTTCATATTTAACGCATTTTCTTGAAATTATCAGTGACAACATAGTTTTCGTCAGCGTCAAAGCAGGTACACGATTCATAAACTAATCAGCTAGTTGGAGTTGTTTTGCGGAGTCCATGCTTCTCGTATGGGCAATTCTATGTAACGTGTGTGCGTGTCAGTTCTAGCAACAACTTTTACCTACTAGCGCCTAATAATTAAATTAAAAACATGGTTTATAAAGAGGCTACCAGATAAGTAAATCCTGTTCAGTTTAAACCTGGCCTTTCTCATGTTTATATATTGTCTTCTGTCCTGTCACCTAATTGCGAGTAGATAAGTTGTGAGTTCCAAAAAAATGTAGGTCAATAATCAAACTGTCCCCGGGTGAAGCCGGGCGCGGCAGCTAATAAGTACATATATTGCTATAGAAATAAGAAACATAATTTTGTTCCTAACTAAAATAAGTGAAATCATATTTTTACAATCCCCTTTCATAAATTTTTGGGTACGCTAGAACCCATGGCCCATGGCATTAAAATGGTTGCCGAACGATCACATGATACAACAATGTTGAAAATACTATTATTTATTGTTTTATTTATTCAAATTTAAAATAATATTTTAGTTATAATGATGGGCTGTGTGAGACGCAAATAGTCATCATTGCTGAGCACCAAATATTTTAACTAACTAACTTACTAAATAAAAACTTGTAAAAAAAGAAACAGTGTAAAAAAAGTTAATTTTCTGGTTGAGCACGCATGCGCGTCTCTTTTTTACACTTGGTGCAATATGAACAGCATTATGTATTTACAGTTGGACACATAATGTATTTATTATTGTATGTTCACCTGTAAATACATGAACTACTCTTGTTGTACGCAGTTTAAAAAGAAACGCATGTGCGTGCTGATCCTTGTATAATGAACATTTTATACACGGCAAGTAAATTACTAAGTTAAAATGTTTGGCGCTCAGCAATGTTGGCTATTTGCGCCTCACATAGCCCATCATTATAACTAAAATATTATTTATAAATTTGAATAAATAAAACAATAAATAATAGTATTTTAAACATTGTTGTACGTTACAATCGTTCGGCAACCATTTTAATGTCATGGGTTCTGAAGTTCAGGCGGCGCACAACCCTATAGCTCTCAATAGTTTCTTATGCAAAACTAATAATCCGAAATAAAATTAATAACAATCTATATATCAAAATTTGCAGCGAATTTTTATCTATCTAATAGGATATTTTTAATTGTAGAAAAAACTGTAATGTAATTGTAAAAAAGCAAATTGCATTATAGACGCCATCTTGTAAACCAATTGACGCATATTTGCGTACGATGCGGCAAATTGTAGCTAAAGCTTCATTCTACAAATATGTTTATAGCTATTTTACTCTATTGTGAAAAATATTTATAGTTATTATACTTGGTAGTCTATTTTTGCCGCCATCTTGAATCTGCCGCGGTTTTCAAAATATATGTTACGAGAAATATAATTTAATCTTTGTAAAGAATGCGTGTTCCAAGTGGCATTCCATTATCATCAAGTATAATATTTTTCGACGAAGGTTCTAAACTATAAGGAATCAAGTCGAAAAAAATGTTGACGTATTATTTGAACATTTCTACACAAATCTATATAAATATAAAAGTTATTTGAAACCCACAAATAGATTTAAAAAATTACAGAACAATATCGCTGATGTCTATTTTTAAGTTATTGAGCGATAATATTTTTACAATAAATGTTTCTACAATTAAAAATATCTTATTAAATAGATAAAAATTCGGTGCAAAATTTGATGTATAGATTAATACTAATTTTATTTTAGACTTTTAGTTTTGTATAAGAAATTAGTAACCACTGGGGGTTATACGCAACCTTAAACAAATGACGCTCAGAATTTTTGTGTTTTAAATTAAATTTACTAATTTTTTAATGATAAAAATATATAATTGTAGATAAAATATTGGATTTGACTTGTATATAATGGCTATATTACACTTGGAAGATTATAACAGACTTCAATAAAATCCATCCTCGTACAATATTGCCTCAATTATATGCTAGTTAAATAAAATACTATTTTAAAATACTTTTTGTTATTACACGCAGTTTCATATAATAACCCACTAAAACTAAGAAAGAAAACTATTTTTCGAAAAATACATATATATTTGTATATTTAAAATATAGAATATGTTCGGGTGTATTCTGTAAGAAATGCATGCAAAGTCATGTTAATATTTTTATTTTAACTCCATGTCTAACGTCATTATCCAAAAATGCTATTCTGTAAGAGCATTTATTAAGGTAAGCGTTAATACAATATTTGTTAACGCGAGCCGCTAACTCACCTTGTTGAGAGGCTAATATTTCCTACACGCGCATGCGCTGTTACGTTGAATTTTAACAGGAGTATTTATTTAGTCAAATGCCAAGAGAATCTTAACCTAATATTTCGGTGTTGAATTAAATATTCAGTGGCGAAATTTATTTTAAAAATGGCACAGAAATGTTTGGTCCTGTGATACTCATTATAACTGGTTTCCACAGTGTATTAAATAAAAATATACCGTTCTTCAACATTTATTTAGTCAATTTATATACTACATTGTATTATTAACAGTTTATCTAATTTTTGAATAAAATTAAATAATTAATTGATTTATTCCGCTATTTCTACCCTGGAATAACACTGTTGTGATCGTCATTATCAATCTCATCAATTGTTTCTTCAAATAATACACCTTTAAAATGTACTGCGATATTTTGAAACATGGCGGAGGCATAAGTGAAGTTTTGTAGCTTTCAGATGATTATAATTTTAAGTTCTTTGTCTCAACAAAAGTCAAAACTGCTCTTAAATACTCCATTTACTTCCTTTCTATACAATTACTTGAACTTGCGTCTGGGTTACTTGTATAACAAAAATTATGAAGCGTCGTTCTTATCTCTACTGTAAAGAATTCACTTTAAAAAGTAATAGAAAGTTGATTAATATTCCTACCGTCTTGTGTTTTATTCATTTTTTTTTTTTTTAATAACATGACATTTACTTTAATAGGATCAGCCATTTTTGCAAACTAAACACCAGCGTTAACTTTTAAAGCCACCGTTTTAGTAGGCGCTCATTGTAGAACGTTAACTGGCTATTTTAACGCCGCCGCGCTATAATTTTAACACATATGTTTAGCGAATAGCATTTACGTTAAAAATGGTGTTAAAAAAATTAACGTCAGTTTTTGACGCTAAGATTTTAACATCATGCTTAGAGAATAGACCCGATTGAGGGTTAAACATCTTATATGTAAGCACATGAGTGACGATATTATGATTTCTTAGTTTTACCCAGGAAAGCCTTAAAAATAGCCGTAGTCCGAAGCGTATTAGAAAGCAGTAACTCGACTATATAATAAGCTTTATAAATCCTTTCTGCATCAATTCTGCTTATGCACTATATTAATTCTGTGATCCTTTTAACGGAATCGTAAAATCAATTTGTTGCATTTACTGCTCAGAGCGCGTCTCGCGGAATGTCTCTATTGGGCGTGTGAAGAAGCATCTCAATTGTTCGACACGTCATGAAATAAATAGATGATCGTATATGTGAGGGCAATGTATTTAGATGTATTCTGATTTGTGACTTTCTCCACTGCCAGAGAGACTGTTGTTTTTTAACAGAGTTCATTTGTCTCCATCAGACGGAGAATTCCCAACCGGAGGTCGCCCCCCTTGCAGACCCCTTCTCTATTATTTCCGGTTCTCCCCAACTGTTATTGTAGGGTATTTGTTGTGCTTGCTCTCACAGAGTGCAGCTTTGCACTTTTTTAACAACTTTACAATAAAACAGGAAGAAAGAACACGTCTATTAGACGACATATTTTTAAACTGTACACAAAAATCTCGATATATACATTACGTTCATTTTAATCTGTCGACCATTGATACCTCGAGGAGTATAACAATTATGTGGTTGGTTAAATTAGACAACAATTGCCATTTTATAAGTGAATATCAACGAGTGCAATAATATTTTGTTTCGGCCAGTGGTTCTGTTAGTTAGTTAAAATTTTTGGAGCACAGCAACGATGGCTATTTGCGCCTAACACATCCCATTTAAATGACTAGAGTATATATTAAAAATAATAAATTAAACACTAAATAAATATAATCGTATACACATACTCAATAAAAGAAATCTTGCACGGACAAATACAAATAAATAGAATAAAAGTTTGTTTTATTTAACAGACATTTGTAAAATTTAACAGACACAGGGATATGATGACCGGCTTTAAGGGGGGCCAGTTACCATCGAATATCACAGAAAATAATAAAACACATTAAAATAAGTTGAAAAACTTCACACATAAAACATTAAGTTCGATTCCCTCTGGAAGAGTATCAGCCTGTCCATGAGTACCCTGTCGTCACAACTCGAAAGCTGCGTTCAGAGCTCTTAAATTAGTCGACTATAGACTATAGCAGGGCTGCCCAACCAGTCGATCGCGATCTACCAGTCGATCGCGGCGTAATTTTAAGTAGATCTTTAGTTTTGCGTATTAGACTATTTTTACGTGAAAACAGGTTTAAAATTGCAATAGGTAATGCATTTTTTCAAATTTTTCTTCCCGGGGGAGGACATTCTTATCCGGGAGAGCATGTCATGCTCCCCCGCTGGTCGGCTACGTGTTTTGGTCGATCGTGGTAACAATATATATAAAAAAGTAGATCCCAAATACAACAAGGTTGAACAGTCCTGGACTATAGCTTGTGCACAGTTGATTGTCACTAAGTTTGTCATATGGTAAGGCAAACAAACAACCGTTCGGAGCTCCAAATTTAATAGATTATGCGTTGTCCGTTGTGGATAGTTTTTAAACGTATAGCTAGTGAGTTGTTTTAATGAGACAAACATATAAACACATTGGCTATCTCAGTCTATATCGGTGATAACGTTCATATTTTATTCCTTTACATAACCTAACAAAATGTCATCGTGCCGAATACACCAAATCTCGCCGAAAATTACAAAGACGAACAGTAAATATGATCAATTTAGGTAATTAGGTTAGGTTTAGTTAATAAAAATTTAGGAGAACAGAATAAGGAAAAGGATAATAGATAGTAAACATTTTACGAAGCCACCGTAGTTATTTAAAGAGAAACAGATGTCGCACTATACGCAACTCACTAATTTCCTTACCTATAAACGATGCCTGTTACGTTAAAACTACCTATTAAATTTGACATCCTCGAACTGTACACACTGGTTTAAAATGTGTGACATTTATCATGTATCATTTGTAATTTGTTAATAACATTTGTTAGATTAAAATTTCAACAAGAAAATAATTTTAGCTTTGACGAAAAGATGTTTGAGGTGTTCATTTTGGTCGGAAGAGTACTCATGCTTCGGTAAATATGTACAGAGAACGGTACCCTACTAGATAAGTTCCCTGCCCACATTATTTTTGAAAACTGAAATTAAGAGTCCGTGATAATGCTACGGTATTTAAATATAAATATGGGTCAACTATGACAGATGATCGTTTATCCGGTTTGAGTATATTAACTGTGCACAGGGAAAAAAATACGAATAATAGATTAGATTTTATAGAAAAAGTCATTAATGCCAATTTGCCAATGATCGCAGATGCCTGAAATTTCTATTTAAATAGTGTTCTGTATTAATAAAAGTTTATTTAATAAACTACTTAATATTTTAAAAAATATGCCTAATAATTTGCCCGTCCCCCTGAAAAATATATGTGGGAGCCCATGAATACAAACGTGTGCAAAATCCAATTAACAACATGGACAAAAAGATTGTTCAAATGTTATCATTCATAGCACAATTGTTACAACGAGCATACAATAAAATTAAAAAGGCAACTCTCAGAATACATATACATATTTTTTTAGATTGGGTGGTAATTTAAAAAGAAGTTTTTTTTTTCCATTCGATAACAGGAACAAAAAATGTCACTAAATGTTAAGTACTATATAGTGCCTGAGGTCAAGAAACGGAGACATGTCTCACGCGCAATTTTTACTCAACAAGTCTAATTGTTCATTAATTAGATTATGACCCTTTCATATTTCATTTCAAACGTTTCAAAGAAGTACAAGATATCATAAAATGAAGCCCTGACGTCAGCGATATTATGTGCTCATTTTATAAAACTTACCAATGTAAAAATTTACTTGTATCCTCTGTTAATGAAAAGTTGAATTACTTGAGCTTGCTTTTATTTATACGTTTTTTTTTCAGTATTTTTTACAAATAAAACCATGTTATTTAGTTATCGTAATTGTTACTGATTTATTTTTGGTAAATTGCAGATTACCTTTTTAAATATATTCATTTTATAATAATAAATTTTTGATTTTAGAGTTTTAGTTTTTATATTACAATACTAAACATTTGGTTTCACAAGCAATATTATGTTATAGTAAAAGGGACTTTAGTTGACAGATGGCGGTTAATTAAAGCATATGGTTCAATGGGAGAGAACTATAGCAATAAAATTTCCATTTTTGAATTGAGCCATATCATTTGTTCACAGACAAAGCTAGAAATAGAGAAAGAGATATAATTTGTTTCACTTGACACGCCTGTCTTCCATTTAGTGGTGGGAATGCTGAATGCCCGCGTGTATACAAAAAGGACATGCGTTGAAGTTACCATATTATAATATAACAAAAAAAGACAAAAACTATGAACGTACGTTACAGTAATAAACCGAAATACGTTCTTGACATCTTACATAAAACTGTGTGAAATAGATATATATTTTTTATCGGTTCTCAATCGATCAATCTGTCAAGTAAATTCTCCTTTACTATAACTACATTATTTCTGTATAATATAACCTTAAAAATTTGATTTTTGACTGTACAGTAGTTCAATTTTTCATCAACGAATGGCTCTACAAGTTTTGCATTAGTAAGTTTCACAGTTTTTAAAATACAGTACAGGTACAATCAAATCGCTGACGTCACAGTTCTATTTTATAATCACCCTGCATGTACGTTTACCGCATTTACTTCCAAAATGTAAACTTTTTTGTTTATATTGGTGATTGTTCTCTAATAAATATTTTGCTGAATTAGATGAATCAAATTAATTTAATTTCCAAGATCTAATATGTTTTTGAAATCTAACAATAAAATTCTTGTTTTGCCTATGTAATAAGTATCACAATCATTACATTGTTTTAATAACGTATTACTTACCATGTAAAGCTTTGAGGTAGGCCTTCCCAGCATTGATCATTTGTCGGGCCCCCGGGTTGAATTTGTCCAGGATATTCTGGAACATACACACGTATTAGCACAGGAACTTCTAGTCGTTAATCACAGCACGTTCAATACGCCAAGACAATGGCACAGGCCAACAAAAGAATCGAGAAATAATTAATCAGTAGGTAAGGGAAAATCCAAACCAGAACTTCTCAACAAACTATATAAAACATTACAAGTCTATGGCCATATTATTCGACACACCACAATATTTTACAATGCATTGCACCAGTTTACAATACGGCTTACCCATTATTCTTATAATTATTATTTCGTATGCATAATGCATAGGTCTCAGAGATTTTCAGGTCGCCACTAGCGCTCTGAGATATAACCTAATGAACCTAAAACCACCGGCTAAAGCGTGCCCTCTAAAGCAGCGTTTCTCAACCGGGGGGCCGTGAAGGCTTCGTCGGGGGCCGCGAAGTCATCTTGTATGAAAATATCGAAACATGAAAATATAATAAAAATGCACTCAATCTTGCAAGATAGAAATTTAATTCATATTTATAAATACGAGTATCTTGTATTTATATTCCTTTATAACATATACCTTTCACAACATAAATAAAATAAATATTGTATTTATTTTTATATATAATATACTTATTTTGACAACTAATTTAAACTACAGGTACTTAAACGTTTGAAATAGACGTTTAAGTTGCCACTACCTAACTTTATAATGAGTAAATGGGCTTTTACTAAACAAAATGATTTAAAAGCTTTATTCAATCGATAAAAATTACTAGATTTGAAAATCTAGTTCCGCTTAAACCAAAGAAACAAAGTATAAGTAGACTATATCAAGGACAAATAAATTGTATGTGTCGGTTGATGGGTTTCTCTGACAATGGTTCGCGTTGGAGGTACTTCAAGTATTTTCAAGTTGTACTTTGATGTAGGTACGACTTGAAAGTGCAATATTTTTTTAATTGCTTTCCGAGCTACATATAACCCAAGAGTAAGGATGCGAATGTGTTTAAATTAAAATGGAAGGCACTCTGAACACTTGTAAATAAAAAAACTTTAATTGCAATATAGGGAATATAATCGTCATTTAAAAATATCACAGTTTTTTGTCAACCGTAAAAGATATTAAAAAAATGTTTAAGTAAAAGTTGTTGAAAAGCTCTATCCAAAGATATCCAATATGACACACGTTATTCCCATTTAAAAATTCGAAATTGTCCTTGATATCCTGTACTCGGTTTTTTTTTTTCGGAATTTTAAACTACCATTCAATTTTGTGGTTAAATTTTAGTTCAAATTTTTTTCCAACTTGCTCCCACGTCGCCTTTTCAAAAAAACTCGTGTTCCCGTTATCTTGATACACCATAATATAGGGGGGCCGCATACAATATTTACATAATTTCGAGGGGTCCCAGGCCAGAAAAGGTTGAGAAACACTGCTCTAAAGCATGCCCCATATTTTAGAATATATTCAGAGATACAGGTACTCATTTAAAGGAAGACTGAGCGGGCCTGTGGTTGTAATAACAAAGATTTTTTTTATTTTTATTTTTTTCTGCCCTACTGGGAATCGATCTCACACTAATGGTGCGTTCGCAACTTAACAACAACTTAATTGAATTAACATTCAATTAGTATTTACCATTAAGTTTGTACGTCGAAATTAAGTAGTGTTCACAATGTACATTAAGAAATTAAGACACTGACAGCGTTTTATTGGTAAATGTCTATCGATTTCTACTTTATCGATCGATATTTGACAGCTGTTTATATTTGCTAATGAGGTTTTTAGTGTTTCATAGTTTTGAAAGGAATTAAAATAGAGGGAAAATTTATATCAATGCTTATATAAATTAGAAAGATATGGATAAAACAGAAAAATATGGTCATAGAAATTTTCAGGTTAAGACAAATGTTTACTGCGAATGCGTCAATTACAAATTAACGTAAGGGTTTGAAGATTGCAAACTCTTAATTTTAATTTATAAGTATAAGTATTCATTTAGAAGGTTGTGGACAATAACGTACAGTTACGTATGACAAATATTTACGTTAGTTTTAAGTACTAATTCTAATTTCTAATTACGAGGTTCTGAATACAGCATTATAAAGCGAGTGCACTGATTACTACGCTACTACAACCGCTATATTACATAAAACCCACAATTTACCCATCGAATTAAAAGAAATTTTGTTCTATAGAGGATAGTAATTTATAACGTAGTAGCATTGTACTCACTGCTTCTCTACCGGGGAAATAAAAAAGACGTAGCCGGTTTAGATCGGGCCCCTGTCGGAATGGGTTTAAGACTGAGTTGTTGCGTATTGCATCTGACACGTCGTCAGGTAAATTTATTTATTATGTTCTCTCCGTGATTACTCCTACAAGTCGTAGATGTTTAGGTCAAAGGATTTTTTTGCGTTAGTAAATGCTCTTGTCATTGAAGTAATTTTCTTTCGTATATTTTCATGGATAATTAATAATATTCAACGAAAATCAAAACCTATATATGCCTGTTGTGACTTATATATTGATCTGGGGCATGTCCTGACGGAATTTTTTGTAGCAATATAAAAACCTTATACAGTGAATTTCTTTTATCCTGCAATATAGGTATTATCGTTACTATGGTAATTGAAATCTGACAGCAATGTAAAATTGCGTTTCTTTTAATTTGCAACATAGGCGATTTCAGTGTATCTTTTTCACTAAAAAAAATCTACATAAGTGAAGAAACAAATGTGATTGTAACTTGGTACATTTCTCAGATGAGTTTAAAAGAAGTTTCTGCTATGTTGACGTGCTACTTATCCGAATCGTTCTAAACCGAATCCCTCTACAATATCGAGGCTTTTTACCAAATTTAAACGCCATGGATGCCTCACTTTGAATCATACAAGAATCAATTAGAAATTTCTTTAGATGTTGAAAGTAATATCTGTACATTTACTAAATTTATCGCTCAAACCGTATCTGTGAGTAAGTCATCTGTATATAGAGCTCTTAAAAGTGAAAAATATCGATCTTACAAATATCAAAATGATCAAGAACTTTTAAAGCGAGATGCAGCAGTACGGATGGACTTTTGCTTAAATATTTTCGAAAAAATTAATACCAACTCTAATATGCTCCAAAGAATTTTATTTTTAGGTATTGGAGTCGAGAAAATTTACATTTATTCAATGCTTCACGAAAAAGTCACAGGGGGCCAGATCTAGGGAATACGGTGGCTGCGGCATTATTAGTGTGTTGTTTTTGACCAAAAATTCGCGCACAAGCCACGATTTCACATCTTCTCGGCCCTCTGAGAACATTTTGTACCACCGATGATCGTTGCTTCGGTCCAAGGTAGCTTCACCATATGCCACAGTCAACATTCTTAATTTTGTTTTTCACACAAAATTTGATACAGATTCTTTGGTCCATTTTTTGGTATAGGCAAACATCGAAGACGAGCCAAAACACGTGCAAGCAAAGCAACTTTCAAAAATTAACTGAACGTTCAAAATGGCCGAACTTGTCGCCATAAGTGAGAGACATGAGTACCAACATAACGCCACAAAAAAAATCGAAAATCGAATATACGTAACCCGCGGAAATTCAAAATTCGCGATACTTTTTCAACAGACCTCGTAAATTGGTCAGCACGATCTCCGGATTTATCACCAAACGATTTTTTTTTTTTTTTATTGGTGATATCTTAAAGCAAAAGTATATGATGGAGAAGTAAGGAGCATGACGGACTTACAAAATAGAATCATGCAAGCATCAAATAGTATCCCACAAGGGCCAATAATAAATGTTTTAAATAATTTTTATGATCGACTTACTTTTTGTTTATGAGTTAATGGTGGTATTTTTGAACATTTAATTTAGCTGTTTTTTTTTGTTATTTTTGTATTTAATAATTGCATTTTCATTGTATTTTCAATAAAAAATGTTTAGCTTTTTCAATGAATGTTTATCCCTATGTTGCAAAATAAATGGAATGCAACTTTACATTGCTGTCAAAATAATTTGTCGTTAGTAGGGAAACCATGCATAATAATAATTTAAATGTTGCAGGATAAAAGAAATTCACTGTATCTTTTACAGTTTAGTCGCCGTAACAATTTTAATATACCGTACGCAGAATTTTTTCAACTCAAATTTCTGGTATCATATCGTCATAATATAAAGCTTTAAATTCCAGTTAAATGCCCAATACGCTGGTGAAAACCGTATCAAAATCGGTTTAGCCGTTTTCGAGTTTTAAGGTAACTGACAGACGTCTTTTATATATTTGGAGATTTACTTATCGAATATAAATCAAATCCTCGTATTTTAATAAATCTTACGGTTATGAGGTGATGATACAGGTATAAACTGAAAACTTTACACAAAGTATCGTTAATTAACGAAAGACAAATTTCATTTTTGTATTTAACAATTGTGCTACGTGTATTATTAACAGTCTTTGTAACCACAACTGAAGCTGAAAGAACCTTTTCAAAATTAAAGTTAATAAAATATCATCTTAAAATTGAAACGAGTCAAGAGAGATTAAATAATTTAACTTTATTGTCGATTGAAAACGAATTATGTCAGAATTTAGATTATAAAAGCATTATTAACGATTTTTCTGAATTAGAAGCAAGAAAAACCAATTTTGTCTTAATCATTTTGCATAACAAAAACGACTGTTGTTATGTTATATTATGGATTATTAAATATTAATCTACAATCTTTATTTTCCAAACAAAATACTTTTTTTTAATTTTATTTTTGGCCTTTGCTGCTTTGGCAATTAGCCAGGACAATTTTTTATTTGAGAAAATTTCCATGCCTGAACGGGATTCGAACCAACCTAACCTAACCTAACCTAACCACTACGCTACGCCGGTCGGAAACAAAATACTTGAATACAATAAATTATAATTTATATTTGTTGTAATTTAGCAAGGCGGCAATTTTGAATTTGAATATATTCAGATAAACATATGAAGACTTCCTTATTATCAATTAGAGTCCCTGAATTTTTTAAAATAATTATAAACAAGCTGACACTTTGAACAAATTTGCTAATCCCTAAAAACTGTCAGAACACTATATTTAATTATCGTTTCTCTTGCGGGCGTCGGTCAAGTAAATCCTTCCCGAGTATAAGATAGCTCAGTTTAGAATATTTTGAAGCGATCTATTAATCTATTACATAATTATATCCATTTAAAAACACCCTGTATTTGATAGAATGTTTATTAATTAGAAAAGCAGTGCCATTATCGTTTCTTAATCACCAAAATTTAAATCATCACATAAAATTCATAATGAAATTACAGGGAACAATGTAGAAAATGTTTGCAGGTAGTCTACAGGCCCGCCAACTTAAGGTAACTACAGAAATTCCGGGAGAGACTTAGGGAAGTGTAAGTTTAAATAGTTGGGAAGACTTGAGCTTTCTGCTGACATACCTGCCACGTGAAATGAACGAGTCTAACCCACCCCCCATTATACGGGTAAATTATTTGAATATCTTACAATTTCAAATACATAACTCCGTATTCAATATTTTTGTAAGATGAAACTTAATTTCAAGACAGATGAAGCCTTAAAATATATTTCAAGACAAGTCGGAAGACTTAGGAATGACCGTAACAAACGATAAACTAAATCCTTAAACTAAAAATAAAAAAGTAAAAGATATTATAAGGCAGCTCATAAGCTTCGCATGGAAAACACTAATAGCCATAGACGTTGTAAGCCAAACTGATTAATATCCTACAGAAATTACCATACCAAGTATTGATCACTACCCGAGGCAAATAATCAAGCAGTTCATCATTTTATGTCATAATTTTAATGACAAACATGGCAAAAAAATAACTAAATTATTTTTTTTGTTTCGTTTTTTTATTAGAATTGTATCCAATTATTGCTCTTCATTATTTTATTTTAGTAAAACATTGTTATTGAAATCATATTTAGTTTGTGTTCGATAATCAGTTTTAGTAACTAAAGTGGGTCCTTTGATTTAAGCGGAACTAGATTTTAAAATCTAGTAACTGCTACTAATTGAAAAAGTTACTTAGTTAGTTAAAATTATTGGCGCAGAGCAACAATATCTATTTACGCCTAACACAGACCATCTAAATGACTACACTACATATTAAAAACAATAAATTAAACAATCAATAAATAAATAAAATCAATAAAAATACTCGATCAAAGAAATCTTGCACGGACAAATACAAATAAATAAGATAAAAAGTCTGTTAGAAAAATTAAACAGACATAAGCTGATCGTAAGAGGCTGTAAAGGGGCCAATTACCATCGAATATCACAGTCAAATAATAAAACACATTAAAATAAGGTGCAGGACCTCAAACTTGGTAAATTCGATTCTCTCAGGAAGAATATCAGTATGTCCATGAGTACTCTGCCCTCACCTAAAGCAACTGACAGGTCACAGCACAGGCCTAACCTCTCCCTGACATCTTCGAACTGCAGACACTGAGTAAAAATGTGTAACGCAGACAAATCTGTCTGAGGTGATGATACAGGTATAAACTGAAAACTTTACACAAAGTATCGTTAATTAACGAAAGACGAATTTAATTTTTAGGGTTTTGTAGGTATGACCAAAAAACCCTTATACCGTCATTTTGTCGTCTGTCTGTCTGTCTGTCTGCCTGTTCGGTAAAAATTGTAGCCAAACGGCTAAACCTAGAGAGTTGAAATTTGGCATGCTTATACAACTCTTTGACCCGCATATAGGAAAAATACTAAAACATCTAAAAAACATATCCCCCTAAAAATATAAACAAATATGTGCTCATCGAAAAAAAAAATATTTTTTTATAATTCTGAGTAGGGTATAAAATGAAAGCCCTTGGTACGTGGATTAACGATCAAATTTTTATTTTTGCAAAATAAATTATTTTGAAGCGATTTTTGTCAAAATTGTGCAAAAAATTTTTTGTCCCACACCCTGTAGCCCAGATGGTTTAAACTAAAAATCTGAAAAAATTCTAAGTAATGTACATTGGTGTGAACCGGAATAGTTCAACAGGAATTTTTAATCAGATTAGGTTTTTGGAAAAAAAACGCATTTTTTGTGATTTTTGGCTAATAATGTACACAAGTTATAGCTTTGTAACATGCCACACTGTAACGTTTATGCTGGTCTAGTGGTATTAGATGCTGAATTTTCACCCAAGTAACCCGATCCGAAAGGGATCGAACCCTGTGAGAAGAGACTATATTATTTTCTGTTTTTTTTTTTTTTTTTTAATTTTTATATTGTTTAAATTATTTTTTCAAAATTCTAGTTATATTTTGGCAAATGTTGCATTTAATTTTTAAAAGCGTAAATTTAATAGCCAGTGGAAATTGTTTTAATTATAATTTAATTCTGTTTCAATGTACACGAAATCAGAGGGTGGAACTTATAACAACCAATGGAAGCCATAGGCGCAATTTTTAAAATTCTTAATGAACCTTGCTATATAAAAAAAAAAAATACTGCACATATTTAGAAACCTAAATAATGGTATTAGGCGTTCGAATTAAAATTAACAAAAAAAATATTTTAATATAAAATTTCTTTTCGCATCCAAAATAATCATCATTCACTTACTAAATACCTGCAAAACCCTGAAATGTGTGAAAATTCACACTTCACATCAATTTTTGTATTTAACAATTGTGCTAAGTGTATTATTAACAGTCCCTGTAACCACAACTGAAGCTGAAAGAACCTTTTCAAAATTAAAGTTAATAAAATATTATCTTAAAATTGAAACGAGTCAAGAGAGATTAAATAATTTAACTTTATTGTCGATTGAAAACGAATTATGTCAGAATTTAGATCATAAAAGCATTATTAACGATTTTTCTGAATTAGAAGCAAGAATATCACACATGGAAGACACCTCGAAGGAGGTGTCCATGGGTCCACCAATAGTGGTCTCTACGGAGGCGTGTGGTGGCGATTTCCTCCCTGCGGTTAATCCTGCAAGAACTCCTTAGTGTTATTGGTATATGTAAACATTTTAAATGTATACATACAAGTAAAGTCATTAAATTAGTGATTTTAACTTTTCTATTGACCCCCGAGGCAGAATTGACCCCTGGGTTTCGATACCGACCACTTTGGGGATCCTAGGGTTAGACCAATAACAGTACCTACATAGATATACTTGAGAGAGCCGCTCAGAAAACAACGGGTATTCATAAACATACAAAATTCCATTACTTTTTTTACATCCGTCGTAAAACTTACAATTTCAAAATTTATATAAAATTTTTCTAGAGCCAAGTTGTAAATTCGATGTTGTTTGAATCAAGTTCAATTTGTTATTTGATGTATTCCAATTTCAAATTTATGTATGTAAAGGGTGTATATGGAAACTGCTTAAGCATTGATAATTTTATTGTAAGACATGCGCCGAGAAAATAAAAAGCTTGTAAAAACTCTACTCACACAATAATGCAATGGTAATGCATCAAACGATGAATATTTGTGAGAAAGGAAAAAAATTATAGATAGATTATGTCAATAGTTTTCTTATATATGGGTCAGAGTTTTACAAGCATGCTAAATTTCATCTTTTTAGATCCAGCCGTTTTGCCAGAGTTTTTACCTTACAGACACATGAGTGACGTTATACTTTTTTTTTGTCATACCTACAAAACTCGTAGAAGGAGATCGCGTAGACATAAACAAGTTAAACGCTATTAGACACTGCGTATAAGATATATGCCATGATTTTAAAAGAATAAATAACAGCTGAAGCGGAAACACGGGAGCTCCTACAATATCCAGCAACCAGATAAAAAATAATACCAAAAATTATTAAGACATGCTTTATAACAATTAATTCATCTTAATAAAATAGGTTTTGAAAATTATACTTAAGTTTGGCAGTACCAATAATCAACTGACACTGACCCAGCTTAGAATGTCATATAGAAGAGAAATACGAGTAATTATTGGAAATATAAGCTACAAACTGGATACTACAAATAAATGTCCTAATTGTCAGCTGGATGCTTTCGAAACAGTATACCATTTTTTAACTAAATGCCCAATTTACGGAGCTATTAGGAAGTCATACTTACAGTACATGAACCAGGCCACCAATGAATATAACTTCCATAACATGTTGGCTCCAGAGGATATGCAGCAGATAAACAATATTCACGCATGTACAATTTCTGCACTAAAAAAAAGAAGTTTTTGTCTCAATGAGTGACACTGTAATGCCGTTTCAACAGACATAAATTATTTTAACGCGATTTTGCCAAAATTGTGCAAAAAAAAATTGTCCCCTGTAGTCCAGATGATATAACTAAAAATCTGAAAAAATTCTAAGTAATGTACATTGGTGTGAACCGGAATAGTACAACAGGAATTTTTTATCAGATTATGTTTTCGGAAAATAACGCATTTTTTGTGTTTTTAACTAAAATATGTTAAATATTTAATTCGCTATGTAACACAGTAGATAAGCAATCTCTCGTAGCGTAGTTGGTTGCGTAGACGTTTCGTAATTTGCAAACGAAGGAATTTGAATCGAACTCTAGTTCGATTCAAGTCAATTTTAATTATTATGTTTTTTTTGCATTTTTATTTTGTTTAAATTATTTTGTCAAAATTCTAGTTATATTTTGGTAAATGTTGCATTTAATTTTTAAAAGTTTAAATTTAATAACCAGTGGGAAGTGTTGAAATTATAATTTAATTGTATGTTTGAATGTATACGAAATCAGAGGGCGGGGTTTATGATTTAAGCAACCAATGGAAACCATAGGCGCAATTTTCAAAATCTTAATGAACCTTGCTATATAAAAAAAAAATACTGCACATATTTAGAAACTTAAATAATGGTATTAGGCATTCGAATCAAAATTCATAAAAAATATATTTTGAAATAAAATTTGTTTCGGCATCCCAAATAATCATCATTCAGTTACTAAATACCTGCGAAACCCTGAAATGTGTGAAAATTCACACTTCACATCAATTTTTTCATTCTAAACTTATTTTTAATTGTACTATGAATACTTTGTTATTTCACTCTAATTCTATTACACTTTGCTCTATCTTAATTTTAAATTCATATTTTTGTATTATAAATTTTTTTGTTCTATATACCTACATATATCTTGTTTTTCTTTTAACCATGATATATATTTTTTCTTTTTATAATATTCCCTTGTATAAAATGAAATTTTAGTGATATCTTTGAAATGATACTTCAAATGATAATGTACATGCTATTTGTAATGATATATGTATCTCTCCTCTTTTGTATAAGGGATTCCCTTAAAACAAATAAATGTTTATTATTACTATGGGGTTTGTCAGATCTTGACAAGCGTCCACTAATCTCAAACTTCAGCAACCTTTTGATCCCCGTCATACTAGAGACTAGTGGAGCTAATTACACACGACTGCACCCCAAACCCTGGCGATATGCAGCCGCGGAAATTACGCCAGATCCAGTGCCCGCACAATGCAGAGTGATCCGAGCAGCACTGCTTTCTGCATCCTACAGATCAAAGAGGTGGCAGAAGATCTGCAGGCGGGAATGGATTCGATTGTTCTTATTATTATTATTATTATTATTAATAAAATAGGTGGCTATGAAACATGTAGCGTAGTGGTAACACATCTGCTCTGCGTTGCTAAGGGTACGGGTTCGAATCCCGGTCAGGCATGGAATTTTGGAAAAAATAAGAACTGTCTTGGCTAATTGCCGAAGCAGCAAAACCATTAAAAATAAAAAAAGTATTAATTTATTTATTTAAACAATTTTGGTTCACACAAAGCACAGGGACAAGCCCAGCGCAGTGAACGCTGTTAAATTACATTAATATTAATTTGCATTGGTAAAAAACAGCTGTATATAATAATACAAAATAACAAAGTAAAATATTAAAAATTAAATTAAAATATGTTTATAAATTTGGTTGGATAAGTTAATAACCGTAAATTAACAACAACTTGCACTTCAGTTTATGCTTTATTTTGGCAATACATGACAGAAGGAAACTATATATGGAGCAATTGAATAAATTTAAATTACAGTAGTCGTTATTATAAGAAGATTTATAACCGGAGATTTTTTTCGCGTATTTGAGCTTTTCGTGGGAACATAAAGGAGGTCGACATTGAGTTGTAACACGGTAGCTTAATAAACTTATAATTCCATCGGATGATATTACATTGTTCAAAATTTTGTAAAGCATCACCTTGTCACCTACTGTGGGACGGAACTTTGAGAGGCAGAATATCTAATGTCTTACACACATCGTTATACTTTATGAAAGGTACACGGCTCTTAAGCAGTAGATATTTCACCCAGAGACGTAACGAGTACTTTTGGCGCCTATGACGACTAAAGAAAACTGTGCCGTAATTGAAGTAAAAGTAACTTTAAAATGTCACAGGGCCGAGAGTTCCAGTTGCTAATAAACTGTCCTGTAAATTTATTAGGAACATAATTTTTTTTCCGAGAGTTCCACCCCGAAATAGTTATTGGGTTGCTAATAAATAGGCTTATTTGTCTAATAACTTATAGGCAAAATGAAGTGCTTAATAAAGTGACATAACTAAAAACAAGTTCGCAAAATGTGTTAATATTTCAATTTTAATTGAAAAACAGTATAATTTTAAAAGAATATACAAATGTGTAGTTTTTATACATCCATATTTATTTTCTATAATGGTGATTTTAGTGTTTTATATACATTTTAGTTGTATTTTGACGAAATCGACGATCTGTTTGGATGAAATTATAAATTATAGACAACCGTTTTTAGAATATTTTGGGCATTTATTGTAAATGTGGTATATAAAGAAAAATATATAAATATATTTTTTTTAAATAAACATTTTCTTTTATTTTTAAATATGTATTTCTTTCAATTACGATTACAATACATTACAAATAATACTTTAAGCATTACTATTTATATAAAAATGATAGAAAATAAGAAGACAGACGCAATTATTGGCAGAATAATAAAGATGTGTGGCTGAAAATGGTTGATAAGTTTAATTCATATTGTTTAAGAAATGTAAAATAAAGCAAAATTTTGCTGCCTTTTTATTTTCAATTACTTTTGTATAATAATAATAATAATAATAATAATAAATTTATATTAGATTATTATTATTTTTATTTTTTTAGAGAATATCTCTCTCAAGGAGGAGGAAAAGAGGTCCAAGTATATGGACCTCTTGTCCGAGCTTAGAAAGCTGTATCCCGGGTATAAAGTTAAGCTTGTAGTCCTGATAGTTGGTGTTTTGGGTGGCATGAAAGCCTCCTATCGAAGGGAAATCGAGTCCATTCCCGTCTGCAGATCTTCTGCCAACTCTTTGATCTGCAGGATGCAGAAAGCAGTGCTGCTCGGGTCGCTCCGCATTGTGCGGGCACTGGATCTGGCGTAATTTCCGCGGCTGCATATCGCCAGGGTTTGGGATGCAGTCGTGTGTATTTAGCTCCACTAGTCTCTAGTATGACGCGGCTCAAAAGGTTGCTGAAGTTTGAGATTAGTGGACGCTTGTCAAGACCTGACAAACCCCATAATAATAATAAATTTATTTAAAATGTTATTTTTATTAACTCCTCTTCTATCTATATTATCTTCGTTTTCTGTGGTATAATTTGTTGAACGCCGTTTAATTGTCATTTTAACAGTAACACAAAAAATATACGTAACGTCATTGAATGTAAAGTCAAACTATTTAATGTCAAAATATTTAATATCAAAATATTCAATGTCAAAATTTCATCTCACTTTAGCTCTACAAATTTACGTATAGCTCTATCCCTCTTGCACCGTGTTACTATCTTCATAAGAAATATCAATACAAAAACAAAAAATTATGTTGCTAATAAACTATTAGAAGGATTTTGTAACTTTGAAATCACCAATAAATTTATTAGCTTCATAAATATATTATGTGTCTAATAACTATTAGGGAGTTTATTAGGAACTGGAACTCTCGACCCTAAGAATCTTTAATTAAAAATCAAGTTATTAATTTAAAAATTTAAACAATTTAAAATAAATTATATAAACTTCAATTAAAATTAATAAACACCTAAATTATTGCTTAAGTTTTATTTTTCCTGTTATAAACAATTAAGAATAATTTTTTACCAATAGCCTAATGAATTTGGAACCATTTGTACCTAGAAAATGCACATTTTTGTGCTCTTTCTAATGATATTTTTTATTTTGACCGTCGACCCATGACTTTTCCTATCTAAAACGGTTTTCCGATGTTATTTTCCATGGACACAATTGAGAGGAACACCGAGTATAAAATAACCTAATAGGATATAATAACTTTATTCGCGTGCACAATATTGCTTTTAATGTTTACGGATGAAATAGTTACTGTTTCTGATAAGATGTTAGTTATTAGCGGCAACCTTCAGACAGTTAAGTAACCTGTTCATAGCAAGTCAATCGTGTTTGTAAATTAAAGCAAAAAGTCAGCGTGTCAAAACATGCGTGTTATTAGTTTCGTTGAATGTAATTAATAAACTGTGTTCTCTAACTTAAATTACTACACCGTGATTGCAATGTCAGCAGGGCTCGGACGTTTTTAGGCAAATCTGCACTAACAACATTATTAATGAGATGTTCATAGACGTGGAAAAATTCACATTATAATATCAATAAATGGGTACTTATCTAAAAACATTCCTGTCTTATTAATACAAATGCTACTACATATGTTTTTCCATAATGTGCATTGTTGAATGCAATATCATTGTGAGATGTTATCATTGTTAAAAAATGTTATTAAAGAAAAACATTTCTTTTAATGCAAACGTCAAACACATTCAAACCTGTATTATTTTGAATCGTTATTTAATCTGTATAAACTTTACAAGTCCTGTCAATTATTTATTTTTCTTCTGAACTGTAAACAGAGCTGAACAATAATTCTTATAGGTATTTAGATTATATTATAGGTATATCAGAATATACTTATAGGTATATTAGAGCATATACTTTCAAACACTTCTTGAATCTATCTACTAATATTCACTTTTTTACAATAATAATAATTATACATTTTTAAAATATATTTCTTTCTGAAAGAAAAATTTTAAAACATTTTCTGAGATATTAAAATGGCTGAATTAAATTTTTTACAACAAATTTTAACAGAATATGGGTTTGCTGATCATTTTCAAATTATTAACGAAAAACAACTGTTTTGTATACTTTGTAAAAATATATAATATGCACAAAAATAAATCATTTAACTCAACACGTCAGTGGAAAGATACATAGAACTAATGTCGATGGAATATAAGATAATTTGAATACCGACCGGCGTAGCGTAGTGGTAACACATGCGCTCTGCGTTGGTAAGGTCTTGGGTTCGAATCCCGTTTAGACATAGCATGTTTCAAAGAATAAGAATTGTCCTGGTTAATTGCCGAAGCAGCAAAGGCCATAAAAAAAATAAAACAAGTATCTCGTGACTTCGGCCCGGCCTTTATTTAAATAATAAAATTGACGCAGTTCTTCAGAGAAATCCAGACCTTCGTATATTAACACAAATTTATTCCGATGACTGCCCTGATTTTTTAAAACCATATTTTAATCAATATCGAAATTATTTTTGCAGAACCCCCGTCATTACTTGTGAAGTCGAAAGAACTCTTTCAAGATTTAAAAATATTCTTACGCCAAGCAGAAATAGTTTGTCTAACGAAAATTTAGAAAAAGTCTTGCAAAAAATAACTTGCAATTCTGACAAATTCATATAAGTTCATACAATTACCTTTTTTTATTAGTTGTTTTTTTTTTTTTCATTTTTATCCTAACATTTTCTTTTTGATCATCTATTTTTATTAATATTATATATAGTTTTTCAAATTATATATGAAAAACTTCAATACGGTGACTATGGTCGGTGTCTATATACGTAAAATTGTTTATAATAAGAAAACAAATCTTTTTTGTTGTATATACTTTTTCAATTGGATGAATATTTGAGGAGTTTCCGCCCGTAACTCCCCAAATAATACTCCCCACCCTAAAATTTAAATATTGAAATATCTCACTTATCATTTACATTACAGCAAAAATGAATGATACAAAAACCGTACGAAGTACAGGGTCTCCAGCTAGTATTAAATAAGTAAATAGATACAACAGTAACAGATCTAAACCCGCAATATAAACAGTTGTTATAAACGTTGGTTGCCTTCTGTTTAGCACCTTCATAAGATTGGCGCCTATGGCCGGGGCCACATACGCCATAACCTCGGTACGTCTCTGATTTCACCATCCTCTTTTGAATCCTTTCTAGTTTGCAAATATATTTACTAATATATTTCCAATATACTGGATACATAACTTTTTTAAATTTGGGTTTAGACCCCTAGCGTCCTTATGATTAAATAAATACTTCATAAATGAACAGGCCCGATTCTGGCGGAGGGTAAATGAATGCCACGCACGTGGCGGTTGTTTTAGGGGGACGAGCAAATGCTGGTAGGCGGCTATTTTTTTGCGGTTGTAATGTTATTATTAAAAAACAAAATGTCAATGTGAAAAACAATATTGCTGTGATATGTGTCAAAATAATTAAAAGAAGAATGAAATTAATCCCATAGTTACTTTTTTGCCTTTTATAATTTATGTCAGATTGTAAATATGATACGATTTTTTTTTATTTATTATTATTTTTTTTTTTTTTGAATACTAAGCAGTTTTATATATTGAGTTCACTTTTTTAAGGACTCCATCTGGTTAATTTCGTTACTTTTATAGTGTATTACAGACTTATGTCATTTAAAAAACACCGTTACGCTGTAAAACAGACTTTTTGGCTATGATCATTATAATTAAGATATAATTTTTCAATATGAATACTTCAAACGACAACAAATCGTCGGCTGAAAATAATAAGTTTGAGAGAGATATGATAAGAGTTGTATGTCACGTAACCTACTTGTTCCAATAATTTCCATAAGATAGCATTACCGGTATCGGAGAAAAAAGCAGAAAACCATAGTTGTATGTCTTAAAAAATAAAAAACTTACAAAACATAGTTGTATGTTAAAACATACACCCTTGTATTTTAATTGTTTTTTTTTTTTAATTCATAATTTATGGTTGTATGTTTGACATACAACATCTTTTATGTTAAATATAAAACATCTTTTTCGGGCACCTGGGTTGCAAAAAATATTAAAAAGAATAAAACAAGGTCTTGAAGACTTGTTAAATATATTTAGAGACACTAAGGTTTCTACAAATAAAAATCCGTTACCAGAAACAAGGTAATCGCTTTAAAATCTATGCTGGATTGGATGCCTACTATGGATAAATCTTATTATGAAACAATATTGCCAAGAAAGTAAATCTCAAGAAAATAATAAAAATACAATTTATTTCGTTTAATTTTTTTTATTTCGAATGTTTCAGTTTCAGTTCAAATTATCTTAATTTATCTCAATTTTTTGTAAGATTAATGTTTAATTTGTTATTATTTTGCAAGCATATTGTTTAATTTGTGTTATTAAATCAAATACAAATTTAATACGTGACTAACATTTCTTTTACCTTTTCTGGTACCTTTTTAACAATTTTCAGAAACCTAAAAACTGAAGCTTTACCTATAAACTGAATTTCCCCCCGATATTACTTTAAACTACAAAGCTGTATGTAACGTTAAGGTACTAAGTTTCGTGTTTTTCTTAATCACAAAGTTGTATGTTCATTTTTCAAATTGTTAAAATGGTATTATTAAAAAATGTTTTTTTCAAATAATGCGTTAATGACAAAAACATATCAATATATAGTTATTAAAAAAATTTATTCCTTGTATTGTAACCTTATATTGGTTTTTTCCATGTCAAAATTTTTGAAGCTTGTTTTCTCAAATGTGATACACTTTGACATACAAACTTATTATTTTCAGCCGACGAAATATCAAATACAAATATCACGAAAATAGTACTTGGAAATGCAAATAGCAGGAGAATTTTTTCTAAAGTATTTCAAATACCAGAAAGTAAATGAAATACTTTTCCAAATACTTTATTTCAAATATTCCCAGCTCTGGCAACTACCTGGTTTGCGCAGGGGAGGTGAAAAGTGGGTTTGCATGCGGGCGGCTAAGTACCCAGAAACACCTTCTATTGCACAAAGTTTGTTAACATAATTCTATCGATTATAGTAATAATAGATACTAATATAATAGATAGTATTATAATAGTGATGTAAGGAATTTAAAAATAAGGTATGAAAAATACGGGCAGGGACTGTACTTTGGTAGTTTATAAAACGATTAAATTGTGTTAAAGATATTGTTTTAAAGCGTTAATTGAATTATCTGAAGAGCGCAAGTTTATTTAAAAGTGTATATAGAGGCAGCGCAGCGCGATCCAATTAGGTAAATGTTTATTGCGAACACTTCTCGACGAACTTTACCTTATCGAGCCACATTCAACTACAATTATTCTTAGAGTTTAAGAAAGTAGAGAATTATAATTCAAACATTGCACCGGGGTAATGGCAGACAAGTTAAACGTGTCTGTTTGCTGTGAGCCAAAGGATGCGGTCTACGGAGCCTCGTCTACAGAGCGTGTTTGCAATTAACGTTACATGAAAACCCGACTGTTTACCAGTCACAGATTTCAACCACCCCCTCAATGTGTGTTTATATGGTGTCAAGGACTCAACATTTGAAGCTGAAAAACTGCTCCAAATCGATTTCATTAGTGGATTATCCATTAGACGAAAAAAAAAAATAATAATAAAAATGAAAAGGATAATACAAATATGCATTCTTCTGAATGGGTGTATATGGTTAAAGTTCGAAAGGAATTCTATTGAAAACAAGTAACCTTCACTCAATAAGTCTCCATATATATGGAGAGCATATATATGGAGTCTGGCATATATATGGCAACACTGTTGAAAGACCCACATGATTTCTGGATAGTACCAACCTTTAAACGATACGTGTGAAAATTTCATGACATTCTGACAATTAGTTTAGAAGTTACAGTGATTTTAGTGACTCCAGTTTTGTAATTTTCAAAAGAATGGATAAAAAAAAAATTCGTATGCTAATTAAACATTGTTTTTTGATGGGAAAAAATACTGTTGCCAAACAGTGGCCTAATATGCGTTATAGAGACTCTGCACCAGGCAAATCAACTATTAGTTATTGATATGCTGAATTTAAATTAATTAATTAATTTTAATTTTTTTAATTTTAGGAGCGTTGGAATGAATGTATCACTCTTGAAGGAGACTATGTTGATGAATAAAATCGAATTTCTAAAAAAAATTATGTTTTTCTTAGTTAGACCGGAGACTTCTTGAGCGACGGGTATATGATTCAATCTAAAAGGTTTTCAAAATCCAACGTTTTTATTCGTTCGAAGAGTGAGAAAATAATATTTTTTGGTTTCAATCTATCTGCCCTGTCTTTGGTGGACGCGGCCATATACAATTATGTGAATATAATCAAGTATAACTGACAAAGATAAAACCAGGGCTTCGAACCATTATTTTTTTCGTTTCGGTTTTCGATCCGGTTCAATTAAAAAAAATTATATCGGTTCGGTTCCGGTCTTCGTTTCGGAAAAAATAACGTGTTTTTTTCGGTTTTCGGTTAAGTTTCAAGTGATAAATTTGTAAATGCTTGTATTTGTATTAGAAATTTATTTTCACCACGACCGCTATAGAATTTACCAATTCTACAACCAATTTTGACTACAGAATGTTAATATTCTAACACAAGAGTTGGAATTTTATTCTAAAGCACTTATCTTCTATGCATTTTGCGTGTATTTCATTCCATCACTTGTTATGGAACAACTATTCCATGCTTGTTGTCTTTTGTTTTTGTAGGGTTACATTAAGATATATTATACAACGTTTACATTAAATAAATGCAACATAACTTCCTAACCTAAAATAGTGGCTGATGTGCGGCAAATTAAACTAAAATTAAACAAATAATAAATAAAAACATCAGCTGTGGCCACTACAGGACCAACCGCCATCATAAAGTACTTATATAAAATACATTTTAGCAGCAGAGTAAAAATAACTTGGCCTAATATTTTCGAACAGAGATATTATTTATCATGATCATGGAAAAGTTACATATAAGTATGAAAAAATTGAGAATTGGAAAAAATTTCGAAAATTCTTACAAAAATTATTCGAAATTTTTCGTTTTATTAAAAAACGATTCAAATAAAAGTTATTAATTATTGCTTTTATAGCAACTTTTGTTCATAATTTTTTTCGAAATATTTTTCTATTGTGAAATATTCACAAAAATCTTAAAATCGACACGAGTAAACTCCCATTTTTAGTCAACCGATTTTGACCAAAAGTTGATCAACTCGTGCCATTGATAGCAAAAACTTAAATATGAAGTTTCATAAAAATCCTTCAGTCGAATTTGCTCTGCACGTGTACACAGACAGACGGACAGACGGACAGACAGACGGACAGACAGACGGACAGACAGACGGACAGACAGACGGACAGACAAACGGACAGACAGACGGACAGACAGACGGACAGACAGACGGACAGACCGACAGACATCATGCTAAAAATAGTCAAAACGTTATGTAGGGACCTCAATTCGTGGAGATCGAAATCTCGAAATGTCAAAATCGGTAAGATCACAATACCTCCCTTATATATGTTGACGGTCATTAAAAATAAGTTTAATTAATTGATTAATTTGTTATTTTATTTGTTATTTGTTGAAATAATTAGTTGTTAAATTTTTTTTTCTTTCTGGTAGTCGTGGAGAAAGTAGGGTCTGTGACTCGGTTGGAAGACAAAATTCGATGTTCATGGTTCAATATTCCACTCGCATCGAATTTTCTCATTCCAACCTTGTTACAGAATATACTATTCTACTATAATTTAATAGAACATTTTATTCCTTATTTTTTAATAATCATACCAAGGCCGCTAACAGGGGGAATTCTTGGCGTTCACCCCCCCCCCCACTCCCGAAATAATAGAAGCGCATTTTTTTTAGTTATCAGTTAAAAAAATTACAATTTTTTTTCTGCTCATCAGGTTAAAAAATAATCTTAAATAAAATGTATTTTATATTCACTCACATAAACATTATCTGAACCGAAATAAACCAATGCGCAAGTGCAGCGGTGCAAGAATTTTGATACCTGTACTAACTGCGCGTGCATTCATGGCTTTCAACATTCAAAGCCATACACCCGCACGACCATGAAGTTATAGTATCTTCAAGTACGACTTGAAATTGAAATATGTTTTATTTTTTTATTATTTTTTATTATTATTATTATTATGCTCCAAGCTACATATAACTTACAGTTGCGTTCACAGCTCTAAAATTAGTCGACTATGCATTGTGCATTGTGGATAAATTTTGTACAATAAGTAAAACTGTCCTAAATTTAGTAAATTTAGGACAGTTGTAACGTTTGTGGCAGCGTTTACTATGAAAATTAATGTGTAACGCATGTTGTGACATATGTTTTTTCAAACCAACTACGATGGAATAAATACAATTATGTGACTTTTTACAAACCCACCATCAGCGAGGTCGTGATTTCTTATTAAATTTTAGTAACAAAATTATAACCGCTACTACAGCAATTCTTTTTCGTTTCATGATTTCCGAAATTTGTTGAAATTTGTGCGACAGTATTTTTTAGGTTATGTAAAGGGATATAGCTAATGTGTGTTTTTATATGTCTGTCTCATTAAAACAACGCACTAACTACACAGTTTGGAAAACTATCTACAAACGACAACGCATAGTGCATTAAATTTTGAGCTGTGAACGGTCGCTTGCTTTACCATATGACATACTTGGTAGTGACAATCAACAGTGGCCAACTCATAGCGTATAGTCTATTAATTTTAGAGATGTGAACGTAGCAGTGGCGGCGCTAGCTAGCTAGCAGGGGGGGGGGCAGGAAATATTTTTTTATCGTTTACATATGAAAATACAAGTAATGACCTAAAAAAAAAGGTCCTCACTTCTAAAATATATTTTTTTCCAAGCAATCCTAGGGAGGACAACTGGGGGCCAGAGTAACTTTTAGCCCCCATCTCGGACCCCCCGCTAGCGCCGCCACTGGAACGTAGCTTGAGATTAACGATGCGAAAATGTTTCAATCAAAATGGAAGGCATTTTCAACACTTAATATATAATAACATATAAAAAAAATATATTTAATCAAAAATTATTTCTGTTCAAAATTAAAACAATTTAAAAAATTAAAGTTGCCTCAGATATCCTGTATTTCAGGTTTGTTCCGCAAATTTTCAATAATAATAATAATAATAATAATATAATTTATTGGACTAAAGAACAGCCAACGGCTGATTACACTTTAACCTTTCGAAAATGAAAATTTTTACAATTAGATAAAAATACCACACATGTGCAAAAAGAATATCAAAATATAATATTATTAACATAATAAATCTTATATAAATAAATAAATTAAACATTAAAATTAAAACAAATACAATAAATTAAAAAAATAAAAATAAAATCAAATCAAGAAATCAAAAGCCACATAGAATTGATAGAATGTGCTTTCTCAAGTAAAACATGATAAAAAAAAGTATTAATTTAAAAGTTTATGCTTCATATATTTTTTAAATTGTGTAATATTAAGAGATCTTATATCATGGGAACTGAGTTGAATAATGAAGGATATTCAATACTACTGTTCTATTCTTCGCGTAGACTTTGGTTATCACAAGTTTTCTTGGTTTTTACTTGCTAACACATCGCATTTACGAGCGAAAAAAAAGAGTTAGACGTCGTGGTCTGCTACATTCTGTATATATTATTTTTGTAATATGTGTATATTTTTATGATTATTTATCATTAAAAAAAATACATTTGCGGAGTACAGTTCAGATCTACTTGCGCCTAGGGCCCCCAAATTAGTTAATCCGCCACTGAGTCACAGATTTCACCCCCCCCCCTCCATTGTATATATGTGTCGTGTCAAGGCCTCAACATTTGGCAGCTGGAAAACAGCTCTAAATGGATTAACAAGTAATGCATCATCCCTCATATAAGAGGTGCAATAAAACATTCAGCTTCCCTCTCACTCAATCCCATAGAAAAACTAAAGAGAACGCTGCTCTGGATAATGTCACGCAGTTAGTATACTGCCTCTGCTATTCGGACTATTGTTAATGTAAAAGCACATTTTTCCACAGTCAGCAGTTCTCAATACGTTCCCGGTTATCAGACTCTAAATTCGAAGATGGCAAACTTAGCAAGTAGTAGCAAATTCTATATTTAACTTCTTCACCACATCTTGAGCTACTGTTCCGTTTCCAGGTCTGAAATACATTATTAACGGGGGGATATTATTGTTAATAATGCACAATACATTGTTAATCGTTACAAAAACACACATACGTTTAAGGGAATATATTGTATACAATCTTTGCAATCGTAGTTTCTAGGCTCGTCCTGTTAACAACTCAAATCAAATAAATAAATAAATATTCAAATATAACAAAGATAAAACAATTGATGTACGTGGTACGAGTAGTTCAAATACGTTACAGTTATATATACGTACTAGGAAAAAAGCCCGTCATTCGACGGGTTAAAAGTAACCATCAAATTAAAAAGAAACTCTCGGTACAATATTAAAACAGTGGTGGCGTTTATTGATAAGTCATATACCGAGCTTTCTTTCTAAATATAATAAATTGTCTAGTAAACGCTCAGTTAGGCAAAGAAAATAAACTGATTAAAAATGAAACTATAAACATCTGTAAAACAATTATAAACGATAGCGAATACTTAAGCCACCTTCGTCACAGATCAGAGAAATAGAAATTAATATGGTGCTACTGCTCCATAAACTAAACAGCAACTTAGGTTATTCATATTAAATAATTAAGTTGAGTTAATTTCTTGGCAAGCAAACCACAAACCTTTAACTACATTTTTTGTAAAAAAAAGGTTCAGACTGCTCTATGAGTTTCCCATTAGTACTCCCATTGGTTATGCCCTTCACCTTAACGTCCCTCGCACGTTAAGGCGTCAAGTCGGGATCGGTGGGAGCTAAATCAATACCAGGAATAAAAGCTGGATTTCTTTGGGAAGAGCCAGTTATAACAGTGGCAGTTATTAGACTTTAAACAATTTTGTCACCACTAGGCGTGTACCATTACATAGGCCCTTTTTAGTGTTGAGCTTTCATAACAACATAATTAACAAAAAGTTTAATTTGTGAGGTGACATCCCTGAGGTGGTAAGACTATTCAAAAATTATATTGGATAGTTTTCTATTCTTGACGTGTCCTCCCAGTTGATTGAATCGGTGCTAAGATATGTTGCAGACTCGCTCCCCAAAAGGTTCAAAACTTCTTCGTTGATGCTTGTAGCATCTTCATTTCGGAGGCACAGGATGGCTGTATTGGAATAGTTAAGGACATCGCTGGCAGTCAAACTGCTTCCAGATGTAGCCGTCACTATTGATTCATTGATGATGAGCTAATCTGGAATTTCAATGATATCCTATCCTAGACACGCGGGGCTCCTAGACGGCTGCCTACACTGCCTATTAGGTAATCCGGCAATGGTGAAAAACCACTGGTATTGGAAAACATGCATGCGAATCCGTAAAAACCGAATTGTGTTCAACAGTAACAAAAGGGTAGACAATCAAAATTGCGGAAAACTGCGACACCCTGGTTAAAACCCACTGGTGCAGGCAGATAGGAATACGAAACCTTAAAAACCGGATTGTGTTCGTAAGTAAAAAACATCCCAATAAAAGAAAAAACGATTTTGGAATATTAAGCTATCATTCGGGTACCGATTTCGGAATAGATAATCAAAATATCGGAAAACTAATAACAGGGTTGTATGTAGGAATCTCAAACACCTCCAGATAATAAATTTCAACGCAATCAAACAAACTTCATTCCCCCTCCCCATTAAGATAACATGGGAAATTTTTTGGGTCGCAGGCTGCCCTCTTTTTGATTTTTTTAGGTTTTCTAGGTTATTTTTCGCATCTTAAAAATATTCCCTGGAAATCGCTTGCCAAATTTCAACTTTGTAGGTTACCGGGAAGTACGCAAAAAACCTCTAGAAGGACATCTGACAGACACCTCAACGATTTTATATATATATAGGTGGTAGTGGTTTAGGTCTTAAACCATCCTCCGCCAGGTACTGCACTTCAGGCTTACCACAAGGCAGCACGTCATACGCGAATACCTGACGGGGAAAATACACACTGCCGCATCCCAGACCTTGGAGATGAGCGGCAGCGGCTAGTGCACTACGCTATGCGTCTTCAAAGTGCGCAGAGAACCAAGCAGACATGCTTTTTGCACTCTGCAGACCAACGAGCTGGAGACCGAAAGACGCCTTCGTCCCGCCGAGGACTCCCATTATTAGAATCACAAGCTTAATTTTGTACTCCGGGTATATTTGCCGAAGCTCAGACAGGAGGTCAAAGTATTTCTCTCGTTTTTCGACCTCTTTCAAAGAAATGTTCTTCTCTGCTGGACACGAGAATTCGATTACGAACATCTCGCGTGTCTCAGCAGAACGATGTCTGGCTTCGACGCTTGAAGCGGTCGAGGAGTGGGGATATAATAATTCCAGTAAATTCGACATCTGGAATTTTCCACAACATCCTCAACGTCCCCAGGAGTGTAAGGCACGACACGTAAAGTGTCGATGCCATAGTGCTGTCGCAGGTGGTAGTATATAACGCGCAAAGCAGCATTGTGCCGGTAGATATATATTTATATATATATATATATTACATGGTATTGTGTGAAATCTTTATATATAAAAGAGAATATTTATGGATATGTCCGGAAATTCTAACCCACTTCTAGATATGGTACCGAGTTGAAATTTGGCATACAGGTAGAAATTGCCTTCATCATAACTAGAAAAATCTCAAAAAAGTCCCATTAGAAACGAGAAATTAATAATTTTGTTTTTAAATATATTGGACCATTGGAATATCTATTAAACCGTCAGTGAGAACACGGGAATTTCCCTTCAATAGTTGGTTGTACAATTATATTGAGATCGGGAATGTTCGGTCAAAATCGTAAATGGCTTAAATATGTAGGAGTGGGGACGCATTTAATCTCGGTAGTTCGTGCGGGCAACATCGCTCTGAGTACAGTCGGTAGAAAATCTAGCAATGGTAAATATGCCTTTTAAAAGTAAGTTAAATGGTCGCGCTATTACTAGCCAAAGTCGCGAAATAATTTCTTATATTTTGACTTTTATGAGGGTGGGGAACCTATTGTTTCTTTCAAATCAGTTTTTGCTTGAGTAGCTGCTGCAACAGGAGTAACAAGAATTTAAAAAAAAAAAAAAATCTATCAAGGTGAACCCTCGAAATTTTCTTCACCTAGAAAAAGTGTAAAAAGGATCATACGAAAAGAAATATAGACTATTTTGATAAAGGAGTTTTAAAGTGAACTATATTAGACCTGCATACAACAGAAAAAATAGTACCTAGTCTGTCAACTATTTTACCAAAATTTTAAGATTTCACGGGATATGACGGGAGATCGAGAGACACCCCGATGGGAGAATTACTATAGGCATCTTTAAAACAGTTTGTGGCCTCCAGTAATATGACATTTCGCCTTAAAAACGCTAAAGAATTATCTCACTTAAATTATTTGTGAACAAGCACATATTTATACAACGGTAGAGTAAAACAAAAAATATATAATTAGACCAAACTAAAACTATTCGCACCAAATCTAATTTGAACCCATTCCGACATGGGCCCGGTCTAAACCGGCTACGGCTGTATATTTTCCGGTAGCGAAGCATCGGGTACACTGCTAGTAGATATATATTTGTTAATTAACATCGATCGGCATCATGATTCTCGAGTATAGTTAGTGCTTCCAACCACCTTCAAAATACGAAATTTCGTCTTAAAAAAACTTTTCTATAAATGAGATACGTTCGTAAATTAGGACAAGTTATATTTTATTAAATTCATATTTTGGTTAAGGTCCTGCATGCGCCGTGAAAGGTAAGTACGGTCCTGCCAGTTGTCGTGCGTGTTTTAAAACCATCCCTTGAGATGCTATTGCCCACAATCCCCGATAATTTGTCGTGGTTTCAATTTTTAAAATATTTTAGGATTTAATTAACAAAAAATGTGAGGAATTTAAAAATAAATTAGCACAGGTTGTGTGTAGAGTTGAGATTGGAAACCGTTTTCCCGTTAAACGCTAGTTCAATCAACTTAATTATTATACTCAATTAGTAATTTGTATGTGAGTGAATAGGGCCGGTGGTGTGTAACGAGTAGCTAGTGAATAGAGCGAGTGTGGCTAGAGGCGGCACACTCAGATAAGGAAATAGCTTAGGAGCGAGTCAACGCGAGTTTGCCAGTCAACATATCAGCCCTAGAGCAGGCTACCAGCATCATAGTTTTTAACAACCACTCATGAGATTACTCAACTCACTTTCATATCTTAACTATCACAATTATCCTCCACAAGAAAAATAATTTTTAATACAATCTTTTCTTTTTGTTCAGACGTATTATAGTATTAGACATAATCCTCCTTTGTTTCTGACATAGAATATGCAGAATAAAATTGATTGTTGACCGTATTTTGTAAAGAGAATTGGCGTTTTATTGGGTTTAGGTTGATATAAAAAACATTTTTAGCTTAGCTGACTTATATCTTAAACAATGTCACAGCTTGTTAGATGATAAAGATATATATTTTTCCGTTAAGCTAACTTCCAGTAATATTGTAACGAATCGGTTAGTCAGCCCGGACAAATGACAATCTTTCGCAAACCACCCGTCGTGAGAATTTCTTTAAAAGGGGTTGTAATCATTTTTTTAGGGATTTTAAAGGGTACTTTGCAGTCAACATTTATGAGTATTCAGATAATAAACTAAAATTATAAACCTTACGTTTCACCACGTAACTTTAGAAATATATTTTTTATGGTTAATTGTTCAAGAAGACATTTGTCTTCAGAATTATTGCTTAATAATTTTAAACACTAGCATCTCCTTGAACAATGCTTAAACCCATTTTCCTAGAAACGCTCCTAGACCTCTTATATAAACTCCCATCTCTCTGAAGACGAGGACAGAAAGTATTCGGTCCGGTTAGCGTAAACATCTAAGTTGTTGAATTTTTAGAGGCACTGTGTCGGCATTCTGGTGGACTACCCGATTCTGTTTATTGTTATTTTATAATTACTTGCCTTAGGTGATCAGTGGAAAACGGCGACAAATTGATGTAAAAATAGTAATCAATAAGAAGAAAAAATAAAAGAATAACTAACTTCAACAATTAATAACGTGTTTCAGTTTTACGACAATTTATTAACAATGTAGCTTGAATTTTTGACACAATGTCAAAACTAAAAATACCGATCCGGAATTCGGATAGTGTTGCGATTCGTCTGCTTAGAGCAGGGTCCGAGTTACCATTAGGCGGCCGCCTAGGGTCACCACGGGATAGGGCGCCGGAAGGCCATGAAATTTGGACTTTTATCTATGGAAGTATGTTTAGAGGGCGCTGAAGTGTGTTTGCCTAGGGCCGCTAAAGACCCTCGCGCCGGCCCTGGTGCACGATTTTAACAACGGGGCTAACACTTTTACCGCGGAGCCTCTGGTGCCTATGTAAAACTGAATGAAATTTACCGAAATAAATTAAATTAATTGCTAACCATTTTTTCGTTACTATACACAAACGAAACTGTCACAAAATGACACTGATGTATTCTACGTAGCGGATATGTCCTTGACATTGCCCTGTCCGATTTTTAAATTCTTATTTAATATATGATTCTAATTTCGCTTATACGTAAAATTAACTGTTCAAATTTTCTGTAAAATACTGTTATAAATCGTAATAACTACAATTTGTCTATTATTATTCTACGGATGGCTGTAGGAACTTCTTTCTATTTTAACACCCAAAGAACAAATAAATTCTTCTCTGTTATTAGCTAATCTGTGACAGCTACTTGCCTGAAGTCATCTAACCATCGCTTTGGGGACCTATGCTCTTCTTATCACCTCTTGGTCTCTAATCAATATGTAACACAATTTTTCACGTTACGTAAGTATATCCAAGATACCATCATACCAGACAAGGGCAAGAAAAATACTTTCAAAATAAATATTTAAAAAAATTTGTAATGGGATATCTAATGAAAGCTCTGGATACGTGAATTAGCAAATAAATTTTTATGCGATTTTTACAAAAGTGTCAAAAAACTTAAGTTAATATCCCCGAAGGGTCGATATATAAATTTGAAAAAAATACATTGTCGTCAATTATTAAAGATGAAGGTTTTTCGAAAGATATAAATTTAAATCATTGTAAAAAAAAAGCAAAAAACAGCATTAGATTAATAAATGAAAAAAAAAAAACTGTTTTTTGATACTGATTGTTACACGCGCAGAGGTAGCGCTTCCGCTTCTTATGTTAAAAGTTCCGGGTTCTAATCCCGACCAGGGAATGAATGTTTGTCTTCGTTTCACCTTATCTTCGGTAAAAAAATAAATAAAAAATAAATCATCGTTCATCCAAATTTGATAGAACACTAAAATTGTTTCGAAGCTGGCTAGATAGATAATCCCAAAGACAAATCATTAATTAAAAAAAAAAAAATACTACGAAACTCAAAACTAAATGTATTATATTTCACACTTCACAATTTTTAATATATAACCTACAAAAAAAGATAATTATAGAAGGTGATTGAATGATAAGTTTTTTGCTGTTTTGAAAGAAACCGAGACAGATGGAGGGATGAAGAGAGGACGGATTGATAAATGGATGAGAAACAGATAGAGGATTTGTTGTTTTAAACTTTCATCCGCCCGGCATCATTTGCTCAACTCTTCATTATTTTTTAGGAGACAAACAACTCCACTGACATGACAATTTTTTATGAAAACTTTACTGAAGAATAAGTTTTAAAGTATAGGGGCTGATTATTGAGGATCATAAAGTGAATGTGTGCCATTTGTTCGTGAGACATTTGCGTGCGATCGTTAGGTAGGGAAAGTGACAGTTCACGGGCCATTTGCATGAGATACAGGGCAGAGGCAAGAGGCAACGCCAGAACTTACATTAATCGCCAGGCGCGCGGAATATAGTACTTACCCGCTACAACAGGCTATACCCAGAGCGTTTCTATTTAACCTAATTAAATTCTACAACTGCCGCGTATGTTTGTGCCCCGCTGTTAACTGTCATGTCATCCACCTACAATCTGTTTACTCGCTATTCCCGCTCAACAACATTACAACTATAATATAACCGAGATGTTCTCGATGAAAGATTTGAAGAAATGTGGCGCAGGTGCTACAACCATGAGCTATACCAGGAATATAAAGAACCAGATATAGCTACCACAATAAAAATAGAAAGGCTGAGATGGACGGAGCATCTAGAAAAAATTATACAGAACTCGCCAAACAATTAAAAAGGTTGACACCATTGGGTAAAAGACCAAAAGGAAGACCGAAAACAAGACATTTTGATCAGGTGGAGGAGGGGACCAAAAAACTTAAAATAAGAAATTGGAAGACGCAGGCAAGGAGCAGAGAAGGATGAGAGAATATTCTAAAACAGGTTGAGACCCTCTAAGAGTTGTAGATCCAGTGATGATGGTGTTGAAATTCTACAACTGCCACGTATGTTTGTGCCCCGCTGTTAACTGTCTTGTCATCCACCTACAAATCTGTTTATTCTCTATTCCCACTCAATAGCTCTACAAGAATAATACCTAGCCTTACCATAAATATTGTCACAAACTTGTGAAGTGCGGTTCACTGCCGCCGTCCTCAATGTTAACAAATATTTAGGTAGGCATGAACACAGAAGTCAGTGGCCGCATTCAGCAGACTCATCGGTGAGGTACCGGTTAGTAAATTTTTTCCTGTATGCATACGTTGATCTACCGATGAGTTATAATACCTACTCACCGGTCGCCATTTTATTAACCGGATTTCATTTACGGTTAGTTGCTAACCGGTGGAAATATTGACAGTATATTTGTGGTGAGAAGGAAAAGGGTGTTAAGTCAATTTGCTTAGTTTCTGAGGAGACTCATTTAAAGAACAAGTTAAGCTTAAAATTACTTTAAAGGCTTACATTAAAATCTATTTAATAATTGTTCAAACAGATATTCAGTTATTATATTCTACCACAATTACTTCAAAATAATTTTCATTCTTGGTACTTCATTTCGTTTTAATACAGGTATATTTGTATGCGTTAGTTGTTCTACTTAATTCAGCACTAAATTTTAATCAATTCCGCCTTAATCAAATAACGTATCATTTTTTATAAACTTTGTAACAATTTTTTCCAAAAGACACAGTTCATTTGTTTATTTCTGTCATTAACGTCAAAAATAAAAATATCTCCTGGATAATGGCCTCAGTAGCTAAGTCCAAAAATTAAAAAAAATAAATAAATGTTTATTGAGACTAGAACTATTGAGACTTGTGGTTGATAACCACCCCAGATCGGGTCTTTCGCGCACCTTAAGGACAGATAATCTGGTGAAACCGGTGGCGCCTCTTATTCGTAGGAACCCGGTGAGGAGTGAGGAGACAATCAGTTATGGCTTATGACAGGCGCGCACACAAGGGGGTGGTCCTCGAGTCCAGACTCCCCCCAGGAATGGAAAAATAATATACTTATTTAATACAAACTAAGCAAAATAAAATAAAAAATCACCTTTTTATTAATAAAAATCAAATTATAATCAAAATTACTTCAGCGTTAAACGGACAACCGACACAGGAAAGTGGTTTCAACCACTAGAACGACAGGGTGTAAGCTACAAGTTCACGAAAAGTTCATGGTAACGCGCCGAGGATCCAGAGGGGTCATTACCCTACTTTCGTTAAGATTTGATGGGATCTGAACTATAATGGTACCACTAATCTTCATTTTTACGAGTAAGAGGTAAAATCGCTGGCCCGAGTCTACCAGGAAATCGAGTTGGAGTCGACAGTTAAAGAACTAAACAACTCCTTCTTAATTGGTCACTACTGGAGTTTCCAGCAAATCTCAGCACCCGCCCATAAAGCGATGACTATGCAGCAGTGGTTTGAAAGCACCAGACTTAATTTCTCCTGCTGATTAGCCATCTAGCAGCACTGACCTTAACCCCCAGACTAAAAATATTGGTTCGTGTTTCAGGACATGGCCTGCAAGAAGAGACACCCAAATATATCCAGTCTGAAAGGCTCCCTGATGAAGGCAGCGGAGGATTTTCCTGTAGAATCCTTCGTAATTCTGTTGAGGAGCAGACACAGAGACATATGAGTTGTGTGAAGGCCAGAGAAGGGCATTTTGAAAACTAATTGGTGATTCCTATTTAAAACGCATCAATGTTTTAAATGTATGTTCTAAAATAATATTAAATTATCTTGTGGAATTTCATTGAAAATTTTAACAGTATTTATAGTGAAACTGGGTATATCCGAGTTATCCTCGATGAAATACGAGGGTTGCCTCTTATATTTCAGGATTGCGCTAAACTAGTGCTGCCATCGGGCAACTGATGCGTCTATCGTAAACTTTTACATTTTTGACGGTATATGTACACATAACTTTCTGACGTACAAGCTCTATTTGTGTTGTTTACAGTAACTTGAAAAATTGTATATTATAAACCTGATCTCTAAAAATGGAATTAAATTGTGAATATTTTCCAGCGATTATTTTTTACAACTTTCGACGTAGATTAACCTAACAAGAGTACATCGACGAACTTAATTCGACTTTTGGTGATTAAGCACCATCAAGGACTATTGTTTATCGATGGTTTGCCGGCCTCAATTATGGCCGTAGTTCGCTTAAGGATGAATTTCGTGAAGGTCGTCCAAAATCGGTTGTTGTTCCGGAAAACATTGATGCTGTGCGTGAAATGATACTACAAGATCGTCATGTGTCTTATCGTGAGATTGAGGTATCCTTGGGCACTAGTGGGACCAGCATACATTTACTATTGCATGAACATTTGGTCGTCAAAAAGATTCGCGTTGGATCCCACATAATTTGACAATCGCAGTGGAAAAAGCTTCAATCGGAATGGAAAAAGCGCTTCGAAAATTGGTTGAAACGCATGCAAAAGTGTATTGATCTTCATGGAGAATATTCTGAAAAACAATAAAGCCACTTTTGTTGAAGAAACAATTATTTTTGATCACAAATCCCGAAATATAAAAGGTAACCCTCGTATTTGAAGGAATGTGGCGCAGGCGTTACAACCATAAGTTATACCAGAAATATAAAAGACCAGATATAGTGACCACAATAAAAATAGAAAGGCTGTCATGGATGAAACATCTAGAAAGAATGACACAGAACCCGCCAAGCAAATAAAAAGACAGGCACTATTGGGTAAAATACCAAAAGGGAGACTGAAAACAAGATTTTTTGCTCCGGTGGAGGGAGACATCAAAAAACTTTAAGAAATTGTAACGCAGACAAGGAGCAGAGAAAGATGGGAGAATATCCTAAAACAGGTTGAAACCCTCGAAGGGTTATAAATTCAGTGATTATGATGTTGAAATTCTACAACTGCCGCGTATGTTTGTGCCCCGCTGTTAAATGTCATGTCATCCACCTCCAATCTGTTTACTCGCAATTCCCGCTCAACACCACTACAACTATAATATACCCGAGATGTTTTCGATGAAAGATTTCTAATTGAACATTCCTGTCGCCTTCACCCGAGCGTGTCTTGTAAATAGTGAAGAGCAGCGTGTTAATTTTTGCCGTGGCTAAGCAGCGAAAGTTGTAAATAGCCACTAGACAGCGGTTAGCTTTTACGGTACATCGATCTTAATGTTTGTAAAAACTCCGGGATATTTGTTTTTAAGACATTCTTTACGGAGAAAAATACTGTTCGTTTTAAATTAGTTTTGCGGCTCAATTTATTAACAATACATTCCTAACACAAAGACTTAAGCTCATTTAAAAAATTAATGTTTCACATATTTCAGAATTTCGTAGATATTTAGTAGCTGAACCAGCAGAATTTTAAATATCTGGGAAAATATTTTTTAGAATAATCACAACAAAAACAACAATTTTTTAAAATTCATTGTTCGTTCTTAAGAGCTTATCTTACTAGTGAGTATTAAGAGATTATATTTATATTTAATTAAATCTAGGATATCTACATTTAATTAAAAAAATATATATTTTTAAAAAATAATTCGACCTGTTATCAAATGACATTTTCACATTTTAAACCAGCTCATCTTTTTAGCAAAAATTGTATCAAAATAATGTTCTTTTTCGTTAATTTACGTATCAGGATTTTTCCATCGATACCTCAAACAAATTTTCAAATACATATATTTCAAAAAAATATAATTTTCGAGCGGTGTGATTTAAAAAAAAAGAAGTCTCCCCCAATGTACAATTTTCTGCCAGATTTCCGTTGTTTTTAAATATAATTATGGACCAAAATTCGAAGGACAGAAGTAGAGAGAAACAATAATGATAGCTACTTCTGATTCCGCTTTAAATTGAATGTACCTATTGAATGTATAATTAACAATACACATCGGACGTATTCAAAAGTTATGACTTGCCTAAGCAACCGTTAGCATACTCCATTTTATTTTCTGACAAGGTTTTACCGCGTATTTTGACTCTTATGTTAACTTTTATTTATTTATTATTTATTTGTATTTATCATTTTCGACAATCAGGTACGTTTTTATGTTTTTTATAATTTTTTTATATTTTTATTTTTATCATCATTTGATCTATTTATATTTTCAAAATTATATTTTTCTATTTTCATATTTTTTTATAGCTTGATAATGCTCGAATAAGCGAAACTAGTCGCAATAACTTTAATAAAGAATTTACATAATTAATATTATATTTATTCGGTGGAAATTCCAGAAAAACCAGTACAACTCCTGAATGTAACTATGTTTAGAACATAATAATAGAAATCTTTAGAGCAATGCTTCAAAACGACATCTTTATCATATCTATAACTTTCGAATGTTAATCCGAACCCTATTTTAAATAAATCCACTATGATTTATTTTTATAATTGTGTATTTGACTTACTGGTATCTGCTAATGGACTTAGTTTACAGAATTATGAAGGCTGCCTTACCTGAAAAATAAATAAATATATTAGGCCAATCACTCAATAAACCTACTTAAATAACTAAATAACTACAATTCAGTTTTTTAAAGAAGTAGATGTCTCCCTTGGTCTCCTACAACTTTGTTCAACAGTATTTTATTGTAACTATAATATTAAATAAGTACATAGTTATTCAGGATTTCTGATTCGCAAAGCCTTAATACATATCTAATGTAGAAAGTAAATATCAAAATACTGCCTCACTGGGAATCGAACCCGTCAACCTAAGAATTTCGCGTTCTCTTTCTGGAGCCACTAGATTACGAAGGCATGTGATTGACTATAGATATGGAGTCACAACAAGTTAACACTAAATATCATATACTCAATCACATGCCTTCGTAGTCTAGTGGCTGTAGAACGAGAACGCGAAATTCTTAAGTTGACGGGTTCGATTCCCGGTGAGGCAGTATTTTGATATTTAATTTCTACATTATATATGTATTATCGCTTTGCGATTCAGTTATATTGAACAACTATGTACTTATATTATATTTATTTGTGTAAACACATGAGACAGTGTGAATTTTAGATTTATTTAGAATCTAGCTCTGTAGCTATAGAACGAGAACGCGAAATTCTTAGGTTGACGGGTTCGATTCCCGGTGAGACAGTATTTTGATATTTAATTTCTAAATTATAATAATAAAGCTATTATTGGCGGTGGTGGGTTTCGCTGTTACATCCTGTATATGTTACTATGGACAGTGTTAACAAGGACCGGCCAATTACTGGTTTAGCCACGTAGAATGGACCATGACGTCTTTAACCGTCCAAAGACGTCATTGACATGGTATATTGTGAAATGTCGGTATTAAAATATATATATATATATATATATATATATGATCAATTTAAATAATTAGATTAGGTTTAGTTAGTAAAAATCTAGGACAGCACAAGTCGAAAGGCAAGAAGTAAGCTTAAAGGAGTTTGTGTAAAAAAGAATATGTATTTAATTTTTTTTTTTTTTTACTCCAATTCCTTTAGGCTTTCTTCGAACCTTTTGTCTTATGCTGTCCTAGATTTTTACTAACTAAACCTAGCCTAATTACTTAGTTTTTAAGTACAGAGTACTTTATTTATGCCTGTCATTGTCCGGAAAATGTTACATTGGCTGCCGAAAATGGTAATTGACATCAATGCCGGACTATGTCGAGATTGGCCATTCATTTCAGGAATTGATACTTTTGGCCCGTCAATGTCATCTTTGTCCGATTACGGTCATTGGCCATAACATATATATTTTATTATTCTTGTGGTTATTACCTGTGTACAAAATCCATACTGGTTATTCCGCAACCAGTCTCACATATATGTACGCTAGGTCTCGGAACAATACGTTTCAGGCGCGAGTATCTTCATCCAGATGAATATTTTTAATTTAGAAGAGTTGCTTGTCAAAGGATTTTTTTTATTCATTTATAATATAAAAGAAGTTTTTTAAATTTATTTTTGACAACACACGACTTCATCACAATATTTCATTTCACTAAAATGACATTTTGTATGTTATTATTGAATTTATAATTGAAAAGACTTCAATCACGAAAAAATTACATGAAATGTTTCATCTGGAAATTATAATTAAATGAATTTCTAAATGAATCCGATTTATATGTACAATGCAACTTAATTTTCATATTTCATCATAAAAAATAAAATGTAATGAGATGTCAAATTTACTTTACACAGTAAATTAATTTTATTTGGATGTTTGCAAATTGTTAAGGAGTGTTTGAAAGAAAATATAACGAGACAAAACAGTCAATTTCATTGCCTAAATTTATTTTTCGACACATTTGATGAGAAAGAATCAGCCTAAGAGAAAAAGAGTCAGTTAGATAAATATTGTAAGCGGTGTTACAAAAAATTCGATAGCTTTCAAAATCAGTACTTAAGGGTGCGCACAATCGCACAGTTTCCTATACAAGACTAACAACCTGAAATAAAATTAGTAACAATCTATACATCAAAATTTTCAGCGAATTTTTATCTACCTAATAGGATATTTTTAATTGTCAAAAGAACTGTCATGTAATTGTAAATAAACAACTTGCGTTATAGACGCCATCTTGTAAACCAGTCGACGCATATTTGTGTACCATGCGGCAAATTGTAGCTAAAGCTTCATTCTACAAATATGTTTGGAGATAATTTGTTCTATTGTGAAAATGACTTATAGTTATTGTACTTGGTAATCTACTTTTGCCGCCACTTCGAATCTGCCGCGGTTCTCAATATAGGTGCGGCGGATAAAAATGTTTCAATTTATATAAAGAATACTTGTACCAAGTGGCATTTCATTATCATCAAGTATAATATTTTTCGACGAAGGCTCTAAACTATAAACAATCATGTCGAAATAAATGTTAACGTATTATTTGAACATTACACAAAACTATATATATATAAAAATTATTTGAAACACACAAATATTTTTAAAAAATTACAGAACATTGTTGTGTAATACCTATTATTAAGTTATTTAGCAATAACATTTTTACAATAATTTTTTCTACAATCAAAAATATCCTATTAGATAGATGAAAATTCTGTGCAAAATTTGATGTTTAGATTGTCACTAATTTTATTTTAGATTGTTAGTTTTGTATAAGAAACTAATAATCTCTGGGGGTTGTACGTAGCGTTAATTTAATTATAATTATTTAAAACTAAAGTTTTCGATCTCATCGAATTTTTTGGTTTTTGATTTGGGTTTACAGTCAGAATAGCTTTGATTTAATCGTGGAAATTTTTGGGTGGTAGTTGTCTAATTTTCACACGTATAAGGTTAAAAAAATTAATTGAAAAATAATTGATGGAGTTCCTCGATTTGTTAAGGCGTAAGAAGTTACCACGAATATTGTTTTTTAACCAACTATTATGGTAGTGGGTTTTACTGCAGGTTGGGATTTTTTTTAGAGTTTGGTGAATATGGAGGACGCAGTAAAAGATGAAAAGGGAAGGTGGGACATTATATTGAGTTTTTCAAAATGATTCTTACAATTCTTACAACCTTACGCTGTAGGGCAAAAATTCTCTAGTTTTTAGTTTTTAATTAGATATATGGTAGACCTTAGTTTAAGGCTCAGAAACTCTGTATGTTGGTCACATCGTAGATGGGGATCTACATGTGTACCAAGGAAACTTACATACGTGGAATTGTCATAGTCATGTGTCTTAGTAGTTATGATTAAGCTTTGGGACTTGGTAGTGTTCAAGGATAGTTTATTGCTGGTGAACCAAGAATTAGCTCTGTCAGTTAGTGAGAAATTTTCAGATTGAATTCTGTTAAAATTTTATAGTCAATATGGTTGTATCAACCGCATAAAGTATTGATTTAGAATCCATGAAGGACGAGAAGTCATTAATATATATTAGAAATAGTAGTGGGCCAAGTACTGAGTCTTGGGAAATGCCGAGAAGAAGAGGAAGGGTTTTGGATTTGTTACTGCTGTCGATTCGATAAAAAAGGATTTAAGCATGGCACAGCTATTGGCTTCAAAACCATTAAAGGGAAGTTTGTCTAGTAAAATATTGTGAGAAATACAATCTTAGCAGTAGTAGCAAATACAGTCTTAGCCCGAGCGCTCATTGCGCTATTATAATAATGATATATTGAAGATATGACTTAGAAGGAACATAATTTGAATACAGCGCTCACTGTTATGATAAAGTTTAGTAACAATCATATCATCGGACGAAAAAGACTCCTGATTTAAAATGTTAGATGTATAGTTATTAATAATTAAAATATAATAATTATTATTGAGGCAAAAAAATAAGCATTTTGAAAAGATTATATCATAACACTAATATAACCTGAACGTTCTGATGTTCTGAAGTTCTTTTGTAAATATATGTAGAGGTACTTACGATGGCTCCTACGAGGGCTACCTTTTACGTTTTTACAAAAACTAAGAAAGAAAACATTTTTTTTTTGACCAAATTGTTTTATTGTTTTTCAAAATATTCGCCTTTAAGATTTATATACTTTGTTATAAATTTATTTCGTAGTAGGCGTTTTATTCTTTTGGTATTGTATACAGATATAGCAGGCTAGAAACAAAATGCTGGTTGTCATTAGTTGAAAAGAATAAACAGACAAAACAAATAATACGAAACAGTAATCTTCAATGTGGTATTGCAACGTGATTATTAGCGTATATAATTTGTTGCATAACAATTATAAACTATAAAATTGTTGACTCCAATTGTGGAGAATTTTTCCCAACATTGAAGAAGGGTTCATAACCAAGAATATTATTCTGATCGTATTTATATTTGAAGCCGCACAACACCTTAGGTATGTTCACAACATAAACTAAACAACCAGTAATTGTTGCACTTGTCTGTATGCGATACTAACTTCTACTACGATTTTCAGGCTTCTATTTCATATCATATTTCTTCACTCCCACCGTCGACGAATATCAGAGATAGAGTATATACATGTGGATATAGCATAGGAGTTAATTAGGAAATGACTTCTTTTTTAAATGTTAAGTTTACTTTATAGTCACTTTGGTCGACCATCGCAAAATTGCATTGTAATCCAATTTAACTCCTAATTTATAACTATTATCGTTGTTTCAAATTCAATTGTCATTTTTTTATCTACAATATATTTATTTTATTAAATTTCAATAAATTTATTATTTCTCTCTCTCTTTCAATACTAGACTTGTTGGTCGGTCTAATAGATAAAGATATTTAGACCAGCTGGCGCCCGGATAATTTACAATTAATTAAAATAAGAACCGCACGACCGTCTGCACTGTTAAAAGCTGCCGATGGCCTAAAATTTTGGTAAAAGAATTTTTTCAAGCGTTCAAAGCAATTCTCGAAAAAAAATTTCCGCTTTGAAGTTGGTATCTCAAAATCATGGTTTTCGAAGGCTTCAACGGCTTCTTGAGGTGATGAAAATCGCTGTCCACGCATTTTTTGTTCGACATTGGGGAACAAAAAAAATATCGTTAGGGAATAAATCAGGTGAATACGGGCAATAAGACATTAATTCGATGTTTTTCTGCTTCAAATAATCAATTGTTTGACGTGCTGTGTAGGAGCTTACATTGTCATGATGAAGAATTTCATGTGACCATACGATATTGCGCCATTTGAATGTGTCCAAGACTGAGCTTCTTAGCGAATTTATCAATTTTTTTACCTGTCTCTCATTTAATAAAGGAAGTTTTCTTACTTTTATGACTTTTTTTGAAAAGAAGTGATAATTGGAAGATTAAAACTTTAACAATATCTAATTGTGCACGATTCACGATGCACAAAGATCGAACGATTTTTCGATCTGTAATCGATGATATTTTATTTTTCTCGCCATTTGTTTAAGTTTTTTTGATATAAGAAATCTTTTTACCGATCGCCAACATATATGTATACCTAAGGGAGGTATTGTGATCATACCGATTTTGACATTTCGAGATTTCGATGAATCTCCACGAATTGAGGTCCCTACATAACGTTTTGACTATTTTTAGCATGAGGTCAGTCTGTCCGTGTACACGTGCAGAACAAATTCGGATAAAAGGGTTTTTATGAAACTTTTGACATCAATGGCACGAGTTGATCAACTTTTGGTAAAAATAGGTTAACTAGAAATGAAAGTTTACTCGTGTCGGTTTTAAGATTTTTGCGAATATTTCACAACAAAGAAATATTTTGAAAAAATTCATTTAATAAAAGCTGCTATAAAAGCAATAACTAACAACTTTTATTCGAGACATTTTTTGATAAACCAGCATAAATTAAACAAGTACTTTGTGATGGCGGTCGGTCCTGTGATGGCCACAGCTGATTTTTAACAAAACGTTTTACAAGAGTTTAGTATTTTCAAAATTAGCTTACGTCGCTCGAGTGTAAAGTGTTTGGTTCTAGCCATTTTTACTGTAAAACCATCCTGCGATATTTTTCTTCCCCGGCAACGGCCGCATAAATAACAAAGTCGTTATACAAAGCTGTTTATTGTCATATTCCGAAAATAGTCGGACAAACAAGAGTAAGTTCCTTGTCATAAGAAGTAGAGATATGTTGGTGATTGAAGAGATAGACAGGGTAAACTGAGTGAAACTGGCTTCTCTGATGTTGATATTAAATGAAACATAGTTGCAATTAAATTGGGAAGCATTCACTAAACATGTGTAGATGTTACATGATATCTGCCATGTGTAATTGCTTCAATTCGCTAACGAAGCCGAGATCGTATCGCCTGCGAATTAGATTAAAATCTTTACCTTGCAATTCGCTCTTAGCTCAATCCTCCGCATCAAAGTACGCTTCATTACGGTTCATTAAAAATGTACGAGTGTCGTACATGCAGTAAAGAACAGTAACGCATAGCGTCCTGGAAGATTAACCCTTGGTGTCGTTTCGTGTCTAGTCGGCTTCAGTTTGACCTTTTCTAGCATAGAATTTCACAGAGCGGTCAGTACGATTAAGGCTTTTATTGATTTTTATCATGAACTAGTTGGGGGTACCCGTGCTTCGCTACAGCATTTAACCACTTCAAAACGTTAAAGTTAAATATATAAAACGATAATATAATTTGTAATTAACTATTAGGCGAAGGGAAATAAAGAATTCTTCATCAGTGCCATCTACTGGAAAATTCCGGACCAAATAGCGACAGACATGTACAACTTTCAACATTTCTGTGCATGTCTACACTTTACACTGTGATAACTTCGTTATTATCAATCCTTGATGTATAGTGTAAAACAATTTATGATTCTGCGTGAAATGCTCAAATTTATTATTCTAAAATAATTGATACATCACTATAAAACTCCGATGTTATGCACCCACAAACTTTATAATACAACTATTACGTTTAAAAATAGAAAATTGCCCAATACACGATATCGCTACATGGCAGGTATATGGTCTCACGGACTTTTTTTTAGGTCTAGTTAAGATCTATATTTTTTGTATGCATTGTGTCAATATATCTCTTAAGGTTTAGCCAATGTAATCAATTAAAACTGCACGGATAGTGTGAAACTGGTCTACCCCCCATAACGCCCCTTAGGGGACATGGATGAAGTGGGAACCCTCACTAAAACCTTTCTTGGATTATTTTATCCCCCTGTACTAAATTTGGTGAAAATTGATCTATCCTTTTGGATTTGTATAAAGAGCAGACAAACACAAATTGGTTTTTATATACAAGAAAACCCCATTGAAAATACCGCTGAAGCTTATTGTGAAACATTGATTCGGCTATGGTGTGCTAATCGTCGTCGAGGACTACTGTCTGGCGGAATAGTTTTACTGTACGACAACGCTCAATGAATTTCATTGGGACATATTTCCGCAACCACCACTCAGCATTTCATGTGATTATTATTTTCCCATCTGAAAGACTTTTTTAGTGATAGTCGACTGGAAACTGACGATAATGAGATTTTATAATATATTTAGTAACTAGCTGGACTACCCATACTTTGTACGATTTTTGTAATGCACATTTTTGCTGTAACGTGAATTATGAGATATTTCAATTTCAATTAAAACAAAAAATAATCGTTTCTTTATTCTAAACCACTCTTATGTAAGTTAGGACGGGGCTAATAGTTCGTTGGGTAAAAAGAACCATCTTGTGTATTTGTAATGCTGATTGTCCGTTAGCATATTGCGTCTTAGGATGGGAGAGGATTGCAAAGTCAGTAAGAAAGTGATAAAGAAAAGAAATATCGAAAAAATAAACAAGTACAAGAAAGATTTTACAAGAGTCTGATCATGATAATTCGAGTTCTGAAGAAGAATAATTCTGTTTAATCTGCTGTGAATCATACTATGAGAGCGTGCCAGGAGAAGGCTGAAAAATTCAGTGCACCGCTTGTCCTTACAAGCGGTGCACTGAATGGGCTCATGAAAAATGTTCCAGCAATTCCATAGCTCTTTACTATGTTTGTAATACTTGTAATTCCGATGAAGACTGATTTTTTTACTAAGTAATGTAATTATAAGAGATAAGTCATGTGCAATTTAAAGATATTAATTAATAATAAGTTCTTTTTTGTTGCTAATCTCTCGTTTCAAATGTATTAATTGTTAATTTATTAATTGTTGTGAAATATAATAAAAGATCTGATTATCAAAATAATTTTGGTGCAATTATTTCCTTCTATTCCTTAGACAAATTAATTTTACTATTCTTGGCCCAACTTACTTCGTAGCAGGAACTTTTAACCCTGCTAGTGGGGCAAAGAGAGACCAACAACTTGGCCATTTAAAACGTGCTTATCACACAACTTAAATGAGTGTATGCTCTGATATTTGTAGTGTTTGTAGCTATTGAATGGAATTACTTGTGAGTCCAAAAAAAATTTAATCCTAATACTTTCGTAGATATGCACAAATATAGGTAAAATGTCACTTTGTGCCCCGCCCTATCCTAAATATTTTTTATGTTAAGTAAATAATAAGTGAGATACTTCGTTTATAGGTTGCCCTCCCAATAACTTCTCAAATATATATCTTATTAAAAAATACACTGAAGAGAAAAAAAAAGTCCTGAATTACATTTTTAATTAAAAGTAAATAATAAGTGAGATAAGATTTTAGTTTTAGGAGGAATCCCATAACTCGAAAAACTATGTAAAACAAAAAAGGTTTGTTTTCTTATTGTTGTATAAACAATTTTTGTCATATGCGTTTTTGCAGTTAAGTCAACAATAAGGGAGATATTTCAAAAGTTTAGCTTTAGGGTGTCCCCTGTAACTCCCCAAATATTCATCAAAATGAAAAAAATCAGAAAAATAAAAGATTTGTTTTTATGAGCTATTTTTGTCATCTATGATTTTGCTGTTTAATAGTAAATAAGGGAGATATATGTATATTTTAGTTTATACCCCCCCCCCCCCCCTGGTAACTCCCTAAATTACATTTAATTGCAAAAAAAGATTCAACAAAAAAGATTTGTTTTCTTACTCTGTCAATAATAAAGGTGAAGTTTTTTAGTAAACAGATTTAACCGCCCCCCAAAAAAATTGCCATGCCTTATAGCCTATGTACAAATCATAGTTTTACTCTATTATCATATCAAATTACGTAAATGTCCAGCCGTTTTTGCGTGAATTTCGAACAAACAGATAGACAGACAAAATTTGTTTTTTTTCGGATATTGTCCTATAATCATTTGAAACGTGTACAAACCAAATATGAGCCCGAAAAAATAAGAAAACATATATAGCCGCCAATTTTATGAATATAGATTAGATAAATTATGCTCATGCTATTCAAGTGATAAAATAAAAAAAAAACATGAGTCCATATTGTTCAATGATTCAGTTAAATTACTTTTTTAATTCGTTACTCTTTTAATTTTTTCAAATATCTGCAAATACAATGATTTACTTCGGCAAAACAGGGTAGAATCTTTTTAACTGCTAGACAAAATAAAACCCACTGTGGAAGAGTTCGAGTTTTTTAGCACACATCTCAGTATAATTTATACTAGTGTCTTATCTAAGAGCCCTTGAACGAATCAGGAGACGTGAATAAAAAGCCGGGGGTAAGGGCGGAGCACCCCTTTTTATTGTTATTTATGGGTCTGTTCAATTTACGAGCGCTGTTTGTCAATCGTGTGTTTTGGAAACGGTCTGCCAGTGACAACCCCCAGCCACACACACACACACACACACACACACACACAACCAAACCGCAACCCTTCAATTCAATTCCGGAACATTTTTGTCTGCCGTCGTATTATTTCCAAAACTAACTGAAGTATTCGTATTTCGTACGAAATGAAGGAATTTTTATCACGAACGAAGGAAATTATGTATTGAGCCAAATTAAAAAAATAAATAAATTTATTTTAACACAAAAAATTTGTTTGCTTATTTCCGTATTACAAAGATTTTTTGTTGGCATTTTTTAATATATCTGGAGTAAGTCAACCCTTACTTTTTATTTTTACTTTTCATATGTAGAGATAATTGAGAAAATATATTCTATATAATATATTTCCACGACTATATAATTTATAAGGTAATGAGCTCATTACGTAACAGGTTGAGCTGATTACATAACAGGTTCAAGCGGCAATGGCCGACCGTTGCTAGGCAACGTGATACATAGGTTGAAAGCATATGTCAAATTATTGTTAGTTTGTAAAAGAAACCGGATTAAAATTAAATAATATAGTTAAAGTCGTCGAATTTTGCAAATATATTTTTTGATAGACATTGATTCCCTAAAACATAAAATTATCTAGGAATGCGCAAAAATAACCAATAAAATCATAGGCAACTGACCAATGTGCGGAGAAATTTTTACAACTTACTTGGTTTCAGCTTAGCAGTGAATGGCGACATATTTGAACATTTGCTATAATTATTATCTAATTAATGGGTATTTTTTAAAAATATTAGGATCTATTATAAGAGGTGCGTTCGGCATAAGCTAATAATCTACACATTCTGCATAAGAAACGTTCGGCATAAAATTTCTGTGTGCTCTGTGCTGCACGAAGATCGTTCGGCAAATATCGTGCAGTGCAGTTTGTGTTGCGCAGTCGTCACAAGTTCAGATCGTGCGGCAATCTGTGCAATAGTGTTTTTCTCGGTTACAATATAATTAATTATTTCTACAAAACAATATGAGTGAAAACAATCAAGATATCATTGTTTATGTCTGCAGCATTTGCAAAACAAATAGTACAGACATGAACCTCATGATGAAACATGTAAATACACTCAAAAAGACTCAGAATATTCTGGATACAAACTTTCAATTGTTTTGTAGTCATGTTTGGAACAGCACTATCTGCATATTCAAACACTTTTTTTAAAATATTTTCTGGTTTGGAAAATTCATTTAAATTGTCTAATCAAATAAAAAAAAAATTATATTACTTAAAAGCATCCCAAAATTTTCATGCGTCATTTTTATATTATCGGACAAAACAAATAGCAGGAGACAGACTTTATGTAATCAAACAGACATAATTTATTTGTTTACAAAAAAAGGTTAGAATAACAAGTTTAACTGCACAATCTGTACAAAGCGTTCGTCTTTGACTTTCTTGCACAGTGTGCACAGTGGTCACATGACAAAAAACTTGCACGACACAGAGTTAACACTGCACAGTTATGCACCTTAGCTTAGATATGTGCAGCTGTTAGCATATTTTTTGTGCATATAGTCTGGGCTATGGGGAGAGTACCGCCATTAGAATTCCAAATAAGCACAGTGGGAAAATAATATAATCTTTCCATAAACTGTTATTTTTGTTAAAATTTTTCGAAAAATTGGTCTTTTTTGCAATGTTTATCTTATTTTTCCAATTAAAAATAATATTTATTTGGAATCCTAAAGGCGCCGCTGTCACCATTGGCCAGACTGTCATAATATAGCATCTATACTGGATATTAGAGCAAATTTGTTATGTTTTTCACTGCGCATATAATCAAGGATTTCAATGCATATTGTGTCGCTCTTCAAACATAAGCAACATAAAAACCAACGCATTTAAATGAAAACTGTGTTTATTGTTTTGTGTAGTCCGTTAGCAACTAATACTTATTTTCTTACATAATCACACCTTCTCATACCTTGTGACGAGTTTCTGAATATACTAGAGATGCCGGAATAATTAAAGATCACTTGGCATAAGCAGAGCCAGCGCGAACGTTTAGGAGCCCGGGCCAAAGCAGCCAAACTGCGCCCTTTTAATAAATAGTGCAGTGGTGTACCGAAGAAGGGTCATGTTCACCTCCCCCCCCCCAAATTGTTCAAGGACAACAACATCAACAGAAATAAGAAACTTCTAATCCGATTTTCATTAGTATTTTCTTTTATTTTTGTATAGCTACATAACCCATCTGGTCAGGTTTTCAGTAGTTCAACTCGTTTCAGTAGTTTCAAAGTTATAATGAAATTTACACGCGCGGGCTGTATGAAATTCATGTTTTCCGTTCATATTTAACACCTTTTTTGATATTATCAGCGACAACATACGTTTCGTTAGTGGCAAAGTAGGTACACGATTTATACACTATTCAGAAGTCACAGTGTCACCCCCTGAAAATAACGCGTTGTTTTGCGGAGTCTATGCTTCTCGAAAGGGCAATTCTATGTAGCGTGTTCGCGTGTCAAGTAACAACTTTTACCTGCTAGCGACTAATAATACAACTAAAAACATTGTTTTTAAAGAGGCTCTTTGCTAAGTATACTGTTCAGTTTAATCCTGGGCTTTCACTTATTTACAGTATTGTCTTCTGTCCTGTCACCTAATTACCTAATTAGTTAATTACGAGTAGGTATGTTGTAAGTTCCAAAAAAATGGAGGTCAATAATAACGAACTGTCCCTGAGCGAAACCGGGCGGAGCAGCCAATAAACATATTTATATAGAAATAAAAAATTATATTTTTGTTCCAAATAAAAAGAAGTGAAATTATCTATTGCAACCCCCCTTAATAAATTTCTGGATACGCTACTGAGGATGTGTATATTTAGGAGCTCGTTTTGGCGCCCCTAACAGCGTGGCGCTTTGGACCTGTACCCCTCTCGCCCCTGCCTTTCGCCGCCGCTGGGGGTAAGGACTGTGCGGAAAAATGTATCAATGAAATGCGTCAAAATAAGCTTAGTCAAGGCAGCAGCGAGCGAGCGATTTCGTGCAAGCACTTTCACAACGAAGATTAATTCATACATTTGGTCCATGAACAGCCATCATTTGACGATGATTTTAAGAAACGCGAATTTGAGAAACCTAATTATTGAATACAGTTATTACGTGGCGGGATTTTCAATGATATTGTTCATGATAAAAATCGATAAAAAGAAAGTAAACTCAGTGCCAGTCATGACCACACTGAAACCAATTAGATACGAAATGCCGAGGATTGATCTTTGCAGGTCCTAGGCCCAAAAGTTCTATACTTTGTGGACGAACCTTGTTAACTGGTAAAAATAAAATATTTGATTAAACTTGATTATTTTGGGCGATATCTTTGACGCCACAAGTTAGAATACTTTGAACATTTAGACAATTAATTTAGTATTTTTTTTTTACTGTTTTAATCAGAGGATGTCGTGCATTAAGAGTTGGAGTTGCGTAAGGAATTGAAATATAAAGATATTTTGCAGGGGCCGCTTTCCCGGTAATCCCGGTACTGCTGAGTGCGTGCCACTAATTAAAGATGGCGGCTAATACCCGGCGACGGCGGGACTCGTAGGATTATCTCACCTGACCTTCACGCCAACTGCCGCGATTTAAGAGAGCCATCTCTGATTACCTCCTGTTAATTACTTTCGCTACACCTCATTATACACTCTCTGAACATATTATTAGATGCACCTTCCTTTTTAGAAGTTTGTAGGTATAACCAAGAAAAATTTATACTGTCACTCATTTGTATGTATGTCTGTCTATTCGGTAGAAATTATGACCAAACGGCTGGATCTAGAAAGGTGAAATTTTGCATACTTATCAAACTCTTTGACTCACATATAAGAAAAATACTGAGACCTCAAAAAAGCGTATCTCCCTAAAAATAGAAAAAATGTACTTTGTATATTTGTATTTTATCTATAGGCTATTCCAAACGTTTAACCGGACCTAAACTGAATTTTTATTTTTGTAAGTTGTCACGGGCTGACTTTTTAACAATTGAAGTGAGCTTTTGTTTAATAAAAAGACTAAAATCCTCATTTAAACGTTAAAAGTTACACCTTTCAAAATCTAGTTGCGCTCAAATCAAAAAGAAAAAACAGACTGTACACTTACTGTATCAGTTTAGGCCCAGTCACACTTTCTCTATCCAGCAGTGGTGGCGCTAGCGAGATCCGGGGACACTCCCTAATCACTGTGGCCCCCAGTTGCCCCCCAAGGTTTTTGTTGTTGTTATCACTTATTTGGCCATTACTTGTATTTTAGAAGTGAGAACCTTTTTTGGGTCATCACTTATATTTTGATTACTTTTTTGCTGATCTATTTTCATGAGTATTAATAACGATAAAAATGTCTGCTCTCCTCATATATTCCCGCCCGCCCCCAGATTTTAAGGGCTAGCGCTAGGGCTACTGCTATCTAGGGATTTTAATGTGAATTAATAGAAATCAGGAATGTTAATAAAATCAAATTGTTCAATAATAAGTTTATTTTAAAGTTTTTAAATAACATTATTTCGCGTTTATAGTAGGGGAAACTATTGTACATTGGCACTCTTTTATATTTTCTAAATTGTCATACTGTAGATTGTAAATATTTATTTTTAAATTTATAATACTAATGTAAAATTAACTTTGATTTTTTCTCTATCAACTGAGCTCCTTTCATATTATTCTTGTACCTTGGAACATACCCTCTTACACAGGGGTGGCCAACCCAAATGGTCTTGCGGGCCACTTTGGAAATGCATCATAACTCCGCGGGCCGCATATACAATTATATATCCCCATATTAGATTTAGACCCACTATAGACATTTTTTCGCAGTGAAAAATTTCGAGTTATTATTATTGTGTTTACTATTATTCTTACATGTAAACATAGATAATATAATAATAATGATACTAAAAGTAAATTTTTTCTCATAATTTCGACAGTTAATTTTTGAATATATGGATGCACAAATAATGTATTTTTTTAATACATTGGTTTTCACTACTTCGGCCATTATAAAATAAATATATTTTGTAAAAGTGTAATGAATCTCGCGGGCCGGAAAAATATTCGAGGCGGGCCGCGGGTTGGACACCCCTGCTCTTACATATTGAAACATATTGAAAAAATCAGCTGTGGCCACCACATGACCGACCGCCATCACAAAGTACTTGTTTAATTTATGCTGCTTTATCAAGAAATGTCTCAAATAAAATTTGTTAGTTATTGCTTTTATAGCAAATTTGTGAAATATTCGCAAAAATCTTAAAACCGACACGAGTAAACTCACATTTCTAGTTTACTGATTTTTATCAAAATTTGATCAACTCATTGATGTCAAAAGCTTAAATATGAAGTTTCATAAAAATCCTTTTAGCAAAATTTGCTCTGCACGTGTACACAGGCCGACAGACAGACAGACAGACATCATGCTAAAAATAGTCAAAACGTTATGTAGGGACCTCAATTCGTGGATATCCATCGAAATCTCGAAATGTCAAAATCGGTATGATCACAATACCTCCCTTATATATGTTGGCGGTCATTAAATTCATGTTAGTTACTATTAATAATAAATAATTAGTATTAATTATTTATAATAGTGTAGAAGGGTTAAATAACTCATAATAAAGTATATCTTATTGTATTACAAAAGAATATTTTAATGAAAAATATTAACTAAACTCATTTTCATTAAATAATTTCTAAGAAACCAAGTTATCAGAATTTTTACAGTAGTTTACAAAAGTATCATAAATATAACTATCTTAAATTGTAGGTACTAAAAACCAGGTAAAAGATTTGTTCCAAGGTACAAATGCGTTAAATCGTGAAAATGGCGAAAAACTGAATAGGTTATGTCTGGAGTAGAAAATAATGTTGTAGCAATATTCACTAAAGCCACAAGCGGTGGCGCATCCAGGAATTTTTGTTAGGGGGGGGGGGGCGGAAGACAAAATTATTTAAATTATGAAAATATAAAGTGATGACCTAAAACAAAGGTCCTCGTCTTTAAAAATTTTCTAGTGTGTTAGGTGCCCGGGCCCCCCTTCTTAGGGGGGCCCGGGCCCCCTCCCTTGGTGTGCCTTCATATTTAAGCTTCTGCTATCAATGGCACGAGTTAATCAACTTTTGGTAAAAATCGGTTGACTAAAAATGGGAGTTTACTCGTGTCGATTTTAAAATTTTGGTGAATATTTCATAACAGAAAAATATTTCTAAAAAATTTATTGAACAAAAGTTGCTATAAAAGCAATAATTAATAACTTTTATTTGAGACGTTTTTTGATAAAAAGAAAAATTTCAAATAATTTTTGTAAAATTTTGTCTCAATTTTTTCATACTTATATGTAACGTTTCCATGGTCATGATAAATAATATCTTTGTTGTAAAATATTAGGTCAAGTTATTTCTACTCTGCTGCTAAATAAATACATTATTTTATATAAGAACTTTATGATGGCGGTCGGTCCTGTGGTGGCCACAGCTGATTTTTTTAAATAACTTAATAGGAAGCAAACTGACAACAAAATAAACCAACATGCTACTGTCTAACAAAATAGATACAATACACATTTTACATAGCATAGAGCAGAGTTTCCAAACTTTTTGAGCCGCGGAGCACTTTTCACGAGAAGAATTCGTCGCGGAGCACTATCATTGCTATATATATAGGCAACACTAGCAAATTGCGGAGCACTAGTAGACGCTCGGAACACCAAGTGCTCCGAGGAGCACGGTTTGGGAAACTCTGGCATAGAGGACCTAGATGTTAGAGAAGGTCAGAAACTTAAGTGTTCCAAGGTACATTATGCTCAAGGTATAATAGGCTCCCCTACATTAAAATATTGTTTTTTTTATTTTTGCACTTTCTTGGTAGTTACACTTTTTACTAATGCCTTTTTCCTGAATTTTCGCAATACATGTCATCAGTATCGAATATATTTTTTTTAGCTTCAATAAATAGCATTATAAAATGCTTCTAGAATATACGAGTTTTTTTTTTATTTTTATTTTTGTTACCTTTGCTGCTTCGGCAATTAGCCAAGACAATTCTCATTTTTATGATAATTCCATTCCTGAACGGGATTCGAACCCGAGACCTTAGCAACGATCTCCAAAGTTCATGTTTAATTAACCGTTTGTTCATTAATGTTTCCATAGTTTTCACTTATTATTATCACATACCACTCTTTAGAACGTAATGTGTTAAATTTTCATTCTAGTGCAAGGTCCATTTAACGGAGTATTCACATAACCAAGCGCCTACTGTAGTAATTCTTTTCACCTATCAATCTGAATTATGTTGAAACTTCAAGGAGCGTCAAATAATATTTAGAGATATGAAGATAATATTTTTGCCAGGTGTTTAATTATTTAAATAAAATTCGGCGAGCAAGTGATTGTGGCAGGGTCATGACAGTCACGATTTCTCGGATTCCAGACATTGTTTGTATGTCTAAGACCGGGCACACCCAACTACTTTATCCAAGTTGGTTTGTAAAGTCATCTCAAGTAATAATTCCCCCCCGTTCCGCTCTTCCAATAAACTCTATCGACCTGCATCCACTTACAATCTGCACTTTATGTAATGCAATATCGTATAGCTGCTCGATTTTACTATGCATGCTTATACGATATGATTTTATGGAAGTATATTCAGCCATTGATTATGTTTAGGTAACGGGTTGGCTTCGATTACCAAGGGCAGAGTAAACACCATAGTTTTCACAAGTTTCTCAAACGAACAATCTCAAATAAATTATTAACAATCTGTGCATCAAGTTTTACAATGAATTTTTATCTACGAGGGTTATCTCTTATATTTCGGGATTGCGCTAAACTGTGCTGACATCTGGCAACTGACGCTTCTATCGTTCGGTTTGACATTTTTGACGGTTCTCAAATCGTTTTGACGTACGAGCGCTAATTGTGTTTCTTTACAGTAACTTTTTCATCTCAGGTAAATTTCATCTAAATTTCATCTCAGCTGAAAATGGAATTAAATCGTGAATATTTTTGAGCGATTATTTTTTACAACTTTTGACGTGGAGTAACTCAACAACAGTGCATCGATAAACTTAATTCGACTTTTGGCGATGAAGCACCATCAAAGTCTACTGTTTATCGATGGTTTGCCGACTTCAATCGTGGCCGTAGTTCGCTTAAGAACGAATTTCGTGAAGGTCGTCCAAAATCGGTTGTTGTTTCGGAAAATATTGATGCTGTGCGTGAACTGATACTACAAGATTGTCATGTGACTTATCGTGAGACTAAGGTATCCTTGGGCATTAGTGAGACCAGTATACATTCACTATTGGATGAACATTTGACCGTCAAAATGATTTGTTCGCGTTGGATCCCATCATATCGTGTTGGAAGTGCCACAATCGGAGTGGAAAAAGTTTTTCGCAAATTGGTTCAATCGCGTGCAAAAGTGTATTGATCTTCATGGAGATCTGTTTTAAATTATATTGGCACATCTGAATAGTTCTGACAAATACAGCGATAAGACAGGAATTTTCTTCAATTTGAATGATTGGATGGCTGTATAAACAGCGTGCACTTCGGTCAACATCGTTTTCTTCAGTGACCGAATTTAGGTCTTTGCCAGTCGAACGTCAACGACTTCGTTATTCGATAACACATGTTTTCTGGTCTTATATATAAAAACGAATGAGCCAACCTTTTGAGCCGCGGAGCAGTTTTCTCGAGAAGAATTCGTCGCGGCGCACAATCGTTGCTATATATAGCAACGCTAGTAGATCACGAAGCACTAGTAGACGCCCCGCGGAGCACAGTTTGGGAAACTCTGCTTTAAGACATATGTAGGTGTATTTATTCTTAGTTAGTCTCTTTCATTTTACTTTTGTTTTTGCATCACTCTGTAATCATCAAAATGCCACAAAAAACTTCATCAATTAGAACACTTAGAAATAGAGCAAAAGAATGAGAATGAAAAAGGAAGCCAACATTAGCTCATTAAGGAATAATCATCCGTTAGAAATCAGTTTTGGTCCCATTCATTGGACCCAGTATACGCTAGTTATGACTTGGTATATGTTTGTTTTTTTATTCTGTAGCGTAGCAGTGGATGCTACTAGTAATTCAAGAGTAACGAATTAAAAAATACACCTGAATAAACGAATAATGTATGGTCTTTACAACTTTTTAAATAAAAATAATACAACTCTATCAACGAACAACCATGGTCCTGTAAAATACGGAAAATTGCTGTCTGATACCTATTATTAAATTGCTACAATTAAAAATATCTTCGCTAAGAAATTCGCCTCCAAATTTGGTATAGATTGTTATCATCATTATCATCATTGGCGCGACAGCCCGAAGTGAGCAAAGGCCTCCTGTTTCCAGGATTCGTGACTATGTTTTCAATCTATGTAGATTCAGGAGTAATATTGTCATGTAGGGAAAATAAAGTTAAATGGTCAGTATTACGTCCATTTTTTAGCGTACACAGAAAGGCACCTAGAGTTTAAAGCCGGTTGCGAAGGTTTCCGGCTAAATAGAACCTATAATTTGTATAAATATTTTTACACAAATTATTTGACATAAGCAGGAATTGAACTTACGTCCGTGCCCTTGATTAGCGGACAAATAGCAGGTACAAACGTTTTAAAGTTTCAGCTACAGACTTGCCAATGTATACATTGTTATGAATATTAATTTAGATTATCAATTTTGTATAAGTACTGGTGAGAATTATGGCGTTTACCCCGTCCTTAAATGTGGAGCCATGTGATGAACCTAGTTACGACAGGAAGTGTCGACTATCAATATTCTTGGAGCGCTGCTCGTGTGAATTTTATTTGAATTTTATCGAATTGTGCATGCATTTTATAGCAAACGCCGCATTCAGCAGAAGTTGCTGTTATGATTTTTGTGTGTTTCTCTCGTGGGATTCGCGACTCGCAATTCTCTCCCGGATGGTCCAGTCGGGATTTGGGAATGAGGTAATCACGCCTCTTGTTCCGGCGGTGAATAGCTGAATAGGGACTCTCCCACTCCTGTACTTCTTACATCTGATGCCCTCAGGACTTATCCTTGCTCGTTTTTAACGGCTAATTTTGGTTGCGTCTTAAGAACTGGTCCTTATCGTTATTTTTTATGGAGGTTTAGATTTTTATAATCTGCTCTGAATTATTACTAAATGGAGAGGAAGGTAAAAGTAATTCTGAAGTTCAGGTAACTTTGTTATATTTTAAGATAAATATTCCTCGGTGGCCTACATCCCAGTCATTATTTGAGAAGTGAGACATTTCATTAGTAGAGCGCGGATGTGATAAATGTTTAATTATATTAGTTATTCAGCAATAAAACAGCAGCGTAATTACAACTCAGACCCAGTTATCTCGAAAAATATTAATTAACAATCAAACAGATATAAACTAACTAATAAACTGGACGGTCAATTTAATGGTAAAATAGATGGTCGCAGAGATACTGGCCAGTCATTAGTTCCACCGGAGAAACATTATTATACCGCACAAGTTGACGAACCTGTACCTCATACATTTTTAGGAATCCGTAAATATAATCAAGAAACCCTAATAATGTCACTCATGTGTCTGTTTGACCGATAGAAAGTTGAAATTTGGCACTGTTTATACTGCTTTTTGACCTGCATATAAAGAATAACAATCATATTTTTAAAACATCACTAAAAATTTAAACAAATATGAATTGTTATATCAATGGAACATTTGACGATTCTTACCCAGTGGCGGGGCTAACTCTTAACATCTGGAGGGGCTAGGAAATATTTGAGTAAAGTCTGGGGGGGGCATAAAATATTTGAAGAGATAACAGAGCAATTTTTAGTCCCCCCCCCTGGATCCACCACTGTTTTTACCTAAAACCTAACCAGATAATGTAGCTCCAGTTCCCGCTCCAGCAACCCGCATGAAAAACAGCAGTTCTCGAGTAATGGGTTAAATACAAACCGAAAAGATGGATTTTGTAACGTCCGCGCGCCCAAATATAATTATATCTTGGGAATTACAAATTTTAAAAATTATTTCATTTCCGATTAGCATTGAATCATATACCGACTTTGCCGCTAACTAAACCTATGTTGTCGCTGATAATTTCAAGAAAATGCTTGAAATTTGAAGGGAAAACATGGATTCCGTTTTACCCGAGCGCATTAATTCCATTAAAGCTTTGGAACAACTGAACTGATTTTGATATAACCCAGCCGTAAACCTGACCAGATGATGTAGTTAAAGATAAAAAACCCGCATGAAAAACAGCAGTTTTCGAGTAATGCGTTAAATACAAACCGAAAAGATGGATTTTGTAACGTCCGCGTGCCCAAATATAATTATATCTTGGGAATTACAAATTTTAAAAATTATTTCATTTCCGATTAGCATTGAATCATATACCGACTTTGCCGCTAACGAAACCTATGTTGTCGCTGATAATTTCAAGAAAATGCTTGAAATTTGAAGGGAAAACATGGATTCCGTTTTACCCGAGCGCATTAATTCCATTAAAGCTTTGGAACAACTGAACTAATTTTGATATAACCCAGCCGTAAACCTGACCAGATGATGTAGTTAAAGATAGAAAAAAAACGCATGAAAATCGGATCAGCAGTTCTCGAGTTAAAAGCACACATACGGACAGACATAAAGACAGACAGACAGGAATACAGTGGCCTAAAAGTCGCGCTACCATAGGAAAAAATTGAACAATTTTCTTTTTTTTTCCTTTCAGTCAAACATTTCAACCCTTGTAGATTTGTTATGGATAAATTTAGCACATCCCAAAGAACCAAAATCGTAGAATTTTATTTTGAAAATCGTCAGTCCATTGTACTCACACGTAGAGCATACATGCGTCATAATCAAGTGAGGAATCCACCCTTAAAATCGGCGATAATCCATCTAATTCATCGTTGCCAACAACAGGGATCTGTGATCGACTTGCTACGAGTCGAGAGAACATGCGAACCCCGGAAAACAGGTCTCGTGTTGAGCAAACTTCTTAGAGGATGAGCGAGGTAATGCAGTAACGGTAACTGGGGCCCGATACCGCGAAATGTTAGAAAATTTTGTCCGTCCAGCTGTTCAGAACACACCTGAGATTTGTTGGCAGCAATATGGAGCGACTGCCCATACCGCGAGACAGATTATGCAGCTCCTGAAGGACATGTTTGGAGAACGATTAATTTAAAAAAATGCCGATTTCAACTGGCCTGCGGATTATCCCGATCTAACCGATCCATATTTTTTTCTTTGGGTCTATCTAAAGAATTGTGTTTACAGAACTAAACCCCGAAATATCCAGGAGCTGAAGGAAAATATTCGAACAGAAATACGAGCAATGGATGGAAATGTACTAGAGAGAAAATTCCAAATGTTATATTGTCATATACAGAAACCTTATTTCATTTAATAATGTGATAAAAAAGTCATTCAGTCTCTAAATAGTAACGCCAGTTTTGGGCCACCTGTATATAAGAAGACGGTCTTTGTTCCTCGATTTAACATACCTAAATTATATCGTTTTTGTATTTTCAAAAACAGTACAGCTATTCAAATTATTAAATGTCTTATTGACATTGTATTGTCTTATTGATATAAATATATTTGTGAACCTTTACGCGCGGGGCCTTTTTTAACCCGAAATCAAATTAGTCCACTCGGCCTAAGACCGACCCTGCGTCCCTTCCACTGGGCTTATTTACCGTGCAAACATCGGGAAAAGCAAATAATACGGCCGGCTAATTTAACTAATGCGCTGATCCGATAAATAGCGATATAAAAACACGTATCAGAGTGTGTGTGGGGGGAGAGGGTGTCATTCGGACACGCTGCCTCGCTTTGCCTCACGGCCAATTAATAGCTCGCATCTCGCGACAACCCTTTGCCCTGAGATTCTGCTGAATTTAACCTTTTTTACATTCAATCCATTCCGTGAATCTTTTTTTGATTCCTGCTTTGAAAAATTTATTGGGCCAATGAACCTTGTTTTATTGCCTCTATCCAGTGGTCCTCCACAGTTTTACACACTGATATTTAATAAAATTTGCTGTATTAGTTTTAAATAAATTATGTTTAATTTGAAATGAAATAATTTCATATATTAGCTGCAATTGTTCCGACAGTATTGAATCAATTCAAATGTTTAATTAATTAAAAATTCATTAATTATGTACGTGAATTAACAAATTATTGCAATCAGCCGGGGACAGAAGTGGGAAGGGGGTAGAACGGTGTTACGGCACTTGTCAACTTTTTACTGTCCCAGATTGCAACACAGATTTTATCTATCTATTTTAACAAATTGCCTTTTTACATTTGATTAATTATCTTTTAAAAAACAATAATTGTCAGTATTAGACTTTTAATTAATCTGGAGATTGGAACGTGTGTTTGAGCTCAGATCGTCCTTGTTCACAGAAGCCTTTTACATTTTTGCTCGCTGACGAACATATGAATATTTCAAGATCTGCGATCAACAATACCAGTGACCTTACTATTATTAATGTACGGTAATTTAAACGCGCATTCTTCCTACATTTGTATCTTATGTTTATGTAAAGGGAACATGCCGGAAAATAACTCTCCTTATTATTCATACTATTTTTTTTTTCTTTTATGAAATTAGCAATTTTCTTTTAACAATACATCTATATAAATGTTGAAGATTTGGCGATTCTAGGCCATTTTTTATTAAAATCTGTTCAGTAGTTAGTTATAATGAATTGCCAAAGTTATAATTTAATGAATTGCGCACGAGTGAAACGAAATTCATGTTTTTCGCTCATATTAAAGCATTTTCTTGAAATTATCATCAACAACAGAGCCGAACAAAGCGGGGGCGGAGGGGACGACGGCCCCGGGAGCACTAAGGAAAGGGGGCGCTGACGCTTTTTGTAGGGCGCGCAAATTATGGGCGAGGACCTTTTTCTTTGCTCATCACTTGGATTTTGAGAGGTGAGGACCTTTTTTTACTCATCACTTGAATGTGAGGACTTTTTTTTTATTTGCCAAGGGCACCAAAAACATTGCTACGGCTCTGCCCCTAACGCAAGTTTCTACAAAAACTAAGAAAAAACATTTTTTTTTTTTTGGAACAAACTGTTTTATTGCTTTTCAAAATATTCGCCTTTAAGATTTATACACTTTTGCATGCGTTCAAACCAATTCTCGAAACATTTTTTCCACTCTGAAGTTAACATCTCAAAAACATGGTTTTCGAAAATCGCTGTCCACGCATTTTTTGTTTGATATTGGGGAACAAAAAAAAGTCGTTGGGATAAACCAGGTGAATACGGGAAATGAGGTATTAATTCGGTGTTTTTCTCCTTCGAATAATCAATTGTTTGACGTGCTGTGTGGAAGTTTGCATTTTCATGATTTTCATGATTTTGTCGATGACTTCTGGCAAATAAATGGTTGTATACAATTCAGCATTAACTGTTCTCCGATCCTCTAAAGGAAAAGGGTTGCGACATGCCCAGTACAACCGAAGAAACAAGCGATCATTTTCTTGGAAGTGCTTCGTGAATGAACACATTTTGTGGGCTTCGGTTCATCTTGGCCCAAACAGTGAATTGTTGCTTAGTTTCCGGTTCATATGAATAAATCCAAATTTCCTCACTTGTAACGATGTTGTATACGGATTCTGTAGAGCCTAGGTTGATTTTTTTTAGCATTCCCTTACATCAATCAACACTAGCCTTTTTTTGAGCTTGCGTCAAATTATCAAATTATTATCAAATGCACTGTCCATTATTTTCTACCACTTTGGACAAACGCTCAGGCAATTTCATAATGCCATCTCTCCAGAAGGTTCCGTCTTTTCTCTCGAAAAATCTGAATTTTGATATCGTCCAAAGATGCGAAATTTTTACCATTAAGGGAATTTTGTAGAGAGCGGAACAAACATTGCACCATTCGACCATTTATTCTGCTTTCTACAAAATTCCCTTAACGGAAAAAATTTCACATCTGTGGACGATATCAAAATTCACCTGGACAGATTTTTCGAGAGCAAAGGCGGAACCTTCTGGAGAGATGGCATTATGAAATTGCCTGAGAGTTTGTCCAAAGTGATAGAAAATAATGGACAGTACATTTGATAATGAAAGTTTTTTTTAGAATGTATATTTTATTGAATAATAGGTGAAAAAAAAAAAACGAACGGATTTATATAACAATCCAATAATTATTTATATTTTTAATTTTTAATATAGTTGCCTTTGCTATTGATTGCCTAAGTACCTAGTACAAAAATTAATAAACACCTAGCCCTGCAAATGAAACTTTTAATAGGACCCAGCGTTTTCAAGACCGTCCTGGGAAGCGACATTGTTCTTCCCCGTATCGAACATTGTTGCATTGTGTCGTGAAAGTCAGTGACGCTGATTGATGTATTTCTGTATCTTTGTCCCAGCGCCTGTCTGTATATCTGTGTGTTACCGCGGGTTATCGCAATTACAATCAGTGTATGATGTTCTTTCACGTCAACCCATGCAGCGGACATCTATCATGTGAGACCACTCCATTCCTGCACCTCCTTACACTTTTGATTAATGTGCTACGCATTGAATAGAATTACTCTGAATGAACGTTATGAAAAAATCTATTTTGATGGTTTAATAAATTTGTTAGATTTATTACGGGTCCGTTTGAATAAACTACGTAATTTATTTATTTATAAGGCATAATATGAAGGGCGTATGATTGATGTGAACTTTCTGACATCTACAATAGATTTGTTGACCAGACAGTCTCTGACAATTTTGTGATTCTTTTTTCTAACAGCACATCTTTCTAAATAACATGTTTCATATTATAGTTCATTTCAATCAAGAATGCAACTGATAGAAGCCACACCCTTTTCATTGTTTATAACGTCAAAACTGCAGTCAGCATGACAAAAAAATAAAAGCTTTATTAAGATTATTTGACTGTCTACAATAAAAAGAAAAACATACAAGTATAATACCGAGTTCCCTGTAACCTCATAAAAATTAAATTTTAACTATACTAGGGTTGCCTTTTATAATTCGGGATTTGAGATCAAAAACAATTATTTATCAACAAAAGTGGTTGTTTTTCAAAATATTCTACATGAAGATCAATACACTTTTGTATGCATTTGAACCAATGTTAGAAGCACTTTTTCCACTCCGATTGAGGTATTTTCCACTCCGATTGTCAAATTATGTGGGATTCAACGCGAACAAATCTTTTTGACGGCCAAATGTTCATGCAATAGTCCCACTAATGCCCAAGGATACCTCAATCTCACGATAAGTCATATGACGATCTTGCAGTATCAATTCACGCACAGCATCAATGTTTTCCGGAAGAACAACCGATTTTGGATGACCTTTACGAAATTCGTCCTTAAGCGAACTACGGCCATGATTGAAGTCGGCAAACCATCGATAAAGAGTAATCCTTGATGGTGCTTCATCGCCAAAAGTCGAATTAAGTTCATCGATGCACTGTTGTTGGGTTAATCCACGCTGAAAATTGTAAAAAATAATCGCTCGAAAATGTTTACGATTTAATACCATTTTTAGCAGAGATGATTTTTTTCAAGTTACTGTAAACAATACAAATAGCGCTCGTACGTCAAAACGTTTTGAGTACGTATACCGTCAAAAATATCAAACTTGTTATACTTGTTAAAACAAAAAAGTTAAAATTTAAATTAAAAATCAGTCATATAGTTATCACAGGTGTGTAATGTGGAAGGTATACTGCTCTCACACCTTCCACATAACACACCTGTGATAAATATATGACTGTTTTTTAATTTAAATTTTAACTTTTTTAATATGTTTACTGTGATATTATTCTACTGTGATAAAGCATGTGGTATGAAATTGACAATAATTTGGAAAAAAAGAAGACCATTGCTTAGATTAATTAGATTGAGTAAATAGGATTGATAACATTACTTTTAAGAAAAAATTACTTTGATATTAGAATATATTTGTATAGTTAAAAAAATGGTTTTTTCTCTTTTGTAAAACTGTGTACTGTACTAATACTTATCGAAACCGTTTATATTCAATCATTTGAATTTTATTTAAACAGACCCTTTTCCTGAAAAATATGCAAAATTAAATAAAAATTTAAATTCAAGGCCTATTAGACGCCTTTTTTCTTGATCATATTGTATATTAACAGTTATGTCATTTTTAAGAGATGGCAACAAAGAAATTCTTTTTAAAAGATATGTTTTCTGGCCACCTTATGCTTAAACAAAGCTAATGCAAAACATTAACTAACAGTTAATTGTTATGCAGATAAAAACATACATTCTCCAGTGTTACTGAAGAACAACTAACAGTATTCTATAATGAACAAATCGTTACATCTCAATGATTCTATCTGTTCCGGGTAAGACTGATTGCGGAGAAAACAACAGCTACTGTGTTACCTCAAGGTTTCCGCTCTACACAAAATCCTCATAAAATAACAAGATTTAAATCTATTTTCCAAGGTTCTCTGAACGGTAACTTCGGTGGGCTCTTGTGCTAAATCTTAAAAACAATGTATTCATCCCTATGAAAAATCTTTTTCGTCTCATTGAAATACAAAGTGGAATTTCGTTAGGTTAGTTTTTACCAGCCACTTTCCTGTGGAATATATAAATACATTACCGCCGTCGAAGTGAGAGAGGGTAGTTCGATACTACAGTTGGTGCAGCCCGCGAGGGAGTATACTTGGCATATTTTCAACTTTAACTCTATGCACTTTCCACAACTTTTCAAAGTGAAGACGTTTCTAAACTTTAGCACACATCTCGCATCGGAAGTTGCCAGTGTCAGGTAAGAGTGGCGGATTGCACATAGGCAGACTAGGGTCTCCACATCAGGGGGCCCCAAATTGAAAAAAAGTAAATAATGTAAGGTGGGTAATTTTGGTATTGTTCCCGAAATAAAAATTCGTAAATAAATTCAATATAATGACTCAATTAGAGTAAAATATTCAAAAATATTAAATGATAAAAAATAATCAATTTCTTAGCAAGGGACACTTAAGTGCAGACATGTTTATTATTGTAACTTTAGACTTATCTAAACTTAACATGAAAAGGGCATCGTAAATTCTATAATAGATCACAAAAGTGTCAAATAAATATTAGATATATGTTGACGAATTATGTCCGTAGATAATATAATAGTTAAGTTTATGGGAGTCGGACAGGTGTAGAAATAAATAAAAAAGTTTATTTAACTAAGCTTACGTTTCGATTTTAATCAAATCTTCCTCAGAGCTAAAAAGATTTAGAATCAGTTAGAAATTACATAATTAATATTGTTATATGAATACATTATCAAATTACAGCTGAATGGTGTCGGTACTAAGTTTACATGAATAATTAATAGTTATAGATAGATGATAATACAGTTAAACATAAAAAAGTCAAATAATAAAAAATATATGAGTTACGCAAAATTTGATTTAAAATAAATAAATAAATAACTAAAATAAATAAGTACATAAATAAAATTTGTTATACCTAGTTAGTCACATAATTTAAAATTATAACATTAAATAATAAAATATGAGTTACGTAAAATTGATTTAAAATAAATAAATAAATAAATAAAAATAAATAAATCATAAATAAATTTTACTATACCTAGTTAAAGTCACATAATTTTAAAATAAAACGTTAAATAATAAAATATATCGGTATATATGTCCATGGTTAATAAGGTCGTTGAACTTGGTGATAAGAATGATACTGAAAATTCAAGTCTGAATTTGAAATAATCTTAGCTTAGTTAAATAAACTTTTTTATTTATTTCTACACCTGTCCGACTCCCATAAACTTAACTATTATAAATATTAGATGTATTCGGACCATATGTGCATAAATAACACTTAATCTTTGGCTTTAAAATAAACATTAGTTTTGGGTTATTTTTCTAATAACATACTTATCTGATACCAATAAACTGTGTTTTAAGATGATACAAAATGGACAGATCAAGAGGGTGTGAAATTATATTTTACAGTTGAGCAATGTAGGCCTTTCAGGGTAGCTCAGTTAAAACAGAAAAACAGTAAGAGGTTAATATGTGTTCAACGGAGTCAGATTTTGTTGATGATGGGTCTTTAATATTTAGAGTGTTGTCGAGTCGAGTAATTGCAGTTCCTTATTTACGTTAGTGTAATGTTCAGCTAACGAATGGGGAGACAATTGTTTTTTCGGAGATACTAGTGAGGATTGCGATGTCCGGTTCATAAACTAGTGTCAGTGTTTAGTGTTTGTGAATCTACGAGCATCATCCAAAGTCTGCAACAACTATTCGCGACTGCAAATAACAGTGAGACATCTGGTGGTGACTGGCTAAATTAAACAGAAGCGTATATTTGGATAATATTTGTAGCGTGTTGTGCTGCAGTTTATGTGAATTAAGAAGTATTTTAAAATATAGTGACTTAAATACAGTGCATTTTTGCCGAAATATTGTTAGTACAGATAAATATTAAGAAAATATTTCTGACATATACGCTTCTTGTCCGCCATCAGCTGTTGTACGCAGCGCCGCCAACGTTAGTTTCAGTCGCAAATACCCTCGAAATCCCATCATAAGCAGGATTAAAGAAGACAACCACGACATAATTAATGTGGGCAAATGAATAATAATAAATGGGATCCCATCCCATGTCGACATTGATGGTAACGAGAGAGCAGATAAAGCAGCAAAAGAATCAACAAGAGAAGAGATAGTACAAGTACCTGCAGCTGCATCTCATCGAAACAAAGTCATTACTAAAAATAAAAAATCTTGCATAATATAAAGAAAAATGGGGGAACGTACGAAACAACCACCTTAGGACTACCAAAGAAGAGGATGTCTTTTGAAAATCCAGACGCAACAGAATAGACCAAACAATACTGAAAAAACTGCGACATGGACACACTTTGCTGACAAACATATTTGAAAAATCTGACCCCAGCACTTGTACAGAATGTCATGAACGCTTAACAGTGGATCACATTAATGTATTGAATAGTTGATAGTTTTACTTGGTGAAACTCGAATGTAGGTATATGGTTTTTAAATGATGCACTTGGTACAGTTTCACAAATTGTTTTATTAAACATGCTGACTGCAGTTTCGGTACGTAATACCATTATCAAAGCTACAATGCTTATAAAATATCTTAGATGCTATTTATGTACAAGTACAAGAAATAAAGTGGTACCGAAACTGCAGTCAGCATGTTTAATAAAATAATTTGTGGAACTATACCAAGTGCATCATTTAAAAACCGTTTACCAGTGGATCACATTAGTAATTTTGTTCGTAGAGCCATTTCTAACAGTTTCAAATGCAAGCGCAAACTTATTTTAATGCGCTCCTACAAATTCCGCGCTTTAGTCTGACGATAATAAACCGTTAAAAAGGCTCTACGAACAAACATTTTACCTCATGTTTCCACATGACCTCTTAATTATTAAATTATCCTGTTACAATATTGGCCCTGATAGTATTAACTTATTAAAATCCTATCTCTCAAATAGGAAACAATATGTATGGGCTAATGGTAAAAAAATCTAAAGAGCTGGAGATAAATTCTGGGGTGCCGCAGGGTTCAATTTTAGGACCACTGCTGTTCATAATTTATATTAATGATCTGCCATTATATATGAATCAAGTTAATACTATATTGTATGCAGTTGATACTACAATTTTGAATAATGATTCTAATTATGAACAGCTTATAGATCAAAGCCAGTTAAGCCTGGAACGTAGTAAAGAGTGGTTCATCGCTAATATGTTAAGTATTAATGTAGCTAAAACACAACATCTGTTTTTTTTTCCTGAGGGCTCCCGACCCTGTTAACAACGCCTCAGTAAAGTTTTTGGGTGTTGTCGTAGGTGCTAATCTCAATTGGGAGAAACATATAGAAGTAACATCCGCAAAGCTTTGTAAGTCCATATATTGTATCAGGAATTTAAAACAAAAGGTTACTCAAAATGTTCTATTAACAGCAAACTATGCATTATTTCAGTCTTATATCACCTATGCCTTATTAGCCTGGGGGTATTCCTCTCATGCCGAAAGAATTTTTGGTTTGCAGCGACGTGTTGTTAGAATTGTTAGCGGTTTAGCATATAGAGATGATTGCAGAAGTTTCTTTGTCAATTTAGGTATTCTGACGTTTCCCTGCATGTACATTTATTGCTGCTTGACACATGTCCACTTAAATTATAAAGACAAAAAGCTTCAAAAAGATGTCCACAGCTACAATACCCGTGGCAAAGAACTAATCAGGCCTGATTATACAAGACTGACCTCAACTAGATACTCGTTGAACTATTATGCCACTAAATTTTACAATGTTCTCCCTTGTGAAATAAAAAAAATTACCATTGAAATCATTCAAGATCAAACTAAAATCCCTCCTAATTAACAAGGCATTTTATACCTTTGACGAGTATCTAGCGGACAATTTTGACAAACTTTATTAAACTTTCTACATGACTGCAGTTTTTTCTCGCAATATATATCTCGTAATTTTTAATTTGTCATTTTAATATGTCTTATTTTATTGTTAAATGTACTAATATTTTTTATTTTTTAATATGTCTTTTTTTTATTGTAAATTGTAATAATATTATAATATGTTTTATTTTATTTTAAATTGTACTAATATTTTATATTATGACGAATGTGAAAAACTCAAAATTTATTGACATGAATAAATATTATTATTATTATTATTATTATCTCCTGTCCAAAATAAAATGCCGAGAGAATAAGAAGCAATATACCACCGACTCTAAAACAAGCACTAGCTCCAACCAATACATCGGCAAATCAAAAGCTTCTTGTGGGACAACAATATTTTCCACCTTATATCAAATTTGTTCAAATGTTTAATTACTCTTTAAATAACTTTACTATAACTTTATTATTTACCTTTTATTTGTACTTATTACTTACTTTTACTTGAAACTTACATTCAATATTATTATAATTCTATATGTTACTACTAGTCTGTATACCACTGCTAATTGCCCCGTAGTAAATTAAATTAAAACCAGTGGCGAAGGGAGACCTCCGCTAGGCTTGCTCTCCCATAAAAAAATAATAATAAAAAATACATAAAAAAAATAAATAAAATTTAAAAGAAGATTTAGGTAAATCTTTACAAAATAAAATATATACATCAAATTATGTCCTATACAAATTTTTGTCCAAGGATTGGTTTACTAGTTACGAATTTTTTTAGATTTTAAAGTTTAATAATTTCCGTTTCCGGTTTCAGATTTTAATAAAAAACAATAGGGTTCTTCCCAATTATTATAAGAATTTTTTAGTACCAGAACGAACTCTCTAAGTTGAACCGTTCTTGAGTTATCGTGTATATACACACACAGACACACATACACACACACAGACACACACACACACACACATACGGACGGCACTTCGAAAATAGGTTTTTTGGATTCCCTGGACCATAAAACGTGGTCATTAGTCAAAAACTCGACATCGAAAATTTTTGCAATTACAATACTTGCCCCTTATATATTAAGGTCGGGCAAGTAAAAACCTATTCCCTACAACTATTAATAATCAGAAAGATTTACAAAAACGTATACCATAATTTAAGACAGAGGTAGTAATTTTCTTATAGTATACAAAAAATTATATAATATATAGTTTTATATGATTCTTTCTCATTTTATTATTATTATTATTATTATTTAATTATGTATGGCATTATTTGCGGGGTGGGCTTCAAATCACGCTGCAATTTCATTCAAATCCGCCACTGGTGGTAGGTGGTGTTTTCCTCCTCGCAGGTGCATAGTGTGCAATATGCTACGTCCCATAATTGGACGGCATTTAATTGCAATCTGCGAAATCTGCAACCACAATTGTGCACGGTGCCACGTCGGCACTTTCCCAACGAGCTGTTTCTGTTTGTCAAGTAATTTATCAAATCTCGCTGTATCTGATGTTTCTTTTCCGTTCTTCCGATCACGGCGTTCGTTTTTGACATGTGCCTCTCCGGATTGATTTAGGGATGTTTTCTTTTGTCGAGTCTTTAAATTACTTGATTTTCTGCAAATAGAATCGGTGATTTTGATAGAGTGTACCACCTTTGTTCTGTTTATTTTTGTTTATGTTCAGAATCATGTTTTACAACGGATGCCTTTTATTTTGTTTTAAAAGTGTAATTTATCAAAAATAATGTGTTTTTATTCGGGATGGATACCTTTTATTGTTCCTTATGTGGATAATAAATGATACTTTTCAAAAAGAAATCGTTCGAATGATTTACAAGATCGCTATGAAAAATAACATATCGACTGAGAATTTTTTATCAATTCCAGTTGTTATGGCTCGTTCACATTAGGATAGTAACTAGGATAGCAACTACGTCAAGTAGATAGGCTGTTCACTGTACTATCCCACAACCAAGATAGAAGTATTCATTAGGTGAACGTAGTTCCTATATTATGAACATAGTTGTGTTAGTATACAATGCTGGCCCAATGGCGCTGAGCTACTTGCACCATTGTAGTTTCAAAATGTCTACTCAAAAAAATATCGAAACTGACCAGTTTTGTAATTTTATGAGATATTTTACTTTTGAATTTTAATGTATTATTTTTGATAAAAATATTCTTTCTAAATTCTGAGTAGGGTATCAAATGAAAGCCCTTAGTACGTGGATTAACGATCAAAATTTTATTTTTGCAAAATAAATTACTTTGAGGCGATTTTTGCCAAAATTGTGCAAAAGAAATTTTGTCCCACACACTGTAGCCCAGATGGTTTAAAGTAAAAATCTGAAAAAATTCTAAGTAATGTACATTGGTGTGAACAGGAATTTTTGATCAGATTATGTTTTCAGAAAATAACGCATTTTTTGAGTTTTTAACTAAAATATGTTAAATATTTAATTCGCTATGTAACACACTAGATAAGTAAGTTCTAGTAGTGTAGTTCGTTTTGTCGTGCGCTTTGTTATTTGCAAACTAGAGTTTGAATCCTGTTAATTTTACTTTTTCTGTTTTTTTTTTTGCATTTTTATTTTGTTTAAATTATTTTGTCAAAATTCTAGCTATATTTTGGTAAATGTTGCACTTAATTTTTAAAAGCGTAAATTTAATAACAGTGGTAAGTGTTGAAATTATAATTTAATTCTATGTTTGACGAAATCAGAGGGCGGAGCTTATGATTTAAGCAACCAATGGAAGACATAGGTGCAATTTTCAAAATCTTAATGAACCTTGCTATATAAAAAAAAATACTGCACATATTTAGAAACTTAAATAATGGTATTAGGAATTCGAATTAAAATTCATAAAAAAATATTTTGACATAAAATTTGTTTTGGCATCCCAAATAATCATCATTCAGTTACTAAATACCTACAAAATCCAGAAATGTGTGAAAATTCACACTTTACATTAATTTTTTTCTCTGCACTTTAAAAATTAACGTGAGACCGTTGTTTTTGCTCTTTACTTTCATATGGAGAGGGTACCAAAATATTTTGTGCGGTCTGCGCCATCCTGTTATAAGGTCAATGTGGCCCACGGTCGAAAAAGTTTGTCCACCGCTGTTATAAATAATCAGTAACTCAAAATAAAAATTATTGATAAGATGTAAGTACGATCAAAAAGTATTTTTTAAAAGCTTTCTCTGAAATTCCGGGACATTTTAACATTCAACCTGGATTCTGGACAGCAACTTCAATTCCTGGACAATCTAGGCCAATCCTGGACGGTTGGTAACCTTACTTGCAATAGAGATAGTTGGATCATTTTGTTGTTATTATTGTTTATTTTATACATCATTGTACTTTTATTTGGACTGGTGTAACAATTTATATGTTGTAATAACCAATTAATAAATATGTGTTATTAAAAAATAAAATAAAATAGGATAGTAATAAGCTCGGTTGCTAATCCACAATCCTATTCCAAATACTAGTCCTAATGCTGTCCCAGAGATTTACATCTGAATGTAATCGAGGCATTTGAGTGGAAGAATAGCCGACTGAGCTCGGGCCTATCAACAATGTTTATAATAGGGAAGCGCACATTGAAATATAATGAATGCGGAAAAGTGGGTTCGCGTGCAGAGTGTAGCGGTGTTATTCGCGATGGTATTCGCAATTCAATGCAAATTCCACGGAAGAATGTCACATAGCACTTTGTTGTGCTGTAACAGTCCAACGACTCCCAACCAGCCTACTCAACATTCAGACACTGTACGTTATTGCACCTCATTTCCCTTTTTTTATAATTTAATTTTACATTATATCCAGGTAATTGTGTAAAAACATATTGTCTATAAATGATTTTAAGATTTTTCACATACATAATAAAAGTTTAAAACTTCATTGGAGTTTAGGGAATTTCTCTAAAGTAATAACTTAGGAATTCCCTTAATGAAAGATCAGCTGGTTCTATATAAATCTCCTTTGATAAACAGATACAATGTTTCTTTCATCTGCTAATCCTGTTGTTACTTACCATTCAAGATTTGTGTTAGTCGACCGGCGTAGCGTAGTAGTGCCCTTCTTGTTTCGGGTTCGAATACCTTGGAATTTTCAAAAAATTAGAATTGTTCTGGCTAGTTGGCATTTAATTGGACATTTTTTTTTCTTCTTTTCTTCTGTGATATAGTAGCACATCTGTGGTATCGAATTTCTGTTTATCGAAATTCTCTGTGTTGAGATTTCATTATTTCAACTAATAAAGATTAAGGGCCGAATTCATAAACGTTCCTAATCCTCACCTCACCCTCACCTCAAACTCAATTGGCAATGAGTCACTCATTTGGAATTCAGAAACAAAAGTTGGATATTAGTAACTCATTGCCCACTCACTTATCTATCAAATTTGAGTGAATAGTGAGTGAAATTTGAGGCCAGTAGCTGGTAACCTTAAATTTTACTCATTTAAGATTTTGCTTTATATAAATATAGAAATATATTTGTATTAATGTGGATAATGATTTTTTAGAGTATGTAGAAGTTGAAAATGTTTATTTAAATGTGAATCGATACATTTGGAACGTAAAAAAGAAACAGTAACCTATTTTTTAATACAAAATAATTGTTTTTATCAGGCGGTACATGCGGGACGCTTAAGATCCTCTTCAAAATATCACTGACTATGAACTTATTCAGAGATTTCATTTTTTAAAAAACACTATAACACAAAATATTTCCTACAGCATATCCAAAAATTGGGGTACTACAGAAGCATAGGTTGCCTATTCCTCCAGCTGTGGCAGGCATAATTTTATTAGATATGACAAATTATATTTCTTAATTCATTATAATATATCTTTATTTAAGAGAACACATGGCGACTTACATTTACTTTATCAACTTTTGATATGCAAAATAATACAATAAGTTGCCGAAATTATTGCTGTAACCTGGGTAGATATGTTAGATTTCCCGGAACTAACGAGAAAATCGAAAAAAAAAACTTTATGGATTTAATTAATGTCGCTGGTTTTCCTGAAGTTACTGATTGGATTGAAGGTACCCATACCGAAATACGAAATCCAGGAGGCAGAAATGTGGAACTATTTCAAATAGAAAAGGCTAGATGTGATTAAACGTGCAAGTAGTAGCAGGGGCAAAAGTCTTGGACAATGATATTTGCTGGCCAGGATCTGTCCATGAAAGCAGGATATTTAATAGTAGTTCTGTTAAAATGATATTTGAAGAAAATCGATTGTCTGGGCTTATTCTCGGTGATAATGCTATAAAAGCAGCTTTTATTCTACGCCATTTTATAAACAACTAAAAAAAAAATTATAAGTACATTTATTATAATTATGTTGTATATTCATTTATAATACATTAATTAAATAACATTAAGAGTTTTTCAAAAATTTTTGTTTTTAAAGTTTCTTGCATTAATTATTGTTCGGCTATATTTTTTCTTATTTCTTGCTTTTCTACTTGCAGCTGTTATTTACACATATAGTTTAAGTCGATATTCTTCGGGACGAAAGATATGAATTTCTTCATCTTGCGGGATATTTTTTTCTGAGCTCTTCATTATAACTTCTAATTCTTTTTCAATTGCAGTAGCTCTTGATGTGTACGCAGTTTTCTTATTTGTTTGCCTATTTTCCTATTACTTTTAATTAGGTGACTAGATTATTTGCCTATTGTAAAAATTATGTATTTAAAAATTACATCCCCTGGGAGTAGAGTCGTCTTTTGAAGGTGTAGTCGTCATCTGTATGCATTGGGCAGCGTCACCCGTGATAAATATTCTACTTGCCATGATAAAAACAACAATATATATAAAATACATTATATTTTATTGAATTGAGTTTTTGACAATATACTACTGTCAAAATGTTTATTACAATCACTACCAAAACGTTTCCATAGCTATAACGCATTATTTTATTTTGACGTCATAAAATTAGTGACGTTTTCCCTCAACCGTCCCTCAAGTTAGTGACTCATTTACAATTGTTTATGAATAACAAAAGTGAGTGAGGAAACGACTCAACCTAAAATTAGTGTGATATGAGGTGAGGCTGAGGTGAGGATGAAGTGAGGATTAGGAACGTTTATGAATTCGGCCCTAAGGTTTCAAGTAATTAAAGTCAAGTCGACAAAACCAAAATATAAAGAACCATTGTTCTAATATACAAACATAATTAGGCTGAGGCTGCATAATAATGCGGTGACATCATGGCGTCAAGCTTTCAGATAATATAAAATTCTTATACTGAAACAGTCCTTTTCTGGCTATGATTGAATAAAGATGTTTAAAGCCTATTTATGAGTTTTATTTATCTCCAAAAAACCCATATTCCAACACTCTGTATATCGAAGTTCTCGTTAGCTCCCATGATCATTACATCAGACAATTGTTTATGTATATCAAAAAAAATCTATAAATTTATTTTTTATGGCTATTTTAATGTTATGGCTACCGTCTTTTGGGATTCCCAAGAAATAATTTTTATCGACTACTTGCAACATGGAAAAATAATAACAGGCTATTATTATGCATCGTTATTAGATGTATAGAACGAAGAAATCAAATCCAAAACGTCTCATTTGGCAAAGAAAAAATTTTATTCCACCAAGATAACGCATCTTCCAAAAATCGGTAAATGTGATGGCGAAACTGCATGAATTACGATTCGAATTAATCTAGAAAACATGCACCGTACTCGGCAGACTTGGTTTCTTCCGATTTCTTTCTGTTTCTAAAAGTCAAAAAATGGTTGCCTGGAAAGAGATTCTCATCAAATGATGAAGTCGTCGAAGCTGTAAATAGATATTTGGAGAGTTTAGATAATTCTTATTTTTCTGAAGGAATGAAAGGTCTTGAAAAGCGTTGGACTAAATGTATAGAGTTGGATAGAGACTATCTAGAAAAATAAATACAATTTTGCCACAAAAAGTTATGTTTTCTATTTCGTTCTAGAAATTTTCCGATCACTCCTCGAAAATGTCGTTGCTGCCAAAATATACATAGATTTTTTAAATGATATATCGTAAAATAATTAACGTATAGTCCAATATTTCTATATTTTAATAAACACACAAAATCACAACAATATATTATAACAAATCATCGTTATGTTATCATCCGGCCTGTCGAGCACTTCAAATAAATTATGTACGTTTTATAATATCTCGAGAAGGTGGATGGATGAAGAGAGGAATTTGGCGAGTTGTTTTTCAGTACAAGGAATGTTTTAATAAAATTATCTTCTCATTTAAACAAATAATAAAATGAAAGGAGTTGGATGCTACTGAGACTGAGAAAAGATGACGAGCTATCCAACCGGCGCCATATTTCAACGTTCTAATTAAATTTTATACGTACATAAATTCGCGAAATTAAATTAAATACCTGGACGGGGTGTGTCGGCCTCAGAAACTGAATATCAGATTATGTCCCGACCGGGATATGTACCGGAACAACCACGGGCAGACACAGATAACACTCTAAATCTAAGGTCGGCAAACTACGGCCCGCGGGTCACATGCGGTTCACCACCTGCTTTTGGACGACTCATAACACGAGAGTTCGGGAATAAAATGAAGTTAGATTTACTTTTTATTTTTTCATCTGGGCTGGGTCGGCGCCCTCGGCGCCCTCGGTGAGATTTTTATGCGCCCTCGCTATCGAGACACACATATACTGAGCCCAATATCCACATCGCATCTATTGCCGATTCGATATTGGTGATTCGACTTGAGCGATCAGCGCTAGATTAGACGACCTTGCGAACCACGAGTGTTTACATATTTTACGTTTTTATGCGCCCTCAATAACATTTGAATTTAAATTGCGCCCTTATTGACAAAAAGGTTGCCGACCCCTGATCTAGACAATCAATATTATTGTACAATATTTAAAGTAGCACAAAAAGAAAAATATTACAGTGAGTCAACAAATTACACTGATTCCGTTATTTATAGTGAAAATCATCCTTCACAATAATTCTCCTCTTCCTATCCTTTCTCTCGTTTATCTCAAACCAGCCACGATTCTTTGTGCGGGATAATTTATTTTAAGCATTTTTACTTTATATTTTGTATTTATCATTTTTATATGAATATTTTTTGGTTATAGAATGAACCATCTGAGTTTCATAATTTCTTATGGGTAAATTCGCTTTGAAATACGAGTGTTTTGGATTACAAGTACGTTTCCGGAACGAATTATGCTCGCAGTTCAAGGTTTTACTGTAATTTTTTATAGTTCGGAACATTCCTATTCAAATACAGCTGGTACACTTGGAACATCACTTGGTACACGTTTTATTTACGAAAATTAAATCATTTTTAATAGCAGTACATATTTCTGAACTGCAGCAGTTTTAAGATGACAACAAATATAGGCTATTAAGTACAGTAACTCTAAGTAATTTTCATAATACGGAACAGTTATTAGGACGTTTGTAGAAATAAGCTTTAGCTACACATTGCTGTATTGTTAAAAATTCAGTGCAGCAGTGACTGCGCCTACCCAAAGAATTTTTTTACGAAATCCATATGAAAATTTCTGGACTGATGTGCTACGTTTTGATAAGATAAGTAACTACGTTGAAATCGTCATTGCTCATGTAAAAAATTAATTAATTTGTAAATTAATAAAATGCTTTTGTTCATATGATTTGTTTGTTGCATATTCGTCGAAAAATATTGTACCTTTTTTTAAGGAAAATTAACCGCGGTATACTCAAGATTTCGATAAATATATACCAAATGCAATAACTGTAAGTAATAGAATAAAGTGGAGTGCTTAGCCTCCGATCAGGCCCTGGACGTCAGATGCGCAGAAACCAGAATTCGTACAGTCACGTCGTTGGTAAGTAACGGGCATAGAACCGGTTGAAGACTGCATGGCGATTGGTTTGGCGTCATTAATTGGCGCATATACGATGACGTCACCGCCTAATCTCATGGGAAAAGCACTCTAGCTACAAACTATTGTAGAATATATTTTGTATAATAAGTATAACAATTTACTGCATCGCACACAAATATATGTCGATTGGTTTATAAAAAGATGTACATAATTAATATTTACAATCTATAAATTTTAGTGATATTTACGTTATTTAAACATTTTTAATTCCTTTCTAGTCACGACTACTATACAAACAAATGTGGATAACATAATAATAATATTACAAAGATTTTACCCAACGGATAACAAATACTAACTACAAACTTTGGCATACTTTTGTGCAAGTTCATCAAATTTCATTATTTTATAAAATTGATTGCCCTTTAACACACTTTTTATTTATCTTTTCTTTCTTAAATATACATTTTTTTTGGTATTCTAAAAAATGATATGTTAGCGTCTTTTACAGCATTTGATGTCCAATCAACATCAAAAGTATGCCAATTCCTATTTATATTTAGAATAACTTAAATTATAATATCTCTTAACCGTAACGTGTCAGATTTAAAATACAAATTTACGTTTATTTACACTATCACAACTTATTAATTCTCACTGATATACACCTTAGAAGCAACGTGGACATAAATAGATTTGCTAAATTTAAATAATGCTAATTTGAAACTTGTCTATTTTACATGTTCTAACAGTTTCTGATACCTCCGAGAAATGAAATGTCATGCGAAACACGTAATTAGATATATTTTTAATTCCAAAATATTCCATTAAATAGATAAAAATTCGCAGCCAAATTTGATGCATAGATTGTTTTATTATTGATTGTTAATTTCGTATAAGAATAATGAATGTGGTGTTTTCCCTGCTTGATGGTAGAACAGTTGACTGTAATCTAATAGTTTTCTATCGAGTGTGGCTTGACCACTTTCACTGGATTCCTGAGGCTCTTGTCGTGATATATCAAACGATCTCATCTCATGTTGTGATAATTGAGAACATCGGTCCAGTCCTAGGAAATAGCGTTGGCCACTGCTGCAGAGGGCCATTAGAAAGCGAAAATATTAAACTGCTAAGTAAAAATATGCCCAGATGGTTTAAACTACAAATCTGAAAAAAATCAGTAATGTACATTGGTGTGAACCGGAACAGTACAACAGGAATTTTTGATCAGATTATGTTTTCGGAAAATAACGCATTTTTTGTATTTTTTGGTTGACGATGTACAAAAGTTATAGTTATGTAACACACTATACTAGAAGGCGTATCCTGGTCTAATGGTTAGCTTGCTCGCTTGCTACGCAGCAAACTAGGGTTCCCTCCCGGGCAGAGGAGACAATTTTATTTTATTATTTTTAAATTATTTTGTCAAAATTCTAGTTATATTTTGGCAAATGTTGCATTTAATTTTTAAGAGTGTAAATTTAATAACCAGTTGGAATTGTTGGAATTATATTTTCATTCTATGTGCCATGTATACGAAACCAGAAGGGCGGAGCATATGATTTAAAACAACCAATGGAAGCCATAGGCGCAATTTTCAAAATCTTAATGAACCTTTCTATATAAAAAAATACTGCACGTATTTAGAAACCTAAATAATGTTATGTATTGTTATGTTATGTGTTAATATTATGTATTCGAATTAAAATTCACAAAGAAATGTTTTAACATAAAATTTGTTTTTTAAGTCCTTAGATTAACAGAAGATAAATTATTTTAAAAATATCGTTAATTTTTTCGTGATTACTACAAAGCAAAATTTGTCCTACACACTCAGCATGCCACCTTCACTTATTATATACCTGCGAAACCCTGAAATGTGTCAAAAGCCACACTTCACATCAATTTTTTTATTTCAATTTGTTCACAGGTTATATATTATAGTTTATAAGATCCCAATAGACTTGTAGAATGATATTAAATTAATGGGATTTAGTATTTACACCTCAAAGAATAGCAATCAGAAAATATTATGAAGCAAAAACAATTATATCTTATTCCATAAGAAAGTTATTAATTATTAAATATTACACAGTTTCAATAGCCGCCCTTTATACCCTTTTCACAGTAGAACAAGACGAGTGAACTTAAAGTTCACCGATGTTTAACATCGGTATGCTTTCACACTTGATGTTTAAATCTCTGGTGCTGTCATCAGCTACAGTAATTTTGTCCTTAAGTTACCGTCATGAAATTACTAGTTTTGAACTGTCTGCGCAGACGCACATTTTGAATTATTATAAACAAATATGGATATTTCATTTCATTCTACAATAAAGACACTACAATAATGAATATATTACACCTGTATTAACTTGTAAGTCGATACATTTTATCTCAACTATTGTAGCTCTGTATTTTATTAAACACATTATTAAAATAAATAATTTTATTATAACAATAAGTATAAACTTCTTATAACGTCGATATAATACAGTATTCTTGTTTATGATAATATAAAATGTTGACAGCACAAATTCAAGGAGTATTTTTTTATAATAGAAATTAAGTTGGCAATGCGGACGATGTTTAAGACGCAGATCTCTGTCTTAAACATCGCTTGTATTTAGACGAGTCCATACGGTTTCACATTAGCGTTTAAAGATACATTCACTTTAACATCCGATCTTAAAGTTCTAGTGTGAAAAGGGTATTAGTGACGTAGTTGGCCACAGGAAGTGCCTTAGATTAACATGTGCGCAAATGACGTCATGATACCTATAATTTTTTCATTTTCGTTAATCTTTGAAACAGATAATCAAAATCTAAAATGTTATAAATAACTAACTTTAAGTTATACAATATTAGCAAAATATACCATGAATGCATGAATTTTTATGCACCCTACAGTGAGATAATAAACGTACATCTAATACTAATAAGCAAAACATTCATTAGTGGCAGCTACGTCACAATGATGTAAATTTTAAAATGTTAAAGTATTTATAGTTATTTTTTGCGAAAATCATAACGAAATTTACAAAATTAAATATGCTAATGTGTATAAAACCTGCTTAGTAATCATAATAAATTACTCTACAGATCCATTGTGAAACTCAGAAAATAGACATTGTATTATTGGGTATATTTTTTTAGTATAACAACCATTAGAAAGTATTGTTTTTAGGCGAGCAGAGGTCAAGCAATGTGTACTGACATATCGGTGATTATTCGTTTAAGGCAATTAGTGAAAAGCTTCCAGTTAAGTGCATATTTGGGTCGCGAGTAAGTAACCTCTGTACATTGCTCCGTGGCTAATTAGATTACGTTAATAATTTGACCGGTAATCGGGAAATTGAAAGGATTCGCAACTGGAAATGCTAACAGCTAACAGCTAGTTGCTCCAATGGCCGTATATAATTCAATTACGCCTAATAGAATTTAGTCTAATTAGAACATAACACAGAGTCCAGTGAATGATACCGCGCACGACGCCCAACCTGCTGAAGGATTCCTCTGCTAAATATTTGTACTTGGTTCACCTAATCGCGCAATACTCTGAATTGTCCTGCCGCAAGCGCTAACAAAACATTTGCTCAACTGATCTGTTAACGCGAGCTACGTGTTCATAATACCTGCCATCCCTGCATACATCTGACAAAAACATCTGAGGTGACTGGAATATTCGAGGCCAAAATCACATGAGATACGGGCGAATATCTATTTTATCGTTGAATTTATACACAAGTCTTAATAAAGTCAAATAACAAATTTACTGGAATTAAACATAAAGGCTATTTTTTAAAACATACAACAGCATTCAAATATGTCTGATTTACCAATTAAATTATACTCTATCTCAAAAAGACTGATAGTAATAAAATTTATTATTTGTAAAAAGTTATTGTTTTATCACACAGAAGCGGCAAAACAAAAGCGACAAAATATGAATAGTTCGAAACGAAATATTGTTAAAAACAACCGAGTGTGCCGAACATATTATATGGGAATACGAACTAGGGTTAAACACGATAGACCATAAAAATTTGACCCTAAAATTTTGAGGAAAATTATGGTCACAGGGGTGTGTTTAATGATATGATAAATATGGTCACAGGTGTGCGTTTAATAAAATGATAAATAGTAATATAGAAATACACAAAACCAATTTAAACGTGTTTAAAATGTGCACGCCACTGGTAACTGCCTGACAAAATGATTTATTACTATCAGCCTTTTTGAGATAGAGTATAACTTATGCTGCGTTCACAATCTCGAAATTATAAATTAGAATTAGTACTTAGAATTAACATAAATGTTTGTTATACGTAAGTATACGTTATCGTTCAGAACCTTCAAAATTAATACTTAAGCTGCATTCTTCTTCTTCTTCTTAGAGTGCCATGCTCGATGCTCTGAACTGACAAGTTCGTACTGAACATATTCCGAGCGTAGGCTATTTCCCCGCATACAGTTGTGTTGTGTGTGTTGCCTGTATATAACACAATCGTATGGGAACTACAATTTATTATAGTGGAATCCGAACCACTAATTATTTTGGGGAATTTTTACTAGGGCTTTTACCTCGGTGGTTGTCCGATGCCTTCCGATGGAGAAACGGTCGGAAAAGTGTAAGGTGATTTTCCGGTACCGGGGAATGAACCCTGGGCCGCCGCTCAGTAGTCCACACACTAACTAACTCAGCCACGACCGTTCTCAGCTGCATTCAGAGCTCTTAAATCAATAGACTACAGCTTGTACTCTGTTGATTGTCATTAACAAGTTTGTCATATGGTAAGACGTGCAACCGTTCAGACCCCTAAATTTAATACGTTATTAATTTTTTTATAGGGGTTTTATGACACAAACTTTAATTCTTTTCATCGACATGCTATGCATGAAACCGCGTAAAATCATATTTTTGATCACGTGACCATTTGAGGCCTTTGGGACCCTGCGAACCGCATGCCTATAATTTTTAAGACTTTAAATTTATTTTAACTTTCTTTTGATAGAAGGGCAAGCATTATTAAATCAGAGAAAAAAACTAAATTTGGAAAAAAGTGGGAATGCAATTTTCCATATAACCGGAAAGCGTGCAGGGGTTTAGTACCCTCCTTTCTTTGTTGTCACAGGGTAAATATTCTCTCCTTCAAAAGGCTTGCTGTATGAAATCGGAGACCATAAACTGTCATGAGCTCCCGGTCTAATCTTGTTAATGCAAAAACAAAAACTTAAATGTGAACATAATAAGAATAATAATATCTATTCAGCACTACAGACCTAGAGGCCCATAGCTCGTTGACCAACTGTTCTCCACTGTTGTCTATCTGTCGTCCTATTTTCCTAGCGATGTGTTAATTATTATAAATAATAATTATAAAACTTGTAGGTTATTTGATACAGTAAAACAAACTAAAATTTAAGTAAACTGCAGCTGTCATGTTCACTTAAAAAGTGACATATTTATTTGATTTAAAGAGAAAACCACATATTTATTTAAAAATCTAATACTACTGAAATGAATTCATAATAATTTAAAGAAACTAAAAACAATCACATCGCAACTTTATAAATCAAAATCAACAGTTTTTTTGATATTCACTTTTATTCGTTATTTGAGAACTAAGAGCTTCCATTTAATTTTTTTAAACAAAATTTAAATAATTTACCAAATATCCCAGTGTTTTCTCTGCATTTGCTTCGTATGCAAGTCTTCATTAGAATAATAAGAAATATTTTACAGTGTAGAGTGTAGTGTGGTATGGTATGAGTAACTCAGTTCGCAACTATTAAAAAAATATATTATTTTTTTAAATATTTTTATTCAAAAAAAAAAAAATACACGCACTATCTTAGCTCAAAATACAAAAAATCCATAGCATTACTAGTCATAATTTAACCGTGAATTAAAAAAATAATAAATTTTAAAATAATAAAAACACAAAAACTGTCATATTTTTCAAAAACACAATCCGATCAAAAATTCCTCTCGTACGTTTCCGTCTCAGATCAATATATATTATCTAAAATTTTTTCAGATTTTTAGCACCCTTTTTGTTAAGAGGGTGCGAGACAAGAACTTTAAAGAACCGTTAAAAGAAATTAATTTCAAAAAACTATCTATCGTTCCGTAATCTACGTCTTAAGAGCTTTCTTTTGATACCACACAATAAATTTTTAAAAAATATTTTTTTGTCAACGACACAAAATAATCGACATTTTTCGAAAAATTTATTTGATCAAAAATTCCTGTTGAACTATTTCGGTTCCCATGAATGTTCACAACGAGATTTTTTTTTAGGTTTTTCGATCAATCCCTTTAGGAGATAGGGTGGAGGACAAACGTTTTTTGACACATTTTTGGCAAAAATCCAATAAAAAAATGAGTTTTCAAAAATAAATAGTTTTTGTTGATCCACGCATTAAGCGGTTTCATTTGGTATGCCACTCAAAATTTAAAAAAAATATTAATTTTTTTATTAAATACATATTTGTTTATATTTATCCCGCGTTGTATTTTCTTGAACGTGAGTGACGTTATAAGGGTTTTTTGGTGGCCATACCTACAAAAGCCTAAAAATATTCTATATTAATATTTGCAATACCCCATTGGTATTTTTGCATAAATGTAAATTTTAGTATTAGTTAGTTTTTTACTAAAATGTACTGTGTAAATTTTCTAACGCCTAGATAGTGGATAATGCCAGAGAAGATAAGTTCTGTGTTTCCAAATGCCTAATATGTATATACCACAAAAGGAATAGGCGCCTTTACCGTATTCTATTGTTGTTCTGGGCACCAAAAACCCAGGACCGGCCCTGATCGCTTGTGCCATCGACCAAACATCCACAGTTTTATATTTCGCAGTTATTCATAAGAAATTCGGTACATTGAACCCTATGTCGCGAAATTGATTTTCAGAATAGGGGATGATACATGATGAAGCAAGTAGAATACTCGATGCCTGGGGGACACACGTTGAACGAATCAAAAGGAAATAACAAGTCCCACGTTAAAAATACTCTCTACATATTCGCATAACGTTATTAACTGCTATTCCGAATGAGCAGATTTTTAATTACATTAAGGGTAACGGTCGAATGATCCGCCGATCATGTCCGGTCCGACAGAGACACTTGACGCGAACACCAATTCAACGATTGACGCTTAAAATCAGAGCCGTCTCTAGTTCGATTCCATCGATTCGCTCACTTAGGGCCCCGTACTTGACAAGATTCCTCAACAAAGCCAAAATTGCAAATTTGTAGCAAAAATAAAACTTTTTTTTCTATTCACAGCGCAGTTCTGTCAAAGAATCCGTGTAGTTTAAAGTAAAACGTTTTTATCAATTGTTGGTTAAATAATTATAATGATTAGAACTCAGATTCCAACAATTAAGGATTCATTTAGATTTGTTCGAATTCTGGTTCATTAATGCCCGGTTGCATATAAGTCTTAAAACTAGATGTAAGCTAAAACTCGACGTAAAACACAAAATTTCCTAGCAACGCAATGCGTTTTAATGCGTTTTTAATAAGTTTTAGTTTACATCTAGTTTTAAGACTTTTATGAAACCAGACATTACAGGGTAATGTAGCTAGGTTTTTCGGTCATAGAATTTATACCAAATATAGACAAAGTCTTTTCTTTTTCTTCTTCCTCGTAATGGGTATTCTAACTTCGGTGGCTACAGCCTTAAACAGTTCAGTTGTTTTATTGAACCATACCCTTAAATAGTTCAACCAAGATAGACGACGTCTGTTAAACCTTCTTCTAGACACTTTACCATGTATTACTAGTTGGAGAAGTCGGTATCTTTCTTTGTTTCTCATTATATGACCCAAGTACTCTAACTTTCTTTTCTTAATGGTGAACATTAACTCCAAAGCTTTCTTCATCATTTCTAGGACTTTGGTGTTAGTTACCTTGTTCTTCCATGGTAAGCATCTATAAATCCACATTGCAAAAAATGCAATTTTCTTAAATGAGGCTTCTGAGGTTGATGTCTTTTTTTTAAAAATTTTCTATTTATTCAACAATTCATATAACTAGGACTCGTAACTGTCGTTGCATATTTCTAGATGTTTTTCATATAAATAGTCTTAAAATTGTAATAAAACGGTATTAAATATGAATTAATTTTTACAAACAAGGATTTATTTTAAAGATAAAAGTACAATCTAGTGCAGTTTTTCTGAAACCTTCGACGGTTGCGGACAACTTTCAGAATTCAACACTAACCGCGGACCGCCAACATCAAGAAAAACTTCTTTTTTCGTAAAGGCCCAATATTAATACTAATGAAATTTTGTGTGTGCGGACCACCAAGAGTGATTCGCGGACCAGCTGTTGAGAAACAGTGATCTAGTGTGTCTTTGGGTTGAAATTTCGCAATTTTTATTTATTTACCGAGTGACAGTGATGTGACGTTAGATAAAGTTTAGGTTATTGTAAAACTGAAAATTTAATTGATCCGATTGAAAAAATGATTACACTATTTAATCTACATTCTACGGACGAAACAAGTTTATGTTTTGCGAAACCTAATTATGTTACTCTCTTGACTGATAAGCGTTTGAATTCAGAGCCTCGTCTTGTTAGTAAAATTCATTTCACAATACTAGGTCCCTAGCTGTACATGACACATTTGACCATAAAAGTACATCGCATATTTTTAATATAGACATATTTAGTTTTGCGATTTTATCAGTTTCCTGTGTATGTAAGTAAAAAATAGCCAGATAAATAATAGCAAATGTATGCAATGTGATTTTAAATTCGTGATGGCTTTGACAGTTCTAGATAATATATTTATTATTGAAGCATATTTTCGATCGAACATACGTAATTAACAAGGAATTTGGAATTATTTCTCATTTTTCATACGCAGATGATACTGCTTTGTTTATTCAAGGTAACTCATGGGAGGAAGTCAGAAAGCTAGCTATGGAAGGTATGAAAATCATAAAGGAATGGTTGATTATAAATAAACTGACATTAAATGTACACAAATCTCACTTTATATCCTTTTCTTGTAACAGAAAAAGTCAACCAAACTTTAACTCTATTACTATCCATGACAGTCAATGTAACCAAAACACTACATGTAACTGTGACAAATTAACAAAAAAATAATTCATTAAATATTTGGGTGTTACAATTGATGGTTTTTTACGATGGAATCATCATATAGACAATGTTTGTAAAATCCTTCGAAAATCTATTTACATTTTTAAAAAATTAAGAGTAGTTCTACCACTACCTAAATTGAATTTTTTTTACCACAGTTTAGTTCAATCTACATTAGAGTATGCCATATTAAGTTGGGGTGGAACGACTAATAATTATATGGGTAATGTTTAAATAATACAAAAATCCATATTAAAAATTATGACCCACAAACCTAGATGTTATTCTTCAGACCGTATTTGTTCTGATACTCAGATATTCACAACTAATCAGTTGTATATCATGGCAATAACACACCATATTGTTAAACACCCAAATATTATTACTCTCCCTAGCCATGATTATTCAACTAGATCAAATCATAATCAATTGGCAATGCCTAGTAAACACAATAAACATAAGGCAGAATGTTATTATTCATACTTGTCACATCGTATCCACAATAAGTTCCTCACTTATCTAAAGGGACATAATTTAATTATGACTGCCGTGAATAGTAAGCGAATTATAAAAAATGGATTTATTCATTGACAAATTGTGAAATTGAAAATATTTTTCAATAATAAATTTATAACTTTCGTTTGAACTTGTAATTTTATAGTATTAATTATTTTTAATTATTTTCTCTTTTTAAAAACATGTCAAAATTATTAAAAAAATTATAGTAAGTTTATTATTATTATTATTATTATTATTATTATTTTGTAATGTTATTTTTCATACCACTCTACACTGTACGAATATATTTTGTTACCACACGCTGAACCCTCAGGTTCTTTGTGGGTCATGCTCTTCTTAGGGCTATGTTGTTATTGTTATAATAAGTTAAGATCTTATATATAAATATTATGTTTTGTATATTTGCTTAGTAATTAATTTGCCTATGTAAGTTTCCTTACAGTAACAGTGGCGGACTAGGCTGCCGGGACACCGAGATATATCCCGGTGGGCCGGTCTCAATAAGCCGATTCTTGGATTAATGGGGCTGGTCCTTATTCACAGAGGCCCACTCTTGACTGTATGGGCTCGATTCATTCCAATTTTCCAGGGTCGGAAGTTTTTGCTAGTCCGCTACTGCCTGGTAAGTACCAATATTTAAAATTATATAACGAGCGGGAAATTCAAACGTCTATCAATCATTAAAGAACGCTCAGTACAAATTTATTTTCCGAAGGAATCAATTAATAAATGCTGACCCTGGTGACCTATAACCGGCATTGATAAATATGAATCAAAATAAAGATTAATATTGTAAAACACCGCGTATCGATGAAGTGAAGAAATTGAGACACTGAAACCAATTCAGTCTCCTTACTATAGCCTTGAAAAATTTTAGAATTTCTTATTGCCATCAAACGGCTCTTTGCAATTCTAAGTTTAATCCCTATCAGAATTTTGCTAATAATTGCAATAATTACAAGTTTTTCTAGCGGATAAAGAACCTTTTCGAAGTTGAAATTAATTAAAAATTACATAAAACAAACAATGGGCAAAGAAGGGTTGAATAATTTAGATTTAATATCCTTTGAATCATAATTCATGAAACATAAACTTCGATGATATTTTAAAAGAATTTGCAGCCCAAAAAGAAAAAACAGAACAATTTTTATTTCTTATTATCGCATTATAATAAACAGAACAAAGAGAATACTGTAATTCAGTAGTTCCCAACCTATTTACACCGGCGGACCACATTTCCAAATCACATTAGAGTTGCGGACCACCACCACGTATTATTTAGATTTAGATTAGTGACTTAAATTAAAATCATATATTCAATAATACAAATTGGTATTCACTAAAACACAACTAGGAAAATGTAACAAGAAAAAGCAGTCACAGCGTCTAAAAATAAAGTTTATGGAAAAAAAAAATAATGTATAAGTGTAGAAATAAAAATTAAATTATTTTTTATGTTATTTATTCGTAACAACAATTTACAATACATTCAGTGCGAGCATTGTGCTTGCATATCGCTTACCAGTTTTTCAATATTAGGCCTTAAAGAACTCAAAGACAATCTCAATGCCGGCTTCACATCTAAACGGTTTCTATGCTTCGTCTTAATGGCATTAAGCGCAGAAAATTCAGTTTCACACATGTATGTTGAATGGAAAGGAAGGAGTATTTTAAGTGCTTTTTCGCTCAGTGCTGGATATTCTTCTCGAATTATAATCCAAAAACTAAACATATTATTGCAGCTATTTTTCGTTGACGTTAGATGCTACAGCTGATTGGCAAGTACTTGAAAAGCATTCACTCTACAAATTAATCAAAAGTTACTAGTTTCAAAACTGGTACTGATCGTGTACAAAAACGTTTGCATTTTTTTTTCAAAGGGGTTTCAAACGCTGACGGAACGAATTTTTTATTGCTGCCGAAGTCGCGGACCACGGGTTGGGAAACACTGCTGTAATTTTTATACTATGGATACATAGCACATCTATTTTAAACGAGGCATTACTCATAGATCACATCATGCTATTATCATGTGATTTCAACTATTGTATCCAAATTTCGTTACGTTGGGTTTCCGGGAATGACTCCCCATGCCAGCTGCGGATCAAGACATATTCTACGTAAATGCATAAGCATGAAACAAAGGATTTTACAGTTTTGAACATCTGTTTATAATAAACAGAACAAAAAGTGTAACAGAATAAAATACTGTAATTGTTATGCTATGGGTACATAGCACATCTATTTTAAACGAAGCATTATTCATAGATCACGTCATGCTATTATCATGTGATTTCAACTATTGTACGCGTAGCAGTAAGTGCTTGAAATATATCGAAATTTCGTTACGTTGGATTTCCGGGAATTTCTCCCCATGCCAGCTGTGGACCCAGATATAGGTATTCCACGTAAAAGAAAACTGATTGGCTGTGGACAGATATAAGTGTGTCCCAAATGGTAAGTATAATAAATGCAAACTATATAAACAATTTCAAACTTCATAATTTATGGCATAATAAAACACATGTTCAAAAATTCCATACCTAGTCGTTAACACGATATAAGAATGCTTACTGCATCTTTTAAAATTTCAAAATTTATTTTCGTGGGGCCCACAGAGTATATGAAATCGGTTCTTTTATTTCGTAGAGCCGGCACTGATTGAAAGCTGATTTAGCTCTCATCGTCGATATTGACCGATATAGACGGTCCACTTCGGCCGCCAGATTCAAATGCATTAGTTTATATTCAAGAGCGTCCGCCGCTGAATTATAATTAACATGTTAAAGGGAATTATGGTAAATTAAGGGTTGCCTGCAATCTTGTTAACATAACCCCACTATTCCATATCACAAACCAAACACCGTATGATCTCTACCGTTCATCTTATCCAGGGTGGCTAGAAGGTATTTTTTAAAGAAAACATATTCTCTCATTTTTTTGTTCAGATCTTTCTTTATCTATATATCTCGATATGTTCTCCATTGTTCTCTTTTTAGGATTTTGTAGGTACATTGTTTTCATTTTTGTAAGGCGAAATCAGATCTGGTTATTTTTGTTACTTCTATATTGTATTACTGACTTTAAATGTTATTTAAATAAAATTCTTTCATTGTAAAACAGACTTCAGATTTTTTAGATATGATCATGCTTAGATTGGACATATAAGATAAGAAGGCAGGATGAAAATGATACTGGAAGGAACAGTCGAGGGAAGAAACAGTAGGGGTAGACCAAGGCCACAGTACATGAAACAGATAATGGAAGACATGAATGGCAAGACGTACGTGGAACTAAAAAGACTAACTGAGAACAGGGAAGCATGGAGAAATGCTGCAAACCAACCTATGGGTTGAAAACTTAAGGAGGAGGAGGATCATTATAATTAAGATACCAGTTATTAATATAACATATGTATGTCATTTGGTATGACATATTAATAATGTAACATTTTAAATTATTTTTGTTATACCAACATGACATCTACTTTCAATAGTGCAAACAATTGAAATCAAAATTTCCCCTTAATTTATTTTTATAAAAGTGAAAACAGTATATGTCCAAAAACTCTCATAACGTCACTCATATGTCTATCTGTCTGTCGGTCGGTCCAAATTGTAGCCAAACGGCTGGACCTAGAAAGTTGAAATTTGGATTGCTTGTACAACTCTTTAACCCGCATATAGGAAAACTATAGAGAGGTAAAAGACACGATGGAAAATACAAATAAATATGTATTCAACTAAACATAATTATATAGTGTTTTAAATACTGAGTAGGGTATCAAATGAATCCTCTTAATGGATAAACCAACACAATTTTATTTTTGAATATTTTTTTTTAATGGGATTTTCGCTAAAAATGTCAAAAACACTTTTGTCCCCACCCTATTTTCAAAAGTGGATGATCTAAAAATCTGAAAAATATCTCAGTTATATACATACATTGATGGAAACCGGAATAAGACAACAGGCATTTTTCGTCAGATTATTATTCCAAAAAATATCGAATTTCGTGTCATTAATAATATATTCTTTTAATATTTATTGTGTGGTATCAAAAGAAAACTCTTAATACGTAGATTAAGGAACAAAAAGTAGTTTTTTTATTTTTCATTTTAACAAATAATGATTGAAAAATTGAATTTTGTCAAAAATGTGCCTAACAAATCCTTGTTCCACACCATAGCCCAAAGGGGTTAATATCAGAATCTGAAAAAATTCTGAGTAATACATATTAATGTGCACGAGAATAGCACAACAGGAATATTTTATCAGATTATATTTTCGGATGATATCGCATTTTTTGTGTTTTTGACCAAATTGATTATTTTATTAATTCATAGCTAAATTGTGGCTAATAATGTTTTCTTTTAAAATTAAAAATATAATAAAAAAACAGCTGAGTCGACATTGTTCACAGTGTGAACGTATGCAGTTGGTATATTCGCGGTATATTTATGACATTTTCGCGAACTACATTACGTTATATAATGCAAATTTCATAGCGTTCAAGTGTAAAAGCTCTGCCCATAATACGTCATGATTCAACCTATTGTTTGAATTATTTTAGCTTTTAAGGTAACAAAGAGGAATAACTAATTTATAGTAGTGAAATACTCACTTATAAATCAAACAACACGTTATTAATAGTGAGAAATACGTCTCTGAAATTATCTAGCCATTTATCACTATATTTCTTATTAATATTTATTATTATTATTACACAGATTATTTATTAAATAAAAGCTCTTAGTACCTACTCAAATCAACGAATAAAAGTGATAAAAAAACTGTTGATTTTGATGTAACTTTAAAGATTTTTTTTTTTGTTCTAGGCATCAAACACTATTGCTTTCTTAAGGCCTTATCACACTATTTAGTTGACGAGTTATCGAGTGGTCGAGTAATTATTAAAGTATTGACTCGAATCTAAGTCATTTGTCTGTGACAACATAAAAAAACCTAGATTTTAATGACTAGGAAAATAGAACATGACTCAATTCCTGTCTTTCTATCCAGGTTTTTTAAAAAGCGAGTGCGCCAACTAGTGTTCTCTCGCTCTCAGCTGTTGCGTCTTTGTCTTTTGTTTATGTAGAGGTTAGTATGTTGTGTAACACAGCCCAACAGACATTTTGGTACCCGCGATTTTTTAACTGTTTGTAGGTAATTTTTGGGTTTACAAACCAAAATAACCGTCAGATTTGATCAGATATAGTTTTTGAGATTCGCCTCTTTTAGAATAAAATCATCTTATTTGTTAACTTATATTCAATTTACGTTATAACTATTACTATTTGCTCCAAATGCCAGCTAAAAAACAAAAACAAAAGTATGGTATTTATTTCACAAAGTAGATAAATATACAATTTCTGTTAACCCGGTGCTGATCCTTAGCTCTGTTTTCCCAAAGACTTAAAGACACAAGGATATTTTGTATATCACCACTTTGCTGTCCAAGGAGGAAGTTTACCATTTTTAGATCGGCACAAATCACCCACTGATGTTCTTCATACTTAATTTTTAGGATTAGTCGGGTTTTACGATCATGGGTACTACCAAGTAACTCAAACTGACTATTTAGATTCTAATTTTATGTGCGAAATTTCAATTTGGCTTCTTAAAGATATCATTATTTCATTATTTTTGCTTGTTATCAGAACTTAAATCAATTAGCCTGTATCTCAAAAACTAGAACTGCTACGAAAAAAAGCCAGGCATTTTTGAAATCGGCACATCAAAAATATCCAAAATCAGTTTTTACTTTTCCGGCACCAAGACAAAAATTTCATTTTGTTGGGCTGTGTAATTGTAATTTATAAAAATAATATTTTATAAAGAAATGATTTTGGAAGAACAACCAGGGGTATGAAACTCATATACACGGCCTTGAAACGGTTTTAAGTTATATTCCATCCACCGACAGCGCTAAAAGCGTTTATTTTAACCAACATTTTGAGAACACTTCATTATCGGCAATTTGCGGCAATTGTTTTCGACGTTGTAACGATAGGTGACAGTAAATTGTGATTGTGACAGTGATGAATTTTATAAGAAATTTTAAATATTAGCACCACAATTTTTATTTTCAAATGGTGTAGTGTAATTAATAATATTTTAAATGGTAAATGCAAAAGAAATATAAATAGTGTAATAAAAAAAAATGGCACAGACTAAATTTAATATGTACAATAAAAGTAAATATAAAAATAAAAAATAAATACTTGTTTATTTATTTCATATGCTTGCTTGCAAATAAAATTATAAAACTTAATGCTTACTGAAGTATTAACTTTAAACAATTGTAATTAATTTTAATGTTAGGAAATTAATTAGGAGAGTTGTAAATAAATTAATCATAATTTTCGGTTTAAGGCAATCTTTAATTTTCTACCAAAATTACATTTTATATTTCAATTTTGGTAGAAAATTAATGATCGCGCGATTCATAGCAATTTAAAATATGAAAATATATTTGTGTGCACTGCGGATTGCATACTATCTAATCCTAGTTCATATTACAACCACGAATGTCGCAACTATCGCTGTCCAAAGTCGTAACGTGGGAGTCCGCTATCTTCTTTGTTTTATAATTTGAGAGAACAACCATTTAAGTTATAGTGAAACCTCACAAATAAACTTTTCAAAGTAAAACTGTCAACTGTCATAACAACATGATGTACGCATGCGCAAACAAAAAATTTCCAAGTCATAAATATTTAAATACTGTGTGATAAGTCAAAACCTAAAGACGTGAATCCTGAATAAAAACCTACAAAAGTAAAAGTTGGATAGTGTTAAAGTGTGATACGCTCGTTACAATTGTTAAATACCTACAAAACTTTCGTGTACATACCTACAAAACCTTCCTGTACATACCTACAAAACCTTAAAATTCACACTTCACATCTATATTTAAATCCTGATCTCGCATTCGCACTTTTTAACAAACCAATAATGCAAAATTTTCTTGTGAATTATTGAAAATATCTCAATACTTCTTTAGAATTCCTAAACATAATAACAACGTCGAAAAGGTATTTTTGATGCTTGGAACACAATGGCCCAAGGAAAAAATACTGAATTTGTCAACAATTAAATTTAACTGTGGACGTAAATATCCATCGTTGCTGTGGGCCAAAAATTTTAATTATATTAACTGTGAGGTACAATTATAAAAACATAACGTGTAGTAATTTTTATGATGAAATTAAAAATAACAAAAACAATTTTGTTGGATGTTTCGAACTCCAAAAAATATGAGCTTCCTGCAACTGATAATTAAACATTTAACATAATGTGATTTTTATGCTTTATTTTTATATTATACATAAATTTATTTACAGCCGGATTTTTTTTATAAAGAGAATGGCGTCATTAGTAATTGCCTATTATTTTCCATAATATAGGCTATTCCAAACTTTTAGGCGATTTTGCAATCTAGTAATTTTTATCTATTAATACGGACTTTTGGTCATTTTGTTTAAGCTTTGTAAATCATACTCACATTGCAAATTCCAGATTAAATTGATTATCTTTATAAAATGTCCTTTTCATTGCATTTTAATATTTTGTCATTCTTAATAAAAATTTCCCATTTATTTATTTTTTTGTCTTCAAAATATGTAAAAATGTATTAAAATTTTTAATAAATGCCATTCGTTTCCATGGTTTCACTGTTGGCATTTTAAATTTTCATATACCAACGTGAAATGTGAAATAACCCAAGCAAGGTCCCTTTTTGTGACAACCTAAAACATTTTTTGGTATACTTGTTTGTATGGGCAAGGTAAGTAAACAATCAAAATTTGGAGAGAATCGGACAGTTAGAACCCAAGAAATATTAATAATAGGTTGAGCCTCCACGGTGCGCTATGCACTCATTCACACGTCCGGGCATGCTCCTAATTAGGTGATCGATTTTATCCTGAGGTATCTCGTCCCAGGCTATCTGTACCTCATGACAAAGTGCCACTAGAGTCTATGGGGGATGAGATAAATTTAGCAATCTTCTACCAATATGTCCCATATGTGTTCAGTGGGTGAGAGAACGGGAGATCTTGGTGGCCAAGGCAACAATTTGATTTGATTATGATCAAAGTAGTCCAACGCAACACTGGCTTCAGGTGGTCGCGCATTGTCTTGTTGGAACAGTGGATTACGGAGGATCCTGAAGTACGGTTGAACATGTATTTCCACTACTTCCTGAATATAACGCTGGGCGGTCATGTTGCCTCTGATAAAGTCCAAAGGTGACCTACTGCTATAAGCAATAGACCCTCACACCATAACTCTAACGGTGCGGTGCACTAGCCTTTTCACATAAAATTGAGGATCACGTCTTTCACGCATACTCAAAAAGAATCTGGATTCGTCGCTTAAGACTACCGTATTCCACTCCTGGTTCCATTGTATTCGTTCTCTGCCCCACTCCAGTCGGTTTCGTCGATGCTCAGGGGTGAGGAGTAACACAAGATGAGGACGGTATGAAATCAGTTCAAAACTTCTTATTCGGTGATAAACATTTCGCATCCCATAGGCCTTCCATGTTCCGTAAACCATTGGTCCGAAATATAACCCTTGTGGAAGTGAAGCGGTCTCTTATGCCGGGTTTACATTGGTAGAGTAAAAGAGCTAGTAACTAGCGCAAGTACTACGCGCTTTACTCTACTATCTTATTTTCAGGATAGTAGGTGTTCATACGCAATTGACATACATATCTTATTTTCTGGATAGTAAGTGTCAAAACACATTTGAGATCTTCACTGTGATTTTGTAGTGAAATTATCTTTTTGCAAAAAATAGTTTATGAATGTGGATATACATCGACGCCGGCGTAATGCCAATAAAAAAATGGTATTTTAAATTACATTTTCTTGTGGAGGAAATAATTGATTGTCTTATTGAAGTAATCGGTACAGAATATAAGCCTAAACGAAAATGGGTTAAAACATGGATGGATAGAAGAACTAGCCATGGCGCATCAGTCCTTCTATTTCGTGAATTGTGGAAGATCAAAAAGAGTACAGACTGTGTTTAAGAATGACACCAGATGATTTTAATAGGGTATTAAATTTAGTTAGTCCATTAATACAACGAACTGATACACTAATAAGGGATGCATCAAAATAAAATTGGAATTAACGCTTTATTTCCTAGCCACATGAAATAGTTATTGTAGTCTACAACATCTTTTTCGTGTATCAAAGGCAGTTATTTCACAGATGATTTCAAAAATCATCAATTAATAAATCAATTTTATGCAATATATGTAAATAAATTTACTTACCTGATATGGGTTTTTTTCTATTTGTTATGACAGGTTATCGCTTGCCGCCAATTTGAAATGAATCATATTGCGTAGTGGGGGAAAAGACAATAGCTAGTAAATACGTCGACGAGCTAGCTGCTATCCTAGCCCAATTACTAGAAGCTAGTACTCTACTAGTCACATTGCCAACTGTTTACACAGGGATAGTAACTAGTTCCTAGTTACTTGCGCTAGTTACTAGCTCTTTCACTCTACCAATGTAGACCCGGCATTAGAGCCAAAAGTGTAAGACGGCGATCTTCGTTCTGTGGTTTTTCAGCGACGTCCTATACCTCCTGCTCTTCGTGTTCGGCCTTCCTGGAACCATGCCCGACAACAACCCACCACAGTATTGAGACTGCTATTCGTCCTAGTGGCAATTGCTCTAAAGGATAAACCGGCTTCTCGCAGATCCATTATTCGCCCCCAGTCAAACTTACTAAGTTGATGAAAATTTACGTGTCTTCTCGCTCTAGGCATAATGAATAGATCAAACAAACTACAGAAATGTACTGTACGAAAATCAAATGGTCACTGTAGCTACAAAAGTCCATTTTTAACATTATGTTAACATTATGTTATGTTATTTATACAAAAGTCCATTCCCCGATTATGTTTTAAAAACAAAAACGTGTTAAGACAATAACCAAGGTTTTTTCGTTTGTGTTGCACCAAACTTGTCCAGGACAAGAGCAGTTGACGTCACAGTGCAACTAAAAACTTCTTCCGAACTGCTTGAAACAGGAACACAAACGAACGGTTTTCCAGGCAGGCGAATGACATTTCTAGACAAAGTTGATAACCTCACTTTTTAAAACAAATTTGTGCTAAAGTAATAGTAAATAAATAAGATAATATGAACAGTTTAAATTCTGAAATAAATTTTATAAAAATAAATAATAAAAATTCAAGTTTTGACAGATTTTATAAAACTTCTGAATTTATTTATGTTAGTTATTATACCAGCATTGTAGGAAAAGTACTTTCCTTCTGTTCATATTACTCGATTCATGATCGATATATGATACATAGATGTAAAATAAAAATTTCCGCTAGACCAAAAACAGATTATAACAAAGTTAAATTAAGTTTGCCGCCTTTTTACAGGTTGCTTGAAGCTACACTCACTCCCGAGCAAGCGTAGACTTTGCCTGTCCTGAACAAGTTCATAAATACAAACGAATACTTTACGAACAAGTGTCGGAACACAAACGAACGCCATAGTGTAGTTCATAGTAGGTTGGGCATCACAAACGAGCACACCTCCAATATGGTTGAAAAACTGATCGTTTCTTGTCTTAATCTAAACAAACATATATCCAGAAAATTACTGTGATATATTCATAAATACTGGGAGTTATTTTTTTAATGTCGCGCAGTATATTATAGTAAAAAAATTGATGTGAAGTGTGAATTTTCACACATTTCAGGGTTTTGCCGGTATTTAGTAAGTGAATGATGATTATTTGGGATGTCAAAACAAATTTTATATTAAAATATTTTTTTTTGTTAATTTTAATTTGAACGCCTAATACCATTATTTAGGTTTCTAAGTTTCTAAGCAAGGTTCATTAAGAATTTTAAAAATTGCGCCTATGGCTTCCATTGGTTGTTATAAGCGCCGCCCCTCTGATTTCGTGTACATTGAAACAGAATTAAATTATAATTTAAACAATTTCCACTGGTTATTAAATTTACGCTTTTAAAAATTAAATGCAACATTTGCCAAAATATAACTAGAATTTTGAAAAAATAATTTAAACAATACAAAAATAAAAAAAAAAAAAAAAAAACAAAAAATAATATTGTCTCTTCTTGCAGGGTTCGATCCCTTTCGAGTCGAGTTAGTTGGGTGAAAAGCCAGCGTCATAAACACTAGACCAGCATACACCTTCCAGTGTAGTGTGTTACCAAGCTATAACTTGTGTACATTATTAGCAAAAAAACACAAAAAATGCGTTTTTTTCCAAAAACAATCTGATAAAAAATTCCTGTTGTACTATTCCGGTTCACACCAATGTACATTACTTAGAATTTTTTCAGATTTTTAGTTTAAACCATCTGGGCTACAGGGTGTGGGACAAAAAAAATTTGCACAGTTTTGGCAAAAACGCTTCAAAATAATTTATTTTGCAAAAATAAAAATTTGATCTTTAATCCACGTACCAAGGGCTTTCATTTGATACCTTAGTCAGAATTAGAAAAAAAAAATTTTTTTTGTCGATGAGCACATATTTGTTTATATTTTTAGGGGGATATGGTTTTTAGATGTTTTAGTATTTTTTCTATGTGCGGATCAAAGAGTTGTATAAGCATGCCAAATTTAAACTTTCTAGATTTAGCCGTTCGGCTACAATTTTTACCGAACAGACAGACAAACAGACTGACAGACTGACAGACGACAAAATGACGGTATAAGGGTTTTTTGGTCATACCTACAAAACCCTAAAAATTAGTACAATTTCTACGAGCAGTTTTTTATTTGTCATTAGACCAGTAATTATCGTTTTCAAAATTATTGTCTTTCCGGGCCCGGAATTAATGTTGCCGGGCCCTCTCTCGTTTCCCCCGCTTACTCTCCCTAAGGCCCGAGAAGCTCGGGGTTGAATTAAGTCGCGGGACCCCTTAATGCAAACTTGAAACGGGTAAATGCACATGAACTAAAATTTGTTTAATATTTGATATCAAATATAAAATAAACATAATAAAAATAGTTACAATATAAAATAGGCAAATAAATAAATAAATTTGAAAACAAAATAGCATAACGGTGTGGAATAAAACACTTAAAAGTAGAGAACTCAAGGGGAACAAGCTCTCCCTTGCCCCTTACTGTGAGCGCCCATGTATGTGCGTACGTCTTTGTTTGCTCTGTGACAACATACTCTTTATAAAAAATCCAACTTTATTTATTTACATAAGCATTGTTCCTATCATCAAAATGTTTATCAATTATTTTTAATAATATATTTAATCTGACACACCTATACAATTATCTAATTATCTTTTATTACATAACTGTATTGTGAAATGCAAATTTTTAAGTTTTTTGAATGTTCTCTTTTTATCTTCTTTTTTAAATTTGAGTAGTTCTTTTTACAAACTTTGAACTTTTTGCAACCTTATTCTTATCCGTCCAAGTTGTTCCAATCAGTGTGAGGGATTCTTTCCGTGATGAAGCGGAAAGTTGCGATGTTTGGGCATGTAACATGACCGTGGTTATTACATTACCGTGTTCGTTCCAGGATTCAGCCCGTAATGGAAACTATCACACCAGACCTGAACATCGGAGATGGTTTTCTCCCTGATCGTTTCCCAAACTGCATTGTCTGCATAATGCAATCCCGGACAAACTACTTTAGAAATATGCTCTTCCCAATTTCCCTCCCCCTCTTCCTCAATGCATACATCTACATCTTTCTTTCCTACAACACAACATTTCATAACATTTTTTATTTTCTCTTTTTTATTATTTTATGTTGTTTAACAAATTGGAAAAAGTAATCGTAAAATTTTCCCTAGAAAACAGAACCAATGCAGAGGTGAATTTATCAAGAAGTAAAACATGGATAAACCACCATCACCTAGTTTTGCTTCGAGAGTATTAAAAACTAGGAAAAAATGAAGAAATGACAAATTAATATAAATCAGGCTAGTTTAATATTAGTTCAGTATGTGGACTTATCAAACTGTATTTATATAAACTAGGAAAAATAATTTGGAATGATCGTACTAGATTTTCTGTTAAAAAAAGACAACAAAATTTCCTTTTTTAATTTTTCGTAATAAAAATCAACGCTTATAATATCAGTTAGTAATATAAGCTAGTGGTTTGCATTCAGTATGGTAACACATTAGTTACATTGAACGCCTGCGCATTGGAAAGCCGCCAACCGAAATTAAGTCTGTTCCCAAAAGGTACCAGCAAGTTACACGTCGATTGCAACTTAGTACGCTAGCTACCATGTTAACGTATGCATGTATGTATACGTTAACATGGTAGAAATGAATTCTGCAACTCTACTATGCATGTATGTTAACCCTTCAGTGCACAATTCGCGACTGCGAATAACAGTGAGACATCTGGTGGTGACTGGCTAAATTAAACAGAAGCGTATATTTGGATAATATTTGTAGCGTGTTGTGCTACAGTTTATGTGAATTAAGAAGTATTTTAAAATATAGTGACTTAAATACAGTGCTTTTTTGCCGAAATATTGTTTGAATAGAAAATATTAAGAAAAAACTTCTGACATATACGCTTCTCGTCCGCCATTAGCTGTTGTACGCAGCGCCGCCAACGTTAGTTTCAGTCGCGAATATCACCTCGAGGCGCATCATATACCGTGCGATCATTATTTCTTGTCAATTACATAACAGTAAACAATGAGTTTAAAAATATCAAAACTGTATTCTAATTCACAGCTGAAAATCCCAATTTAACAAAAACCAATCATATTACTTAGTTCTTAGTTCTTAGTACCGCATTCTGTTGACTTCTTACACTTATTAAATTCCTACAAAACCCTGAAACATGTGAAAATTCACACTTCACGTGAATTTTTTTCTATTATCTTTTACCGATCAGACTAATATAAAAAGAATTGGAAGACCTATTCCGAATTTGAACATAAAGCAGTCCGTCTCAAGTAAAAAACGCACCTTTCATAGAACATTAAATCCGTACATAATAAACATACATGGATTTGTGACTGTGGTGTAAAAATATACTTTTTTGTGTTCCTTGTTTATTATATCGAGGAGAACAATAAAGCAGAATGTTAGTGAGTCTGAAAGTTAGTTTATTTTCATTTCATTATAAGTATTCTTATACCACAAAGTAAATAACACACAATATATTAAGGATTTGCCCCAGCCCCTAGGAATCTCTGAGAAATTCTACCCTAGCTCCCCCTCCTTTTTCAAGTCTGTTAATATAACCTATGATAACTGGTACTTATAAAAGTTGCAACCCTACATTTCTACAACACAGCCGCCACTCATGGGGATGTTGTAGCCAAATAAGTGAAAACAATTGAAACAGTAGAATTGATTGACATTTTTAAAAGCAATAATGAAATTTATGGTGCAATTCTGTGGCAAATCTGTAAGCTTACAGACAAATGCGGCAATTCTGTGGCAAATCTGTAAGCTACAGACGATCGTATCTAAGGAGTTGTCTTATGTGTTGTTATGGATAGTTTCTTATAGATTTTGTCTGTAGCTTACAGACAAATGCGGCAATTCTGTGGCAAATCTGTAAGCTACAGACGATCGTATCTAAGGAGTTGTCTTATGTGTTGTTATGGATAGCTTCTTATAGATTTTGTCTGTAAGCTTACAGGTTTGCCACAGAATTGCCGCATAAATCTGTAAGAAACTGTCCATAACAACACATAAAACAACTACTTAGATACGATCGTATAAAATAGATCGACCATTAAAAATTATGAACACAATTATTCAGAGTAAAACAATAGTTATATGTGTGCCAAGGCACTAAAGTTGAGTTTTTATTAGGAATGTGAATAGTAACCACATGAGTAATAAAAAAGAACTTTAGTGCCAAGGTGCACATTAATTTGTTTCATTAATCGTGAAATTATATAAAAGTTGTTACAAAAAAAAAATCCATGCATGTTATTTGTTTGCTAGAAATAACGTTTGACAGTTTATGGTTTGACGTTTAAAAGGTTAGCTGTCACTAACATTGACACAGTTGTTATTTGTTTAGGTAGGCAACCAGGGACGTCGAGACAAGAGAAGCCGGTACAAATTACCAGGATCCGTGTAGACTGCAAGGACCGGGAGTGGATACTTTTTGTACAAATCACCATCCTGATTTTGTTGCATAATTTCTTTGTCGGTAGGGTAAAGTAGTGTAAAATGATCCCTTGGTGTAAAACAATCACATGCATTTAAAAATAAACTAATGGTACAATCAGTGGCGCAGCCAGGATTTTGTCTTGGGGAGGGCCGAATCAAATTTCGACGGCACGCGGGCCGCATACGGCCGTCAACCTAATTTTTTGTGGCCCCTGAAGCGGTAATCAAAATCACTTGAGCTTATTTAGGGGAAAAATATATTTAAAAAGGTAAAATATACTCTCTTCCCCTTTTCTGTCTGCAAAAAAATGTCAAGAAACCCTTCGGGATATTTCCGTCACTGCTTATCATTTTGTATGTAAAATAGACTGCGACCCAAATCAGTTCGACACCTCTGCTGTTGGATATTGATGTTTATATCAAATTATAATTCCATTATTTGTTGATAAAAAAATGTAATTGTTAATCCATGTATCAAAAAGTTTCAATTGATTTTTTCTTCGATAAATACAAATTTATTTATATTTTTCGCGGGATATATTTTTGAAGTCTCAATATTTTTCTTACTTATGTTCAGTTCTCTAAATCAGCCCCTTGACCACAATTTGTACCGAACGAACAGACTCGTGTGAAGGATATACCGAAGTCAGATTGCCACTTTATCTTATCTGAATCGTGTAATTAGTTGTTTAAAACAGTTTTATCATTTGCTTGGGCGAATGGTTTAGTCGATGTGTTAGGGGGAAAAAGAATCAACGCTCCCCTTCATATAATTCGTTGGAGCATATTTGGAAAGTGATGTATTTTCACTTGAACAATAACGGCCCCTATCAAGAGTAGGCAATCTTAAAACATGTTTATTTATACGAAAAAAAAAAAAATTGCCTATATTGTTTACAATGAAGTAATTTAAAAATTAACTACTGTTGTGGTTAACAAATTTTATCTTCAACTCTCCGAGCAGCGCCGTGTAATCTGCTGGTCCTGGGAGGCCCCCCCCCTTGGCTGCGCCACTGGGTACAATATAGCGTTATTGTAAGGTAACTAGTTCGTTATGGTTATAACAACATCTTAAATTAACGACTATGCCATTTAAGTTCAATGCGCGCAGTCTGTGGAGTTATTTACATTTTTCAAGTGTCCGCTCTTAGTGTACACTTTAAACAGTTATATGTCCATTATAGTAATTTTAAGCTAAATTTCACTTACGCCAATAAATTTTGTGTTAAAATATGAGTCGTTCTGTGTTCTGTAAAATAATGAAAATAAATTCAAAATAGCGTTTATTTGATATATTGGGGTAAAATGGTTCTTTACGGGGCGGGCGAAATGATCCCAGCAAGGAAACTTAAAAGCTGCATCCAACAAAACTGAATGTTACGGTATCGATAAAAGGAACGAGTCTTAAGGAACAAAATCATAAATAAATTAGTGATCAGATGACTCTGATGAAGAAAATGATTCTGTTGATAATTCTGTTTATATTGTACTGAGACCTTTGCTAACTCGCGCCATGGAGAAGGATGGATTCAATGTTTTCAGTGTCTTCGTTGGGCACATGACGAATGCACTGATATTGAAGAAAAAGATGCAGACCATTTGCTCACCATTTTCTGGGATGCAAAGGGAGTCATTCATGCCGAATATATGCCGAAGGAATCAACGATTCAATAATTTGATGTTTTTTCTTATGACCTAAAATCCCGATAAAATACACCAACTCCAGTAAGAATATATATGTTCGAGGTCGTCAACGTTTACATTAGAATCAACGATTGTTTCAGTAAGATACTGCAAAACTTTACGATCACTAAAGAATCATATCCGTAGAGTAAGACCGGAAAGAACGATTTTTTTCTTACGCCACGACAACTATTGTTTATTTTTAACCTTAAAACTTTTCCCAAAACAGCATAAAAAATATTTGAATTAACCTTAAAATGTAAAAAGTATTTATATTGTAAACTATAATTTAAATAGTATTTTATTTGACACAAGCTTATAATGGAGGCTATTATTGCACGAGGATGAAGTTTACTACCCAAGCCCTAGTCCCGGTTTTCTAATCATCCGAGTGTTATATATCCAGTATATGCAAGTCAAATACAATATTTTACCTACAACTTTATAGCTTTATTATTAAAAATTTCAAAATTTAATTTAAAAACAATAATTCTGAACGTCAATTGTTAAACTTCAGAACCTACGTCATCAAGGTGGCTATCGAATCATCAGCTGATTATAACGTATAACAATGTTCAAAATATTTTTATTTATTGTCTAATTCATTCTGACATATAAATAATATTCAAATTATAAATATGAACTGTGTGAGACGCAAATAGTTATTATTGCTGAGCGCCAAACATTTTAACTAACAAAATAACTTACTAAATAAAAACTTGCCAATTTGCTGAGCACGCATGCCCGTCACTTTTTTACACGGCGTGCAATTTCGAGCAGTTTTATGTATTTACTGTTGGACACATAATGCATTTATTATTTGATGGTCGTAGATAATAGTATATTCTGTAACTAACGTGGAATATGCATTCTGCGCGTGTTGCTCACTATGCTTTACCTCCGATTACCATTTTTCAATAAATATATAATCAAGAAAATGCAATATATAGTTAACAGCCATTAATGCGCGCGCAGCCAGTATGGGAATGAAAATTTTCGGAAACTGCACATGCGCATTGCTGCGAATTAATTCTTTCGCGCACACTGCACAGGCGCATTTATCATTCCCGCATCGCCTGTGCGTGCATGTGGGTAACATGCGAAATTAGGCTAATTTCCTGTCAACTAACAGTATCGAAATGAGACAGTTCCATAGTGGTCGTAGGACAAATTACACTGGTCAACAAATTTAAACTTTTTTTTGATGACTTAGATCTGATACTTGTTTTTAACTAATTTTGGGGTGCTGATTTAAAAAATGTTAACAGTTTCTGCCTATCACGTCAAATTTTTGTTCTATCGTATTTTGAATTTTTTCACCTTTTCACGTTCTGATATACGTCTACTTTAATTTCAACTTCGTTCTTGTTGTCCAATATATTTCGCAGGAACACCTTACATGCAGGTACTTGTTATAGACCTTTTTACAACGGCAGGGGTTGCAAGGTTAAGGGTAAGGTACTTTTTTTACTTTTACTTGGCCAACAAGGTGGATTCACAAAATATCCATGTTTTTTGTGTTTGTGGGACAGCAGAGCGAGATATAAGCATTGGAAAAATTGGCCGGTGAGAATAGATTTAAATGTTGGAGACCCAAACATAATACACGAACCTTTGGTGGAGCGAACAAAAATTATTTACCCCCCTCTTCATATTAAACTGGGTCTAATGAAGCGGTTTGTAAAAGCGTTGAACAAAGATGGTGACTGTTTCAAATATATATCTGAAACATTTCAAAGTTTCAGTATTGAGCAGCTAAAAGCTGACATTTTTGACGGACCACAAATTAGAAAATTAGTGAATGATCCACATTTCACTGTATATATGGATGATATGGAGAAGAATGCATCGCAGTCTTTCGTGGCGCTCATAAAAAATTTTCTTGGGAATAAAAAAGTCGAAAACTATGTGGAGGTCGTTGAAAACTTGCTTGAAACTTATCATTATCTGGGGTGCAACATGAGCGTGAAACTTTATCTTTTAAACAGTCATCTTGACAAATTTCCTGTCAATCTTGGAAATATTAGTGATGAACAGGGTGAACGTTTCCATCAGGATTTAAAAGAGATGGAGAGACGTTATCAAGGAAGGTGGGATACTCACATGATGTCTGACTACTGTTGGCGTATTAAAAGAGACTTATCGGGAATGGTGCACTCCAGAAGATCTTACAAACGACCATTTAATCCTTAAATTATTTTGTATTTTTGTTTTAAAACTCCAATGCATTAAAATGTAATTAAAACTGTTCTCATTTTCTTTTTTCCACTATAAATAAAATTTTAAGAATATTTTCTAATTATTTAGTCCTTATAGTTCGCCAAATGTGTACCAATTCCAGTATCGACGTCTAAAATTAAACGATAGAAGCATTATTTGGCCGAAAATATGTATTTGTTGTAGAGCAAAAATCTGATGTGATACGCGAAAACTGATGTGATATTTGAGTTCAGCAGCACCAAATTAGTAAGAAACAAGTCTTAGATGTAAGTCAGCAAAAATTGTGTTGACTAGTGTTATTAATAAAGGTTAACAGAATATGTTTATTCGTATCCGTATCTGCGGTGATAAAATGTTTGTAACCCGGCACATCTCATAATCTACACTCAGTTTTTTTAAAGGTCATCGGGCCCTAATTTGGTTTTTGGGGGGTGGGACGGAAGTATTGTTTCACCGGGGCCCGACCTACATGAAATTTTAAAATAATGATTGGCTCTACGATCGATTTGGTGCTACTTTACTGACTTTTTCTTTATTGTCGATTTAAAAAAACAGAATTTAGATAATGAAAAATTGATACAAGTTACATGTGGTCGACTTAATTTATCTCCTGATAGTATTTGATGAATTGAATTTACACCAAACCACAACTAGGAACTAAGTTACTTACAATTAATTTTAGTTCCTATTTATACAATACATAATTTAACAATGATATTATTTATGTAATATCTAATATTTATAATAAAACATGACAAAATTATGTATTGCATAATCAATGTACAGACATATTGCGAATAATATATTTGCTATCAAAATGTTTCTGCTGGTGCAACTGTTACAGTAAGAAAGTGTATCGCAACAGGGTTTTTAACTTTGATAACCGTATCACCTGTTTTTATGGCGTGTCTAATAAAGAACTAATAGCCACCTTCAGTCCATAATTAGATATTAATTCTCCACGCCCCCAGGGGGCAGCAACACACTGACACTAACAGCGTGTCTACTTTCCCAAGATCGAGGTTGATTTTTGTAGACCGAAGAAAGTACATTTGTTTATATTCAATATTTAAATTGGTTCAGAATTTTAATTACAATTTATCGATAGGGTATGTTAATTTAATAAATTGCAAGAAATTTATTGTTTCCGGTTTTGACGGGCTATGATATATTATATAGACACGGCGAATTATTAGTAGGTTTTTTTTTTGCATTTCATTGCCCTAGATCATATAATATATCTTAAATCTGGCCGAGTAACAAATCATCACTGATTTCTGTTCATTTTTCAAAAGCGATTTGGCGATTGCTCCTTTTGGCAGAAATGTAATTTAATTTTTGGCATGGAGTTGGCGCTAGAGTCGATATCTCGTGAGATGAAGAAAGACACGTCTTGGAACGTCTTCTCTAGAGGACGCACTACATTGATACTTGTCAGAAGAGTAAATGGAGGGTGTGATATATGGTCTAAACCGGAGGCAGTACAATGCCGCATGCAGATACTAAAAATAAGATCATTTACTCGGAAAAAAATAATAAAATACAGAATAAAAATATAAAATATATAAACAAATAGTCATAATAGAGACTCTATCTGTCGGCATTCTGTTCAACTAATCTATTAGACAATGAATCGACATCTTTAAAGACATTGAAAAGACATTTTTCTTATTAGTGAAAATAAAATATAAGCAAACACAAATCAAGACATAAAAATATAATAAAATTCCTTCTAGATGTCAGATTACAATATACCAAAAAGTTGTTATTAGATTAGTTTCGATTTTGCCACTTTGGCGTTGCTATTTTAAAAAGGTTTATCTATTCACGACTATAATTACCGAAACGGCGCCACTATCGTCTTCTGAACTTTTGACACGAAAAAGGATCGTCATCTGTCAACGTATGTAAACAGTATTGGTTTATAAACAATATTTGGTCAAATTTACATTTTCTTGCTGCATACAGTAGACATATTTGAATTATAACCATGTATTAAAAAAGTGTACAAATATATGTGAATCCATTTTAAGATAAAATTTGCTGTTTGTAAATGAATATTTTCAGAGGTTATAATGTTGATGCCAAGTTATACTCGCAGAGAAAATAAGATATTATAATTTGAACTTAAAAAATTTATTTCAATACTTAATATCTACACATTTCTCTAGAAATATTTGCAAAATAACACACTTACGGAACACCCACATGAAATAACAAGGGTTTTTAATTATATTAAAAATATATAATCCATTAATATTAACAATAGTTTACACAACATTAAACGATTTTCTTGCACATGTGAGACAGGGAAAATGAAAAATTCAACGTTAAAAGCTTGTTTAGAAACATCTGAACAGTAGAAATTCCCTTCAATAAATAGAAACAAAATTTTAGAATAATTAATAAACTTTCTTCTTCACTTGTAGTAAAACATAAGTATAAATGGTGCATTTATTAACTTTTAACGCATTTTGCTCGTTGGTATTAAAATTAAATTGCAGAACTAATAAAGACACTTTTCCATACACTTTAATTTTTCTAATAAAATTCATCTAATATTGGAAAATGTTCTTCCTCTGCATGAAAACCATCAACCATACACACGACAAGGAGTATTTAATCTTTTTTTCTTAAATTTATCACTTAATTCGTTATAAAAACGGAGAAGAAACAAAGAAACACATGCTGAACTATACGTAAACAATGACAGTATACTTTTTAGAAGTGTTCGCTTTATTGCCGCTAGAGGGATACGCGTTAATTTGAGTCACCAATAGGCGAAAACAAGGTAAGTCATACCACCTTTTTTATTTTGTTAAATCACTACGTAAACAACAACAGTAAAAAAATAAATATAGAAATCTTGTTTGATATATATTCTACCATAATATTACAACGATTATTGATATTTGTTTGTACATTTTTGTAAACATAGCAAAATAAATGAATATAGCAAAAGTACCTACCCAACTGGGTTGGGAAATCATACCGTAGGGTTGGTTAAATGTACCTGTAACAAAAGAAAACAGTTAGATATTTTTATTTTTTTAATTAATTTATATATAGGTTTGTTCCAACAAAAGTTCAGAACCGCTCAGAACTCTACTGAGTTTGCGCAAAACGATTTTAGCGTTCCAACAAGTCGATTTAAAAATTCAGAACTTATAGTGCAGTGTTCCAAGAACGAGTGAATTGTGTTCTGAACTGATTTTGAATAGTTCTTAAAGTTCCAGGATTTTAAAAGAATTTTTAATTCTGAATAAGTTAAACGTGTTATCTAAACTTACTTATTTGTTTATGTTTGTTTGATTATATTAGTAGTAGTAATGGAAGCAGGGGCGCACACAGATTTTTGGCTTGGGGGGGGTCCAATTATACATAATTTTTATAAACACAGGGCAAAATTTCAATTTCAAGTGAAGAGCAAAAAAAGGTCCTCCTTTCTAAATTTTAAGTGAAGAGCAAAAAAAAAAAAGGTCCTCACTTCTAAGTTTTAGGTGAAGAGCAAAAAAAAAGTCCTCACTTCTCACAGTACGGGGGGGGTCCGGACCCCTTGGACCCCCCCCTTGTGTGCGCCCCTGAATGGAAGAAGACAGTGACTTTTCTGATTTGTCAGGATTTTCAAGCGAAAGTGATAATGATGGATAATTCTTGATGATGTTATTGTTGAAATAAAAAGTGACACAATATAGTGATCAGGTTTTTTTGGAACATTTTCGAGTTAGTAGAAATAGCTAGCTGCAAGTTTTGAAGCAATACTAAAGTGTCATTCTGGCCAAAACGGTAAAATTAGTGCTCAGGATCAACTTTTTATATTTCTCTGGTATATTGGCCATGAGACTGCAAGTTTTCGAGATGTAGCAGACAGGTTTGATATTTCCAAAAGTAGTTTGGAGATAATAATAGTCCGAATTCCATATTTATTGAGCAACAAGTCTAACAACATAATAAAATCACCAAACAACGAGCAAAAGGTCGTTATTGAAAGACATTTTCGGCAAAAAAGATTTCCGAATGTAATCCAATGCTTCCATTAATTCTATTTCTTCAGTTTAAAAATACAAGGAACGTTTTTTAACAGATGTTATTTGATTTCTTGTATAGTTTTATATAAGTTATATATTAGTTATTATAAACCAAGCTTAAAGCCTGGTTTATAATAAACCCATAGCATAAACGCATATGCATTGAACAATTGATTTGACCCTTCATAACATCTGTTTGTAATAAACAGAACAAAGAGAGCAGTGTAAATTTTATGCTTATGTTCCAAAACATATCTATTATAAACCAGGCTTTACTTTTGGAATCACCCACATACTAGCACCCCTCCCCCTTATATCAGAGAAGGTGCTAGTTATTTTAACAACGTCTCATACAGGTAGAGAGACCATAATTTTTCAGTAAAAAATAAAGGATAAATCTGGAAAAGGTTCATAAAAGTAGAAAAACAATTTACGTATATTAATTTATAAATAAATGCTCAAGAATAAAATAAACATAAAATATCAAAATGATAATTATACTTTATTCAGAATGGAGAAATAATAATCAAGCACTGTTCACGTGATAATTTCGTCGATCTCTAGTCGTTCGTTGGCTGTTAAGTTGTTAACTTCATGCGACAGCCAATAGATTAGCGACTTCAAACTTTTATGTGATCTTATTACTATTTATTCATTTCGAACAGGGTATAAAATAAAATTGTATGTAAAATTAAAAGCAACTTAATGTTAATGTTTTTCATATTTTTGTACTTTCTTTAGATATGAATTTCATCTTTTAAAAACTTATAAAGTTGTATACCATCCATGTCATATTTATACTTGATAAAGATACATGCTTCTAATTTTTAGTTGAGTTTTTCACAGATCCACATACTGTTTATTATTAAAAATATTCGCTTGGTCAAATTCAATTATATTTAAAATATGCTGAAAATATATTTGTTTATCCACAAAATATTTAAATATTTCAACCTATCCTTCCTCAAGATTTTCACTGGCAATATAATTTCTAATAAAGCAAATTTCATTAAATAATTCACCATCATCAATATTAAAAATTCTTCTATTTGAATTAAAAGTTTTCGTCAGCAATAGTCCACAGTGAAACTTCTCGCAGTAGAATCCATTCGAGATTTTATCTTCTACAAATGCGATGTTCTCATGATTTTAAAATTAAATTTCTGTACTTTAAATACCAAAACGAATAATAAAGGACAAAACTGACTTTTTGAGAAATAAATAAATCTAAAGGGCAAAGCTCTGAAATAAAGGGCTGCCCTCTATAATAAAGGGAGTAAGGTCACCGTGCATATAGGGCAAGCGGCAATTACCCTATATGGGGCACAATGCAATTCCATTATTTTTTCCTGCTAATGTATTAATAATTACATTTTTCCCTAGGGCATTCAGTTCACCGCGACACTCGACAAAAATTACCTTTATTAGACGCTAAACTTTTATGACCCCTATTTACTCCAAAATAATCGCATGCAAGTACTATCTCCTAATAGGAAAACTCAAACAATCGCGATAATAAAATAAAATTTATTATTATTATTATTATAATCTTAGCAAACTTTGCTGTCAGTAAAAACTTTTCCACTCCCTATCCATGAGCGTTTAGTTAAGGGCAAGTTAAACACCACAGCTCTCACATCTTTCTTATTAGTAGCAATCTACAAATTTTGCTAACAGTTAATACGCCGATTTAATAGGGTATTTTAAAAGAATGTTATGGAACTGTGAATTAATATATATATATATATATATATATGGATTATTATCCACGCAAATTTGAGACGACAAAGCAAATAGTTAAAGTCTATTTTAAAATAAATAATAAAAAATAATATGTTTCCAACGCCTAGATAGGAGTATTGAGGCAGAGAAGGTAATTTCTCCGCTTCTAGACCGCCGACCATAGATATGAATGCCACGTGGTCAATGTGAGGTTTGACCGGTTCTATTATCCCTGTATAAACAGGTACTTATTTTAAATATTAAATACTTAAAGCTGAGTCGACCCCAGAATTTCGGAAGACTGCACAGTTTCGGAAGACAAAAATCCGAAGGACGTGGAGGGATTCGAACCCACGTCCTTGTGCTTCGTATGCAACCGTCTTACCACGCAGCCATGGCAACTATACAAATATGGTTTCAGATATTTTGTTTTATTCTGAAATTTACTTATAGTTATTGTACTTGGTGGTATTCTATTGCCATCTTAAATCTGACACGAACGATGATGCTAGTAAAACTATTTTAATTTTGAACTCATGTACCAAGTGGCATTCCATTATCATTAGTGCAGTATTTTGGCAGTTTTGGACTATAAACAATCAAGATCTTTTTGAACATTTCTACACAAAATTATCTAAATATAAAATATATTTGAAACTCACAAATACGTTTCAAAAAATGCGGAAAAAAGTTGCACGAGACCTATTATTAAATTATTGACAAATACGATTTTTACATTTTCGAAATCGATGTATCGGTTGTTAGCTATTTTATTTCACATTATCTATTTTAAGAGTTTAAGGGTTGCCGTGGATCCGTGGTAAGACGACTGTCTATGGAGCAAATTTCGTCTAATTTTCATTTTCAGATATTATACAGCCAGGCGCGTACACATAGGGGGGTCCACCGTCCCTTTCAGAATCGAACAATTTCAGTATCTAACGAAGGCTTACGATGTTAATACAGCCGTCCAATAAACTATTCAAAGGAAATGCCTGTCTTATCACTGTATTTTTCAGAACTATTTAGACGCATCAGTATAATTATAAACACAAATTTTCAAAAATCCATCAAAAATTTTATTTTTACTCCATTACTTCCGCAGGGCCCTAAACAATAACTGTGCAAAATCGGTCAACGGGCCGAAGAGTTTATATGGTTTCTTAGTTATAACCACGATGGTTATAAATACTACCAATTCTAAAACCAATTTTGACTATAGTCTATCTCAGAAAGAGCGATAGTAATAAAATTTATTATTTGTAAAAAGTTATTGTTTTTTACACAGAAGTGGCACACAAAATATGAATAGTTCAAAACGAAATATTGTTAAGAAACAACCGAGTGTGCCGCACATCTTATATGGGAATACGAACTAGGGTTAAACACAATAGATCATAAAAATTTTACCCTAAAATTTTGAAGAAAAATATGGTCACAGGTATGCGTTTAATGATATGATTAATATGGTCACAGGCGTGCGTTTAATAAAATGATAAATAGTAATATAGAAATACACAAAACCAATTTAAACGTGTTTAAAATGTGCACGCCACTGGTAACTGCCTGACAAAAAGATTTATTACTATCGCTCTTTCTGAGATAGACTATAGTAAGTTAATATTCTAATACAAGTGTTGGAATGTTATTCTAAAGCACTTATGTTCTTATGCATTTTGCGTGTATTTCATTCCGTCACTTATTATGGAATAACTATTCCATGCTTGTAGTCATTTGTTTTTGTAGGGTTACATTAAATAAGTGCAAATTAAATTAAAATTAAACAAATAATAAATAAAAAAATAAGTTTAATTAATGGATTAATTTATATTATTTATTATGTAATATAAATTATTTGTTAAGTAAATTATGTAATATAAAATGTTTGTTAAAATAATTATTTGTTATTTTTTTTTCTTTCTGGTGGTCGTGGAGAAAGTAGGGTCTGTGACTCGGTTGGAAGAGAAAATTCGATGCTCGTGGTTCCTTACGCTCGTCTGCGTCTCGCGCTCGTTCCATTCGCATCGAATTTTCTCATTCCAACCTTGTTACAGAATATGCACCATTACTTCCACAGAATCCTAAAGAGTAATTTTGGAAAATTTTGGCCCAGATCGGTCAAAAAGCCTAGTAATGTCTAGGATTTCTTGTTTATAATAGAGATGTGCCAAATATCCGTATCCGTACCCGTATCCATAACGGCGGATATGCGCAAGAAAAACATACGGATATTTTTATTAATAATAATTTGTTACTTTTTTTATTAATGCATAAAAATGATCTGTCAACCCTTATTAATAAAATTTGTTTTAAAATTATAGTTAATACAAAATGAATATGACTTTTTTATATTAAGTTTAATATAGATATTTTTTAAGCTTTTTTTGGAAAAGTTTTAGGTTTAAAAATAAGAAAAACAATAACAATTTTACAAAATTTTATTACGAGAAACGTTATACTAACTTCACCTTGCTTCACCGGCTTCAACGAGACAAAACCTCAAATTATTATTATTAAAATATAATCTCCTTCTACTTAAATTTAAATATGACTATTATTTTTTTTTAATGAATGATAGTACCATATCTGATTTTTTAAGAATATACCATCTATAATTTATTTTAAATTATATTTCTATAAAATGCGTGAATTTTTTTTAAAAATAATAGAACCAATTAAATTACTAATATAAATCGTTGTAAACATTGTATTTCTGTAATAAAATTTTATAAACTTTGTTTTTTGTTTTTAACACTTTTCCCAAAACAACTTAAAAATTATTTAAATTAACCTTAATATAAAAAAAAGTCGTGTTTATTTTGCAAACTGTAATTTTAAAACAAATGTTATTCATAAAGCTTAACAGAACATTTGTATCCGTATCCGTATACGTATCCGTATCCGCGGATATTCTACAAAATAATCTGTATCCGTATCCGCGGATATGAAATTTTTATGATCCGGCACATCCCTATTTTATACCTATAAAACCCTAGACACTTCTATGCGCCATTACTTGTGCAGGGTTCTAAAGAGTAACTGCAAAATTTGATTCAGATCGGTTAAAAGGCCTAGGAGTGTCTAGGGTTTCTTGGTTATACCTATGAAACTCTAGACTCTGGACACTTATATGTGCCATTACTCAGCAGGAGTAACTGTGCAATATTTGGTTCAGATCGGCCAAATAGCTAAAGAGTGAATAGCGGACAAACAAACAATTTTCCTCTTTTATATATACAGAGACGGAGAACAAGATTAGTTTTGTAAGAGAAACTTTTAATCTGTGGTATTTACCTTCCCCTTAACGAGTATTTGCTTTGATTTTACCACAAAAATATCCTTGAAGTGAGTTGATAGTTATATGTTTATGTTGTCTGAGAAAGTCAATAAGATGGAAATGATAACCCGAACTGTTCGGAAGAACAAATTTAAAAAAATCTAAAATAATTCCATATTTAAATGCATCAGATAAGACAAGTTATTTCTGGCAAGGAAATGGAAGTGCGCCTGTATAATTTGCGAATAATGATAAGCCATATGTAAATGTATTAAGATTTGGAAAGAAGTGGTCCAGCGAGATACGTAACAAATCGAATACTTCTCATGGCTGACCCACATCCTGCATATTAAATCTTTATTCATGCCTCCGGTCAGCTCTAACGAGAATGCCATCACTTTCTCACAAACATACTTGGAACATTTGAATAGTTCACGACCTGATGTACCTTCTTCTTCTTAGGGCACTATCAAATGGGTTGACTTTATAAATCCTCCATTTTGATCTGCTAATTATCAGGTCTTTCCTTCAACCAACATAACAAAACTTGTTAGATCTTCGGTTAGCTAATCTCTCCATCTCTTGCGAGGTCTTCCCACTAATCGACGGGTGTTCAATTTTCCTTCACATATACACTTTATCACTCTATCCTCCTTCGTCCTCACCATGCGTCCTATCCACAGTAATCATCTACCACTCAGTTCTTCTACCACGTGAGATACTTCTGAGCACAGTTCTCAAATATCTTTGTTCTTGCGGTTTCTTCATTTTCCGTTAGTTTGGATGGAACCAAAAATACCGAAATATACGCAAAAATTTGTGAAAACTATGAACTTTTGTTGATTTCGCTTTGTTAATGTTACTGTACTATACATAAATATGGGATGTAGGTACCATATTTTGGTATAACCTGATCTTAGTGTTTCTAGACAGGAGTTTTGTTTTGAAGAGAAAACCAAATGCAAAATAGAATGCATTAGCAGCTTTAATTCTGTTCGTAATTTCTTGTTGTATCCGACTCACCTGACTTATCATGGTGTCCAGGTATTTAAAAGTAACAATGAGACACTTGATTTTTACATTACTGATGATGAGTCCTACTTTATGAGTTTCGATACCAATAAGTTCAATTAGGTATATTACGTCTTCAACCTTATTTAAAATAATATCCAAGTCATCGACATCACCTTAAATCCTGGTCTTTATCCTGTATATCTATCTAAAATATTAATTGTTTGTACTACTATATCTGTATTATAAACAGCTTTGAAATATCAAATCGATTGACCACATAGTTCGTTTTAAAATATAGTTATCTTAATGTGATTTGAAAATGTATAAAGCTAATCGTTGTGTCCGTGAAGTCCATTTTGACAGCAGGAAAGATCATGGTAGTCTTTTTCCGGATACAAAAGGTATACTGCTTATTGGTTTTGCAAAGGGCCGAATTAACATGTCAGGCAATATGACTATTTGATAAATTGAACAAAAAAAAAGTTTGTGAAATAAGATCAGGTTTATCAAAGAAAAAATCATTTTCACCAGGATTTCACGTCCCTGTGTTTCTAAATCAAATATCGCCGGAAGTAAAGTACAATTTGCAGCCTCATCCGACTTATTCGCCTGATTTAACTTTGTCTGACTTTTATATATTTCCACACCTGACAAAATTCCATGATGACAAGCGGTTTTCTTCAAATGATGAGCTAGAAACAACGGTAAATTATTTTGGTGGGCTTCAGAAATCGCATTTCTGGTATAGATAATGGCAATGAAACATTGCTGTATGTAGTGGTAGGGGAAGCCTCTTTTTTAACGCTCAGTAATTCGCCAGTGTCTTCCGAGAGTGGTTGTATGAGAGCTGTCGCTTTCATTTTGTAAATTGGTGAAACGTGTTTTTTGCTGTGTTGATATATTTTTCACTAATATCCAGACGTTGATTGCTCCAGTGCAGAGCATATGGCAAGTGGGCACATTGTTTTCGCACTGGAGAAGATGATACCGATGAGGAATGCCCTCACGTGTATTCATTTCGCGCTAGACTTTAGTTGACTGTCCATTATACCCCGCCCGTGTTCATTCTGCCCCGACATCGGGGCAAAATGAGTACAAGGAAACTTTTTTTATATCGCCATTACTTTTAGTTTTGTATTTTTATAAGTTTTTTTACTGTCTGTAATAATTAAACAATAAATCATCTTACGAATAAAAGTATTTCGATATTTTTTACGATATATCTTAAGATTTTATTAAAGATAACCCTTAAGGTGCCCGTTATGCCCCGGCTTTCCATAGTACCCCAATTTATGAACAAACGGTTTCCATAGTGAGAGAGTAGGGCATGGGCGAATCAAGCGAAGGGGCAATTAAAACGCCCGGCTGGCACCACTTTCTGTTTGATAAAGTTGTTGAAGTTCAAAAAGATTGTTATATTGAAAAATAAAGGTATTTACAAAATGAAAAATATAGTATTTCATTATCAGGTTGTGAAGTTATCAAATGTCTTTCATAGCAACCGCTAATCAGATTGATGGGGTGAATCTTGTAAGCAACAGAGGTTTCTCGATGTGTGTATAGTGGTTATGGGGCAGTGCATGAACACTAATGACTACAGGAGTGAGCACGTCCTGCATTAACAGCACCTCGGGCATTTGGCTAATATATGCAGAGGCCGCTTCTGATTTCGTTCCGGTCTGATTGGCGGCGTGTGCACTTGCACTATCCCCAGGCCACCGTCCCCAGTCCAACAGCCGGTCCGCAACCGTCTAATTGTAAATGGAAATTGAACTCCAGTCAAGAGCAGTCGGCTCTCGATTAACACCGCATTAACATACTGACCGCATATTGTCACAGGTCACAAGCATATTTTTTAATGAACATCAGAGATTTTTCATTTCCCAATATTGTGCGTTCAGATCAGGGGTCGACTCCTAAAGTCAACAACCTTAAGTATTTAATACTTTCAAAAATAGTACCTGTTTATGTAGGAACAATTGGACTGATCGAATTGACATGGCCACTTGATTTTCATAATATACGTGGGGAGTATAGGTTTAAACTAGTAATTTTTAAGCAACAACAATAATATTACTAAGTTAATGAAACAAATTTAATTTTAGTAAAGTCCTTCCTTTCATACGGAGATGGGCCTGTGAGCGATTTTTGTGTCACGATCACGCCCATTAAATGTTAACTCATGCCCAATCACACACGATAAATAAAATTTCATATCACACACGCTCACAACTGCAAAATATATATATTTTTTTATAGGCCACTGTTGGTGGACCCATGGACACCTTTTTCGAGGTGAAGACTCCCCTCTCTGTGAGACGTGTAACACAAATTTAACTGTGTTACACTTTTTAACTGAATGTGTACTGTTCGAGGATGTCAGGGAGATATTAGGCCTGTGCAATAACCGAGCGTTGGTATAATTGTGCATTAAAGCAAAGTCATTATTTTGAAAAATAATAGTATATTATTAAATAAGCATATAATGGGAACTTTATTCCATGAGGATGCAGTTTACTACCCTAACCGTAGGCGAGGTTTGTAATCATCAGAATGAAATATAACCATTATATGTGAGACAAATGCAATATTTTATCTACAACTATAAAGTTTTATCATTAAAATATTAGCAAATTTAATTTAAAACACAGAAATTCTGAGCGTTAGTTGTTTAACTTCAGAACCTACGTCATCAAAATGGTTACAGATTGCTGATTGTATTATTGAATAATGTTTAAAATATTATTATTTAATATATTTAACAACAGTTCTTAAATTAATAACCTTTCGTACGAGGGGCATTCAATAATTAAAGAGAAAAATTGATGTAGAAAAAATACTGTGTATTTTTACAAAATTAGACTTTTACTACTTCTCAACATAATCTCCACGAATATTTATACACTTGTCCCAACGACGAACTAGTTTTCTTATGCCTGATGCAGTTTAGGAGTGAGGACCTTTTTTTTAGGTCATTATTAGTATTTTCATATTTTCACCTGTCTGATAAAATAAAATGATAATTTTTAAAATGATATAGACCAATGTTTTAATACAATAAGGGCGCCGGGAACCGAACTCATAAACAATATTCTAGTTATAAAGATGAGCGGTGTGAGGCGCAAATAGCCATAATTTCTGAGCACTTTTTAACAAACTTACTAAATAAAAATTTTCTGCTAACACTTTTTTACAAAAAACGTTCATTTTTCACGGATGAGCACGCATGCGCCTCGCTTTTTTTACACAGCTTGCAATATGAACAGCTTTATGTATTTACAGTTGGAGACATAATGCATTTATTATTTGCTGGTCGCAGTGCCGCAACAACATAAATTGGCACCTGGTGCGTAAAATTATTTGGCGCCTCCCCCCCTTCTGTAATTACCTACGCAATAAAATTTTATGGTAGGGTGATTGCATCAGTAAGGGATTGTTGAAGACATTTACTTACCTACGTTGTTTTCTTCACCAAAATGTTATTTAAGATATTTTTTTCTTTATTGTTTTATTTTGATACAAGTGGAAATAAAAGAATAACTTAGAAAAATAAAAAACATAACTTTATTCATAAAATTCACAAAATCACCAATAAAGGAACACTTACTCCTAATAAAGGAACTATTTTATTACCAGTAAAGGAACATACAAAAATACTAAATATTATAAAGTAATTTTTTAACAATAAATTTATAAAAAATTTAAAAGAAAACATTCATAGGTATTATTTTTGGTTTAGTTTTAACTTTTTTCTTTGGTTTGGTTTAAATTGCAATATTAACGATTATCAGATCAATTCTGTAAAAAGTTACTGTGTAGTAACGTTATTACAAGATAAAATATTATAAAAGTATAATGACTTTCATTCATGATAACAGACCTTGCTCATAGTGACAAATTTAGTTACTATGATCATAGTAACTGAGTTACAGAATTGGTCTGTAAATTAACAAATTATATTACAAATCTTTTAATAAACTCAAAAATCATGATAATCAACTAATATAAAAAGGGACAAAATATAAACTCTAGGTCAATAAAACAAAATGAAAAACACCTAAAATGAAACACAAAAGGGCTAAAGAAATATTATATTACATAATTGAATAATAGAATAAATAAAAAAATATATATTTAATGACAAAAAAAAAAAAATGGATATTTGAACAACAAATAATAAATATTTTGGTATTTTAATAATGTATTACATAATCACTTTAACGGAACGGAAAATTAAATAAATTGAACTTTTCTGGCTTTTAACTGTGAGAATTCGTTAATTAAGTCTTTATACTTTAATGACTGCCCTATAGTATTTTCTATTAATATTAAAGCTAAATATGACAATCTATCTTGGCCAATTGTACAATAGAAATACGCAAATATGTTTTTACTAACTTTAATTTACTAAAACTGCGTTCATTCGAAGCAATAGTTACAGGGAGCGTTAAAAATATGGGCAGCGCAATGCCAATATTTGGGTACACATCTATTACACATTAGGGCGCATCTTTGTGTTTATACTTTATTTATTAAATATTAAAACGCAGCAATTTACTTAATAAAAGTTCAAGTTCAGGTTGCCATACGAACCAATACACAAGTTTTATGTTTACATATGCGGGCACTAATGCACTGCAATTCGAAAGAATATAGTTTGAATTTACTTTTCATAACAAACAAGTTTTTTTTTTTAATAAAAACTAATTAATATAAAACATAATAAAAAAAAAAATTAAATTTGGTCTTTTGGCGCCTCTCTGAATCCGGCGCCTGGTGCGACGGCACCGCTCGCACCACCCTTGTTGCGGCACTGGCTGGTCGTAGATGATATTTCTTTTATTAATTTTGTGTTGTTGTTTCTTTATAAAATAGTTCAGGTCAGATCTCTACTCTCATCGTATATAGAGATTTCGTGTTGTAGAAAATTTGATCTTGAATTCTTTTTACTTTGAAGGGGGGGGGGGGGGTGAGCACGTGATGCAGGGGCTGCAGTCATTTTATCGACAGCCAGTTTATGTATCTGTGCCGGTGCAGTAATGCTCCACTTAGTTGATGTTTAATGGCCGATCCATAAGCTCTTTTCATCATGTCAACTCGAGATTGCTTCCATTTCAGGACGTTGAGTGTTCTTACCTTCAAAAGGAACTCCCCTCAAGTGGAGGACATTTCAGATAAAATTGTTTATTTATGCTATGTAAATTAACGATTATTTCAGTGAGTGGTTTGTCCAGTTTAAGAGATTTTCGGTCGTTTATTTTTATTGCTCTGGATATCAGTGAAGTCAGCTCAGCCCGGAACAGACAAAATGCTAAATTTAAATATAAAATCGTGACACCACAGCAGTATGCTAATGAAATACTTCAATTTTAAGATACGATAAACTGTTGTATTAATCCATTTAAGCAGTGTTCCGCAACCGATGTGCCGCGGCACAACTGTCTGTCACGGGACCAGGGTCGTATTTACAGCCATCGAGACCCGAGGCGCAAACGGTTTCTAGGGCCATCTCACCTAATTAATAATGCAATTTAAAAAATTTGTTGTATAAAAAAAGAATTTGTGGGTAAAACAATGTCTACTGATGAAAATTGTGTATGCTAATTAGTATAATCTGATGTTAGTCGTTAAATAAAAAGACAAACCTTGATGATATTATAAAACCTACATTTATTTCCGAATAACCTAAGGTTTGTTTGTTTGTCTGCTTAGATCACCTTACATTAAGTCATTTTGCGCATTCATTTGTGTAAGAATAGTTGATATAAGAGTGTTCGTTTGTTCAAAGCAACTTACGCTAGATCACATCGAGCAAGTTAAACTTGCTCGGTTTCAAGAGGTGGAGCAGGTAGAGTAAAGCAGGAAATATAACCACTGAATAAAGAAGTTTTTTGACAAGTGTTTTTATAACTAGAGATGGGTCGTTAATGAACGAACCGGCTCACTGCTCACTGATAGTTTCAAGTTTCAAGGATACGATTGATCGGGCGATTGTGAGCAGTGACCGAAGTGATCCGGATCTGGATCGATATCATGTTGAACTTCGCGAGAACTCGGCTTGTAATGTATTATCATAAAATGTATTTTGTCATCAATTTTTAGGGCAGTCTATTTGAAACTAATAGGCTTAGTCTGTACTTTCTTACAACCATACTATATAAAAATATTAAAAATATTGCCCTAATCCCAGATGTCCGATTTATAAAGGCAATAAACATCGCCATAAACCTAACACATCGGGTATAAAATACAGTAGCTATATAAAGTGAATTGATTATTTACTATTAGCCCGGCAAAAAAACTTCTATAGATTTTATTTAACTTCATTATTTCTTTATAACAAGGTAATGAGGAAGACACAGAGAGAGAGAGAGAGAGAGAGAGAGAGAAGAATTTGTCAATAAGTCATAATTTACGTCTAAAATTCATACTAAGAATATTAACAAGAATAAAGATAATAAAGCGGCCTCAGACGTTTTTATCGCATTTATTCCACTCAACCAAATAATTACGCTTTCCGCTGTCTATTCATATAATGCAAGAGCCGGCTGAGCGACGTTCTGCCTATATTTTGCAAATTAACAACCGTGTTGAATGGTTGGGGAACTGAGAACTGACCGACCTGTTTCTCGGGGACACGTTTACTTAGCCGGATCATTGAACCGGATCAATGAGCCGCCTCAGAAAACTGAACGACCTCCACTGATCTGGTTCTGCAAACTGAGCCGAAATTCCCATCTCTAATTTGAACCATACAATATACTTAACTTTAAAGGTTTTTACGCAATATTCTTAATAATTATTAGTTTACGATGGATCTGGTTATTGAACAAATAAAATAATAATCAATAAACACAAAAAATATACTGGTCTTCTTTTTGGATACTATACCTACAAAATTGCAGTAGGAAATGTTCAGATGGAGAACAGCGCATTAATAAAAATAAAAGACAATATTATTTTTTTTTTTTGGCAAATAGTCGTTCGTTTAGAAAGATCGGATAGCATAGCTCAAACTTGCTTTTGCAGTCACATGATCATGATCTAACTGCTCGACTTAAGCAATCTGGATCACACAAACGAACAAACCTCTAATAATTCTTCTTTTTTACATATTTTTGCTTTAGTGTGCTGCCGAATTTTGGGAAGGGCTTTGATGTGCCGTGAGTGAGAAAAAGTTGCGGAGCACTGCTTTACAGTATCCTATAAAAATATCAACGTTCAGCAGCAATAGTTTTTATTAGGTGCAAGTGTTATCTGCAAACCTACAAACCTAATTCTAAAAATCCAATTTCCCATTTATCGTATGCGTGTTGTTTTCCGGTGGTAATTGAGCAATTCGTAGGCAAATCGTCTGCTCCGCTGCGGACGTCCCCCGAGCACACATCTGCCCGGGATAAGGCCCTCTTGTCACATCGTAATTATAGTTGTAATTCTCTCTCACTGCTCTCAAAACTTTTAATTGGGCCGCATGTCGCCTGTCTACTCTTTTTATTTTTCCAAATATGTGTGACAGCTGGAAAATTTCTGGACTGTTGGGTTAATGTGATTTAATTCTTTCCAGTTTTGTTAATTTTAAAATGTTGTGTTGTTTATTGATTGCTCTGGATGGTTGCATGAACGTCTTGAGGGAGTTTGAAGATAGTGTTTGTTGCATCTCTGCGGTTGCAATGATGAATAGCCGGGATCGTGGCCCATTGAACGTTTCCTTCCGTGGGCAGCGGCTCGGTCTGACGCTCTGGCCGCCGCTCCACCGCAAGGACACGCCTGACAAATGTCCTGGCCGACGATACCACACCTCTGGCAAACCACTATCGCCTCGCCTCTCTATCACACCAACGTCTTTAATATACAGTCATGTACGCAAGAATAGCAGTAGACTATTGTAACGATTAAAAATGTATATTTTTAATTTTAAAATGATATTTATAAAGTTGTGAGCATTTATTTAAAGGTAAACACTATATTTTATTGTAAATTACAAAATTACATGATTAAATGAGTTCGAAACGTTAACAAATATATTTAAGCTATTGAATCTACTGAATTTAGAAAGTTATGACTATTGTGATATAAAATAAACTAAATAACATTGGTTTCTTTGTCTGAAAACACGAGCACTAAACACAGTAATGGCGTAACATTACTTAACTTTTCAGACTAGCGTCTGTACAACCCTCTTAGTAACAAGAAGGGTGGTCGCGCACAACCCTCGCGCACTTCGCACTCACGTGACCGTCCAGTGGCGTCTCGTTACATCCTCCCCCTCAAGAGGCGATGTCGGAGGGATCGGCTCTTGTTAAAGAAGACGGGACGACGGTGGTGACCATTGTTGTTGTAGCATCAATCTCGGGTCGATATCGCTTTGGGCGGCCTCGGGCACGTGTCGCTGGTGGAACGGCTGTGTTGTCTGGCGGGGTTCCACGTCGTGGACGTCCTCGTCGTTGGGACTCTCGTTCTGTTGTCGGGTCTTCCTGGGACTCGTTCTTGCGGGGTCTTCCTCGGCCTCGTATTGGTCGGACCGGGGCGGTCTCTTGATTGCTCGGCACGTACGGGGTAAGTGCCGTAGTATGGTATGCGCCAAGGGGCGTATTTGGATTGGAGAGTGAGGAAATTTGGTAGGTAGTAGGGGACAACTGTGCAAAGACCAAATAAGGACCATCACGTCTGGGTGCAAATTTGGAGGTGTACCCTTTTGAGGCTCTACTTAGTGCGTGCACGGCGACTAATACCTGGTCTCCAACCTTATAATTAGGTGCTTCACGGCGATGAGCATCAGCATATCTCTTCGAGTGGTCTTGCTGATTCTCTCGTTTCTCTCTAGCTTCCGTTAGAGTATTGGCCAGTTTCTTTAGGTACGGCGTAATTTGCGGTACGAAATTATCTTCGTCCACGACAGCACGCAAATCACGATGAACATCATCAGGCGTTCGAAGTTCCCTGCCGAAGGTAAGGTATGCGGCGGTAAATCCGGTTGAGTCGCATTTAGATGTGTTCATTGCGAACCGTATCATTGGGAGTTTTTCTACCCACTGACTGTGGTCCGATTGAACTAGTATGGCCAACTGTCCTTTTAAGTCCCTGTTCTTCCTTTCAACGGGGTTCGCTTCTGGGTGGTACACTGGTGTCAGGTTTTGCTTAAAACCGAAGAAATGGGCGACCTGTTGCATCACTTCCGTGACGAATTGTGTGCCATTGTCGCTTATTACTCGCCTAGGAACTCCATAGCGCAGTATGATCTCGTCAATTAAACATTTGGCACAGTTTTCGGCAGTGGCCTCTTGTAGCGGACAAAGCTCAACCCAACGGCTTGCTACATCCTCGATGACGTAGATCCATCTTTCCCCAGTAGCACTTTCGGGTAGGGGACCGAAGAGGTCAATGGAAAGTACCTCAAAGCGGCGATGCTGAATTGGTGTTTGTAGCAGTCCAGCAGGCTTTTGGTTGGAGGGTTTGAATCGTTGGCATTCGATGCATTTTTTAACATGTTCGGTAACGGTTCTACGCATGCCAGTCCAGTAGTACCAAGAGCTTATCCTACTCAAGGTTTTCTCAATCCCATAGTGACCAGCTGTCGGCGAATCATGGTAGTCGTACAGGATTTTTGGTAATAAGTTTTTCGGCGCGACAAGGGCGGCTTCCTCTTCCTCCTCGCCATCTGGTGGGTAGCGGTATAGGACTCCACTAAACATGACGTAGCCACGTTCTGTCCAGCGCGAAACATCTACGGGGTCATCGTTTGACTCAAATGCTCTAATGATTGTTTTGAGATCTGGATCTGCTAATTGCTGATGACGCAATTCACTTGCAGCTGCGGTGGGCAAGTCCACCGTCACTGTACTTACATCTTCACCAGGCGGTCGAGACAAGGTGTCGGCGACTGTGTTGCTGCGTCCTGTGGTGTAGTCAATATTCAGGTCATATGATTGTAGCTGAAGGGCCCATCGTGCAAGTCGGCCACTTGGCGACCTCAAGGACATTAGCCACTTCAACGGCTGATGGTCTGAAATGACGGTTACCTTGGCTCCGTCTAAATAACCACGGAATCGGTCCATTGCCCACAACACCGCGAGGGCTTCACGCTCGGTGGTGCTATAATTTCTCTCCGATGGCGTCAAAAGGCGACTGGCGTATTCCACGGGAAGTTGTTCCGGGCTCTCCCCCTGCATTAAAACTGCCCCAAGAGCATAACCGCTGGCATCAGTCCTCAATATATAAGGTGAGTCTGGGTCAGCCTGTTGAAGGATCGGTGCAGTTGTTAACAGCCTCTTGAGTGTAACAAAAGCTTTGTCCTGCTCTGGTCCCCAGTGCCATTGCACGCCCTTTTTAGTGAGATCACTGAGTGGACGAGCAATACTAGAGTAGTCAGGCACGAACCTTCTAAACCACGATCCTGTTTGAAGGAATGTAATCACTTCCTTGGTATTGCGCGGGTTTTTCATCTCAGCGATGGCAGAGATTTTCTGCGGATCAGGCCTTATGCCGTCTTTTGAAATGAGATGACCAAGGTACTTCACTTCTGGCAACATAAAATTGCATTTTTGGCGATTGGCGCGCAGCTTAAACTGATTTAAGCGCGTAAAGACCAATCGTAGATCATGAAGGTGTTCCTCGAAACTTGATGATAAGACGATTAAATCGTCGAGGTAGGCCAGGACAAAAATACCTTTCAGTCCTGATCGAAATCTATCCATCAATCGTTGAAATGTGCTTGGAGCGTTTCGTAATCCAAACGGCATTCTCTTAAAGCGGAAGTTCCCCAAGGGACACGTGAAGGCAGTCTTGTCTCTATCCTCTGATTTTACTGGGACTTGCCAGTATCCTGATTTTAAGTCAATAGTGCTCATATATTGGCACTTCTTGGTTGCGTGTAGCAGCTCGTCGATACGCGGAAGGGGATATCGATCCGGTACAGTTACAGAATTAAGGCGTCGGTAATCCACGCAAAGTCGCATAGTTCCATCCTTTTTAGGAACGAGAACTACTGGCGCGGCGTACGGAGATTCGCACTCTTCTATAACGTCCGTAGCGAGCATCTTTTCCAATTCTTGCTTAAGAATATCTTTTCTTGCCGGGGATAACCTGTAAGGTGGCACAGCGATTGGCGTATCATCCGTAACTTTGATTTGGTGTTCCGCAAACGGTGTTGGCTCTACACTTGGGGAGAAAACATCCCTAAACTCTACAAGCAACGCTTCGAAACGTTGTCGTTGCTCCTCATCGGAGTCTTCGTCTTCTTCTTGGCCTGAAACTTCTGTAACGTCGTTTGGCGGAAGAATTGGTAAGTTCGGTTCCTCGGCGAATTGGTGCGTCGTGTCCGGTTCATCGGCGAAGTACCAAACTTGGGCGGAAACGTCCAATACGATGCCAGCCGTCTTAATAAAATCAACACCGAGCAGCATTCTACTATTAATGTGGTTCGGTACTGCAATGAGTGTCGTAGAAATGATTCTATTGTGCACCGTGATTTGCACATCAAAATTTCTTATAATTACTCGCTGCACTTCTCCATCAGCCAGCCTAAGGTCTACTTCGTCCGTCGAATACGCGTGTCCTCTATCAAGCAGGATTTTGTGAAGTCGCGCACCAGCAAAACTACGTTTGGCACCAGTATCTAGGCAGGCTATGCCATTTAGCCCGAATAGTTGCACATGCACCATTGGCCTATTCGCGTTAGTATCTACGCACATACCCCGGTTGTTGGCAACCGTAACATTGAAGTTGTTTCTTACCCGCTCCTACAGGTGGTGGTGGCGTCTTCACGGCTGGTGTGTGGTCTCTGCGAGCCTTCTTCCTGCAGTCGGCTTCCATGTGACCGAAGGACTTGCAGTAATTGCATTTGGGACGAGTCTTCTTTTCTGCTCTTTCTGGAGAAGTCGTCTTGGTGGATTTCGGAAACGTTGTCTTCGCTGCATACTCTCGCTGGGATGCTTCGATATCTCGCGTTTTTGTTAACAGCGCTTGGAAGCTGTCAAAGTCTGCGCGCGTGATGCGTTTTCGAATATCATTACGCAGCAGTCCGTACAACATGTCCAGCTGCATGCGTTCCGGAACCGGATATGGCAGTTGAGCCACTAATGAGCGCACGTTGCACACGAATATTTCCGTGGTTTCGTCCGTGTATTGCTCGCGAGAAAACAGTTCTCGAAAATCTGCGATGGTGGTAGCTGGCGGGAGTAGGCATTTCGTAGCGCTTCGAGGGCACCGTTCCAGTCTAACACTGTGTTTTTTACTCCTCTCCACCACGTTGAAGCGATCCCCTCAAGGAGAACGGGCAAGCCACGCAGGGCGTTGCAATCACTCACATTGTTACAGTCTTTAAATATCGCAATGGTGTCGATGAACGCTTCCACGTCGGAATCGACCGAACCATTGAAACGCGCAGTACATTTCGTGAAATTACCGGAACGTGGCGCGACAGGCGGCGGGCTAACACTCCCGCGCGAACTGCGGTCACTCGCGGCGCTCCCAATACTGGCGAGAAGTTCGCGAAATTGCACATCCGTTAGAACAATATTTGTTGATGAGTCTGTTGACGTACTCGGTTTTTCTACTTTGGGCGGCATTTTACACAGATAGCGCACTCAAAAGAGATGAAAATGTTTTTAAAGAAATAGTTTATTGCGCAAAAGTGAAAAAATGGCGCGAAATGTCAATACAGCGGAAAGTTAGTAGAAAACGCACTAAACTTTCTTCCACTCCGCGAAAAGTTTGTAAACTATACACAGTTTACGCAAAATCTGTTCAATTTTCACTTTTGTTTAGTTCACTCTGTCACTAACTTCACTAAATCAACGAACAAAACACTTTTAATAATAAGTTAACGGCTTCTTAGTTGGGCGCCATTTTGTGAGCATTTATTTAAAGGTAAACACTATATTTTATTGTAAATTACAAAATTACATGATTAAATGAGTTCGAAACGTTAACAAATATATTTAAGCTATTGAATCTACTGAATTTAGAAAGTTATGACTATTGTGATATAAAATAAACTAAATAACATTGGTTTCTTTGTCTGAAAACACGAGCACTAAACACAGTAATGGCGTAACATTACTTAACTTTTCAGACTAGCGTCTGTACAACCCTCTTAGTAACAAGAAGGGTGGTCGCGCACAACCCTCGCGCACTTCGCACTCACGTGACCGTCCAGTGGCGTCTCGTTACAAAGTAATATTTCATGTACAGATTATTTAAATAATTCTGAATTTATTTCAATAGTCAGCATTGGATTTTTAATATGTATTTTTTTTTTAATTTAAGAATAAACCAATTCTTAAATTTAAAAAAAAAAAAATTGATAGGGGAATGTTAACAGACTCGGTTGACGCCTAATAATCTTCACGACTAGTACCATAATGACTGATATTACGATCCTTATAATATAAATGATTATGTTTGTATTTATTTTGCCTATTTTTACTACTATTCTATTGTTCAAAAATCTTACGTGATATAAAAAAATTACACATTTCAGGGTTCTGTAAGTTACTACATAGTAGTAAGTGATAACAAATTGTGGGTATATAAATTTCGATAACTTTTGAAAGAATAATCCTCGGGTTTCCCTCTACAAACTTACAATCGTACTTCAGATGCGCTCCCATCAAGCAGCTATAGCTACCCAGTATTCTAGTCAGTCAGATAAATATTGTATGCACGGTGTTGCAAAGTATTCGTTAGAATTAACTTTCGAAATAATCAGTAGATCGGTTCACATTAAGGTGTATTACTCAAAACTTTTTCAGATTTTTAGATTGATCCCCTGGGTTACACACTGTGAAACAAGAGTTTCATGCTGAGTACATTTTTGGTAAAAATCGTCTTAAAATAAAGACATTTTAATAAACTACTTATGATCTTTAATCTACGTCTTAAGAGCTTAATTTCTTTCAACGACATTAAAATTCGATATTTTTTCTACTTTTCTATTTCTTTTATATTTTCTATCTACTTTTAGAGAACTTAATTAGATCTGATTTACTTAGAGAACTTAAATATTTCCTTTGAACTATTCCGGTACCCATTAATGTACATTATCCCGGTTTTTTTAAGATTTTTAGTTTTCTCTTAGAAATAGGATCCCCCTTTTGTCCTCTACATCAATTTTTTTAACACATTTTTGAAGAAAATTCCTTAAAGAAAACTGATTTATAAAAAATAAAATGTGTTAGTATATCTGCACATTAAGAGGTTTCATTTGATACCCTAATCAAAATTTTAAAAATATATTAATTTTTCGTTCAAAACATATTTGTTTATATTTTTCTTGCAACTTGCTTTTTTGAACTCGCATTAGTATTCCTATATGTGGGTCAAAGAGTTGTACAAGCATGCCAAATTTCAACTCTATAGGTCCAGCCGTTTGACCACGAATTGTACCATACAGACAGACAATTTAGAAATTTAGTACATCAAATTTTTCATTTATTATTCCTAAATTGTATCATTCGTTTCCTGTAAATATTAAATCAAACCTTTTAAATTTCTCTAAATTAACGTTTAAAAAACATCTTAATTTCTGGTTAAGTAATATTTTTCAGTCCACTATCGATTCTATTTTGCTCAACTAATGATGTCTGTTTATTGTATTGTTTTATTAATATTGTTCTTCATTCTTTTATAATTTTATTATTATGTTTATTATACATTGTTATTTTTTTTTTCTCTTTCATTTGTTTAATTTTTCTTTGTATTACTAATTTATATTATGATATTTTTATATTATTATTGATAGTTATATTTATAGTTATATTGTGGCTTAAGAAATATATAGGATTGTACAGGATTGTCACCACAAGGCACTTTTTGTGACACTTTAAGATTCTTGACCCATATATTTAATTTTTAGTTATATCTTTAATGTACATATTAGTGTATTGTATATTTGGCTAAATAAATAACAGTTTAAATAACAGACAGACACATGAATGACGTTATAAGGGTTTTTTGGTCATACATTTAAAACCCTAACAAAAATGTCACTTTTTTAGTGTACATAACAACTGTTTTACTGTACGAAATACAAATTGTTTAATAAATTTATAAATTATGTTCACATTATAAGGTAAGATGTTTTTCATTAAAAATAAAAAGTAAAATATTAAATGTCGCTATTATTTCAAGTAAAAATGGGTAAAGCAAAAAACTGTACACCCGAGCAACGTAAACTTATTTTAAAAAGTCTGGTAAAATGAATAAATTCATTCAAAATACACTACACTCTGCCAAAATGATTTATAATGCCAAAAAAACTGAACAAAAACCTTGTAATATATAACGGGAAAAATAAAAATTTTCACCGGCTACAGATCGTAAGTATTAAATGTGCTAAATTAGTTCCTTTAAACTATGAATCTTCCAATTTTTATTTATACAGCTAGAAAAAAGCATAAAAGTAAAATTAAAAGCTAGGATCCCAAGATAATTTTCTTTATTAAGTGAGACAGTAAAAAAACTGTTAAACGTGAATGTTGTTAGATGTCTCGGTTTACAGGGAGGTCGCACATTGAAATCTCGAGTGCGGGCGTCTCGACTGGACTTTACGTTGCTAAAAACGAATTAAATATTTTAACACGCGTTGTTCCTAACTCGAGTCAAAACAACAAACAAAAACATTCTAACTTGAGTTAAAACATTTAACTCGTTAGATGGAGTTTTCCGTTATTCCTAGGTTAAACATGTTAAATAAAAATTCAATTAAAAACACTAGTGTTTTAGAATTGTTTCTAAAACACTAATTCTAGAAATGTTTCACTTGAATTTTTATTTAACTTATTCTCTACCAACCGACCAGAAAGTATATAAAATAATTCCTGAAACCATCTCTTTTTCAATTTCTACCAACTACTAGTTGGTAGTTTTGTGATTTTTACCGACTGCCTCATATACCCATATACGGGAGGAGCGAATTTGGTTAAACGGTTTTTTATTAAACTTCATATTTAGATTTTTGACATTAATACCACCATTTGATCAATTTTTGGTAAACTTCGGTCAACCAGAATTGGAAATTTGCTCGTGTCTTTTTAAGTTTTTTTACGAATAAACGACCGTCATAGTTGACCTAATAATAATTGAAATAATAGTGTTTATAGGTCCGGACCAGACCTGATTTGACTGCACATTTTGTTTATGTAGCTTACTGTCATCAGTTATCAGCAGGGCCGTTTTAAGCCATGCAGGGGCCTCTTGGGCATACAGACTTTGGGACTCTTTTAGAAAGATATAAAAAAATGCGAATGAAAACATCAGTATGTACTTTTATTTAGTGACTTTAATGGTTAATATGGTTAGCTTTATACAATTCAAATATAAATGAAGTGATTACTATTTTGAGAATTGGACTTACGTTAATGATGATAGTTTCTTCCGGGATTTCTGTTTCAAAGTCTATTTTTTGAAGGATATCACTTCCTATGCACATGACAAATTAGTAAGTCGTTTTTGTAACATAGTCGTTTGTAATTAATTTTTTATTCTTTTTAGCCGTGAAAATGATCGCTTTCCACTACAGTTGGTGGCCATTAAGCAAAGGAATATCCTTGTAGCAACTTCCACATTCGGGAAAATTTCTTCTAATTTATCTGCTTTAATTAGAGTATGTCAGGCTGAGATATTTGAAGTCCGCCGATTCATTTGCAGGGTTTTTTGATGAAAGTATCATAGTAAAATTATAATAAAATTGCACTAAAAATTTCTTCTCTTTTTTCCGTGTAAACGACGACCTCGGCATTTTGAGGCGCCCATCAAGCCGGGGGCTCTAGGCTCGTGCCCCATGTGCCCTTATAGAAAAGACGGAACTGGTAATCAGTATTAGGCCCATTTGTGGTGTTTTTATCGGTAGCTTCCTTGTGGAAAATTGAGCACGTTACGTCAACATATCGTACATATTACAGAAAAAATAAAGTACAATTTCTATCTGCGCGCAGTTTATTATCTGTCATTGGGTCCGTAATTATCGTTTTGTGGGTGGTGGGGCGGAATTATTGTATTACCGGGGCCCGGGCTCTTTCTTGGCGCTCATCCGAGACCCGAGGTGTTCCTGTGTTGCGAGGCTCCTTAATGCAAACTTGAAACGAGTAAATGCACAGAAACTAAAATTTGTTTATCATTTAACTTTTAAGTGATCATACCAAATGACCTCGTTTACTAACTATCCATAACGCACAGCGTGTTAATTTACTGAGCTCTGAATGCAGCTTTACGCTCCGTAAGAGTTAAATCCGCTCCGGTGCTATTTAAAATGTACCCCACAAATTTTGAATAAAATAATCGTTCTTGAGTTTTATAAATACCATAAATACTTTATTTACCTACTTATGAAACAATGTAGGTAAAAAAATATTTCCATTTTTTATTTTAAACACCTAATATTAATTAATTTATTTTTTATGAATTTTATTGGTTATTTTTAAGTAAAGGGTGGAGTCAACTCGGGTGAATTCCCTAATATTTGCAAAGTAGCTACGCTCAAACACCCGATTCAGTATGAATCTGTACGTAGCACAGAACAGACGTATAAGGTTGGGCGTATACTATGCTTTGTTAGAAATTTAGTTGGTTAGTATGAAACAGGATTTTATGAATGTTGGACGTATGAAAAAATTGCAATTGAAAATATTGTAATTTCAGCTAAAAAACATTTTTAATATATTCCATAGTAAACCTGAATACAAATTATTAATAAATTATTTATTTACGATAAAATAAAAATGGGGTACATCTGTACCCCACAAGTCAACCAAAGGACACCGTAACGAAAGGGTTAATAACAAATACAAAATAGACATAATATAAATACTTATAATATAATATAGACAGATATAAAAATTTATAAATTTGAGAACAAAAAATCATAATAGTTTGTAATAAAACACTTGAAAGTGGAGAAAAATGAACTTTGGGATTAAAAATAAAAGTCATTCGATCTGCCACTGTCCCAGTTTGACTGGTAACATATCTGACAACACTGTAAGGGACAAGGTTGTCCTTTCATCATCTAATATGATTCCGAGTAACAGTAATAATGAAGGGGTCATTAATTAAATATCTGATAGTAATTTGTGCGCGGGCACACCTCGCCTACTATCGCTATTACATAACTGTGGATGCAACTTGCGTGCAGTGCTAATGTGCATGCTCCTCAATACAATAACTTAATAATGAGGAAGTATTGAAAGTGAATATGATGCATCGTTATGGAGAACATGTTCTCACGGCCTAACGCACTTTCACTCAACTTCTAATAAAACACCTTATAATCGATTGCAATACATTATTAATTGTTGGAATGTGATAGAGGGGCCTGGACCGCTCAGGGGAGGAGTCAGCCGTTACTTGCACTGTGCGACTGACCCACTTACCGGCCTCTCATATGGTCACTTCTAACCTTTCGTAACTTAATTAATACATAGAATAATAGATTTTTTCTAACGCACCTTTATTTTAAATCTACAGTGTGTTCATTTTAATTTGCCCACTTTTACTATCTCGAGAACTATAACAATATAAGTTGTTAGTCAGTTAGTTAGTTATGCAGTCTTAAACTATTATCCAGGTGCGATATCTGTTTAATATTTTATTAACGTATTCATTTATTTTTATGATATAAAGAAGCGTGACTCTTACATAATTAATAATATAAATTAAAATGAGTAACAATACAATAATTTTTGCAGGAATTTTTTCTATCTAATAGGATATTTTTAATTGTAAAATAATTCAATAATAGACATCAAGCAGCAATTTTCAGTAGCTTCAGTATTTTTATTTAAAAAGTTGTAAAATTTAATACAAATGGATATAGGAATAATCTACGATCTTTACATATTTATAATTGTTTGCTTTTGACTGATTAAATAGCATGTGAAATTTTATACGTTAATTATTAGATTGATTTTACCCATTGTATTAAATTAATGTGACAATAAATAAGTAAAGACCATACATTGTTTGTTTTTTGGTTGTTTCTTTTTTTACTTCGTTACTTTTTATGAATTACCAGCAGTATACCAGCTGCTTCACTACCGAAAAAAAATGATTCGAGGTGTGAATTATCACACATTTCAGGATTTTGTAGGTATTTAATAAGTGTAAGAAACCAACAGAATGCTAGCTATCTAAGACAATTTTTTTCTGTAATCACATCAAAATCAGTAGTTTTTTGATAATAATTTTTATTCGTTATTTGAGTACTAAACTTTCATTTAATTTTTTTCAACTAAATTTTATAATTTTCAAAAATCCAAGCAATTTTTTTTGCATTTGCTTCGTATCTAAATTCATCTTCGTATCTTCATTAAATTAATTAGAAATATATTGATAAATTGAGTAATTTTTTTAAATTTCAGAAACGTATTTCTCATTATTAACACTGAGTTATTTGATTTATAAGTATTTCACTATAAATGATTTATTCCTTTTTGATAACTTAAATACAAAAAACTAAAATAATTCAAACAGGAAATTGAATCATGAGGTATAATAGTAGGTGAAACTTACACACATGAACTTGATCAGCAGTTGTTCAAAATATTTTATTATATTTTTAATTTTAAAAGAAGACACACTACCTTAGCCATAAATGCAAAGAATACATAACATTATTAGTCATAATTTAGCCATGAATTAAAAAATAATTAATTTTGTCAAATCACAAAAACTCGACAAGTACAGCAAAAAGTATTATGTAAAAAAATGTATATTATTTTTACCGAATGCCAACATATATAAGGGAGGTATTGTGATCATACCGATTTTGACATTTCGAGATTTCGATGGACCTCCACGAATTGAGGTCCCTACATAACGTTTTGACTATTTTTAGCATGATGTCTGTCAGTCTGTCTGTCTGTCTGTCTGTCTGTCTGTCTGTCTGACTGTCTGTCCGTCCGTCTGTCCGTCTGTCCGTCTGTCCGTCTGTCCGTCTGTCCGTCTGTCCGTCTGTCCGTCTGTCCGTCTGTCCGTCTGTCCGTCTGTCCGTCTGTCCGTCTGTCCGTCTGTCCGTCTGTCCGTCTGTCCGTCTGTCCGTCTGTCCGTCTGTCCGTCTGTCCGTCTGTCCGTCTGTGCGTCTGTCCGTCTGTCCGTCTGTCCGTCTGTCCGTCTGTCCGTCTGTCCGTCTGTCCGTCTGTCCGTCTGTCCGTCTGTCCGTCTGTCCGTCTGTCCGTCCGTCCATCTGTCTGTCTGTGTATACGTGCAGAGCAAATTCGGCTAAAATTCGGTATTTTTATGAAACTCCATATTTAAGCTTGTGACGTCAATGGCACGAGTTGAATGTGAGTGAGGCTAAAATTCAATCTGACTGACAGTGCCCAAAGAAAGAAGAAGAAGAAATTTTGCAGGTTATTTTACCAATGAAATAAAATGTTTAGTATCATAATGAAGCTCATTATAACATTCAATTCAGTTTAATAATGACTCTCTTATGAATGCAAAATAGAAAAAATACAATCAACGAAAATTCGGATACACTTTTAAATAGAAATAAAGAAAAAATTCCGATGAGACTGTTGAAATTTCTTCCAATGTTGTTTGAATCTCATCATTGGTTTTACGAGCTCTATTTATCTTTCGTTGCCAAAATCGTAACATTTTGTTTGGTATTAAAATTCTAGAACAAACAAATCCATCTAATTCATATAAAAATGTGGGATGGATCACTGGCCCAATCCTCCTGATGATGTATGACACATTCCTCCTACCAGACAAAAAAAAATTAAGTAACAAATATAAAGTTGTTGAAGAGAAATGTGTTTTATTGTACTATAAATTAAAATTTCTTATTGCATTTTGTTGTATGATATAACAAATGCAACACTTACTTTAAATACACAAAATTTAGATTTTTAAACACTCGCGAACGCATGATCAACGTCTGCGATTGAAGTATTACATGTTCTATATATCAGTAAAATAAAAAAGTTTTATATCAGCGAATTATAAAAATATAAGCTTTGATCCATTCCTCCTGTGACTCATTCCTACCCACACTCTCGAAAGCTATATAAAAGAAATAATCTTAAAGTTAGTAATAAGTCCCTTATGCGAATTCTTTGACAACTACTGATTAATGTAAAATATAACAAGCCTTTAGATATGATGATCAAGGGCCGCGTTGGGACATTGCCCAAAATTACGTTATGACTACGGTAGCCATATGGTATAATTAAAAAAATAATATTTTTTACGCAAAAAATAATTATACTTTCATTAATTATTTTTTACAAGTAGAATAATAAACCTCATTGGGAAGAAAGAATGAAGGAAAATTTTCGGCATGGGCAGAGACAGGAAAAAAGTACTTTTGGCGTAGAATGGACATAAGAGAAGCAGAGAGAAAGAGAAACGGAGGGACAAATATAGTAGATGAATTGAGAAGGAGGAATAAAGAGGTACAGGAACAAGAAAGAACAGTCAGAATAGACAAATCGCTGATTGTGAAAAGATATTAAGAGATGAGTGATAGGAATACCGAGATACCTGAAGGGGTAAAGAGGAAGATCAGGGGATAGAGTCAGGAGGATAGTGAGGTTAAGGTGCAGCAACAAAGAGAGGAACAACAGACACTGGACAAAGCCAGAGGACAGGCTATGAAGAATATGCAAGGAAGAAGAGGAAACCTTGGAGCATTTAACGAAGAGATGCAGAGAGATGGCAGCCTGGGAAGAAGGGATAAAGGAACTGATGAATGAGGAAGGCAAGGGAGAAAGATGGGCGAGAGAACTGGAGGCAAGAAGGGAGGAAAGGGAAGCCGGAAGGAGAATTAGAAGAAAGAGAGGGACACTGGAAAAAGAACAAAGAAATTATGAGTGATGAATGTAAGGAAGAAAGATACTGGAAAGAAATGGGACGAGAGAACTGGAAGCAAGAAGGAAGGAGATCGAAGAGGGAGCCAGAATGACAATAGGAAGAAAGGGGGGAGCACTAGTATCCAAGAAACCATATCATCCGGGATATCCAGGAAAATATACACGATGCCATATGCGCTGGGAAAAACATCATAATCATGTGGATTCCATCACATATACATAGGTATACATGGAAACTAGACAGCAGATCAAGCAGCAAAGCACTCGATCAATTTACCACATTTAAATATACAGATCCCAGCCAATGATTTTAAAAATCATATTAAAATGAAAACACGTACAGAATGGAAAAAATACTACTGCAATTGACTACACAGAACCTCCTTAGATTGATAAAAGAAGATACTAAACAGTGGAAATGCCAAAAAGATCGGAAAGAACAAATAGTTTTAACCAGGATGCGTATTGAACACACGTTGTACACGCACAAACACATTTTTGAGCATCAAGAACCACCAAACATATGCGATAAAAAAATCACTGTTGACCGTATACTGATAGAATGCGAAAAGAATCACATACAAAGGCTGAAACATAACATACCACCAACGTTAAACATAATAAAATACCTTGTCTACCTTAAAAAGTGCCACCTGTAGAACAAAATATATTGTAAAATATATTTATATAAATTAATAATGTTATAATTTAATGTACCGGGTGCCAATAACCTTAGTTGTTGAAGCTCCCTAAATTAAATTAAAAGTAAATAAATAAAAAATAAATAAAGAACAAAAATTGTAAAAAGAAAATATTTTGATATAAAAAAAGTGTAAAAAAGATCCAAGTCGAAAAAGAGAATATGTTCTCTTTAAAAGAGACCCTCTGGCCATTCTAACTATGACACAAGTTGCATCTTTTCGAGAATGCAGCAGTTACTAAAATGTGAATCATTTCACAATATTTACATTTATGTTAGTTAGTTTAGGTCACTATTATTATGACACAATAAGTGTAAAATTAAATATGGATAAAAGTAAAGATATAGTTTTACGAATTTTAGTTAATGTAAGCAAAAATTGAGAAATTAAACTTGTATACAGAAAAATTTTACTTATTTAATCTTAATCTAATTCAAATACTAAATATGTTTGTTTTACTTTGCCAAACTTAAAATTGTTATAGAGGTACAGTGTGGTGCATAATTAAAAAGTTCAGTGCCACTGCCGGTTTTAATTTTCACTTTTCAACCAATTTCGACCACAAAACTGTATAGTTAATTGAAATTTTTAACGCACTACATCAAAGACTATTTGAGCCTACATAGCCCAGTAAATATCACATGATTGATAATCTGAATAATCTTCAATATGAAAACAAAACTATATAACTGGTAATTGGCATTTGTATTTTTTAATTTAAATTGTGTTTGCCCCTAATGGCTTAGTCCTAGAGCCGCCACTTTATTTAACTATGGCAGCGTCGCATCTTTAACGAACTTAATAAAACTAACCCTACTTTTACACGTTGACAGTTAAGGTAGTGAATGTTAAGTGTCGTAACTAGAGAGGTGCAAAACTCAGGAAGAAAAAGGGATGGAAACAATGGGACCGAAGCTAGACTGAATTGCCTTTTTTTTGCTCATCACACTGTGGATTTTTTTTTTTTTTTGCTTATCTTACTATATATTTCCTTTATATTTTTGGACCCGGCCCAGGGTATAAAACAAAAATTTCGTATTTGGCACTGGAAAAGCTAATCTAATAATGTTTGACGATAAAGAAAGAAGAAAAATGGCTGTAAACGTAGAAAAAAATTGGTTTCTTACATAATTTATATGAAATTTATGAATATATTACCTATTTTTATTATTGCGCCCTATTATTAACACCCAAAAACAAAAAAGAAGAAAACGGTATCCCGAAAACTACTTAACGAGCAAAAAAGATCTGGGAACTTGTTTTGGCGCCCTATGAATGTGCCCCATTCGCCCATGCCTTTAACCGCTTCTTCCCCCCGTGTATGTATCATAATAAATTAAGTCAATTCAAAATTTCAGTATAGCTGCTTAAAGCCTTTACTGATGTATTTAAAGTAAAATTTCTTGATGGATCTATAAAGAAAAGGTCCGGTTCATCAGTAAAGATTAGCACAGATCTCACTAACTCGAAAAAAAAATTAAAATGTCTATCAAGTTAAATGGGTCGTATATAATTTATTTGCAATTAGCATTTCAGCATTTTCGGAATTATTCAATATTACTGATGCCATTACATTCTCCATTTTTAAAATTGTTCAAATAAATGTAAAAATCTTAAGAAAAGTATTCACAATATGAGGAACAAATACAAATGACCGACCAGTCACTAATTTAAAATCTACGAATACGTTTATTTGCGTCTTCATAAATTGAATTAATAAATAAATTCTAAACTTGCGCATACTCAAAGGTGCAAATGATTCCGAGAATAAGGCCCTAGGCTTGGAGTGTGAAAATTTCGCTTTTTGTGAACGAACGTTCCTTTGATTTACTTTTATGTTCATAAGACGCTTCTCGTTTCATCGACAAGCAGTAATTGATACCTCATCGACTTTGGTATCTTCTCTAAATTTCTTTAATATTCTGATGAAATATCTAACCCTGTTCTTAAAGTTTCTAAATTTAGGGAAATAGTCCACAGGAGAGTACAAAAAATTAAGTTTTATACTCATGTTAAACAATATAAATTCGTTTACAAAAAGTTAATTTGTTAGTATCAGGAAAGCAACTGTTTGTCAGAATAGTTCGATTGATGGCCACTGTCGCTACAATAGATTTTAAATTGGATATCGTTTATTGAAGCGATTACTTGAACGCGCGGCAAGATAGACCGGCAGCTAGCCGGCCACGGCGGACTGTCCTAGCCCGCCAGTTCCAGGTATTTATTTGTTAATTATAATTTTCTATATAGTTACTACATAAGTGTTTTACATTGACTGTTGTTCATTAATTCATTTATTTGAATCGTTTGATGATTCCATAATGACATTTTTCTTTTAAATCTATTTATTGCTGGTTCAACAAAAAGACATGTTATTCACAGCAGTTGTAACAAGTAAAAGAAACTAGCTTAATAACATGGGACAAACTTAACTATCCTAATAGTACTTAAAATGTAACTTATAATATATCACTTATGACTGTTGTATGTATAGTTTCTGGTATCTATGCTAATATTTAATCTTAAATTAAGTCACTGTCACTGTCACTGGCACTGTCATTGCTTCTGTTTTATATGTCTTGAGGTAGCTGTCTTTTTAGTCTAACGTGTATACCTTTTTGGCCAATGTTGTAGGTTATCGCGCCTTCACAATTTTTTACACTGTTAATAAAATGTTTGGTAATTTTTTTAATAAATGATTCTATAGTTGGCATATTTAATTCCTGGTGAAGTTGATCATTCCGGATGAACCATAGGGCGTTGACTGCTATTCTTAGAATTTTCTTTTGCAGCGTTTGTAGTTTGAGAATATTGGTTTTGGAGGTGTTTCCACAGACTTCGCAAGCGTACATAAACAGAGGTCGAATTAGCGATTTATAAAGTAGCAAGGAACATTTAATTGGAGCTTCGATTTTTTGTTAATCAAGGGGAAGAGCTAGTGTAGCCTTTGATGAGCAAGCTGAAGTTTCATTTTAATATGAGATGTCCATGTAAGTCGTCTGTCGAGGTGCACTCCTAGGTATCTTACTGTTGTGGCGTTCCAACATATTGGTTGTTCGTTTATTCGAATCTGTTGTGGGATTCTCTTGAGTGAAAATATTTTGCATAACAATTTAGTATTTTTATTTCCGTTAATGGAATATCACAAAGTAATGGACTAAACAATACCCGCATAAAATTGAATAGTATATGATCTGTACTGATAGGGCAAAAGCGGTTCCAATTTTTAAATCAACACATTTATTTTGTATGGAATTAAAAAAAATTACCAAAACAACAAATCTTCACAAACAAATCTTCAAGCCTATGATATTCGTTGTTTCAGTTGTAATAATAATAATAAATTTATTTCATGCCTTTCGACTTTGAAAGAATTGGTTTACAATCTATAATAATTATATATACTATTCTATGTTACATAATAATTCATTTTTATCTTCTTTCCAAGACTGCTTTCATCCATGCTAGGCGTCTCCCCAAGTCGTCTAGTACAGTGTTTCTCAACAAAAAACGCACTGCGGACCAGTGTAATATATAATTTTCTAACACGGACTGCTAATAATAATTGTTGGTTAATTTCCTGCAAGAAAACAAATATATTTAATGTGCTACTAAATACATTTATTTTATTTGTAGAAAATCACAGAAATTTTGCAGAAAATAAACAAAATATAAATTATTTACATAAAAAAGGTGCATAAAAAATTAAAAGAAAACTGCAAAAAACACATATAAAAAATTTCGCGGACCACTAAAATTTTTCTGGGGCCACCTGTTGAGAAACACTGGTCTAGTAGGTCTTCTGTTTTTTTCGTGGTTCTAGCTACATTCCTTCACAGTTTCTTAGGTGGTCTATTATTTCTTGTTCTTCTCTGCAGATTCTACATATTTTTTCCGTTTTTTCCATCCAATAATTGTTTGCCCTCTTCTCGTTGGGATTACCTTCTGGTTCTTCGTTCCTTCTGCCAGGTATCTGAGTAATCCAATAGTGGTTATATTTTTGTAAACTTTGTTATATGTAGAGTCTTGTATTCTGTTATACTGTTCTTGTAACTGCACTTCTTTGTCTCTTTCTACTATTATTTTTATCATCTGTTGACCTTCTCTTCTTTTTTGTAACTTCTTCTATGGAAAAACCGTTCCGTTCGTAATATTTTTCACGTTTCATTTCCCCATTTGGTATCGGTTGTCATCTCCTCTCTCTCTTTCCAGCACTCTTATAATATTGTATTTTCTGTTAATTTAACTCGGTCTTCATATATCATGGCTCTTCTCCCTGTTAATACTCTTATTTTCTCCCTCTTGGTTTCTTCCAGTATGACATAAGTTGGTGTTTGTCTGTTGAGTCCCAGGGTCCATTTTAGGTATTTTCCGTGTATTTTTTCTATTATTTCTTGTTCTTTCCATCCCCATATTTCCACTCCTTATAGCATCACGCTCTTAACTAGAGTATCAAAAATAAACTTTTTGCGTTTGACATTGTCCCTAAATTTTCTCTCGCCTATTCCCCGACTTGCGCCATTACTGCTTTCGCCTTCTTCGTTAACTCTTGTATATGTGTCTGTGTTCTTCGTTATTTATTATTATTATTATTATTTTTATTTTTTTAAGTTATATCCTAAGTATATAAACTCATTTACTTGTTCTATACTTCTCCCCTTCCACGTCTAAGGTTTCGTTTTTGATTTCCTCCCGCTTTTCTAAATTCCATGACTTCTTTTAGCAAATACAAAAATTCTCCTAAATAAACATGTAGAAACCTCTTTATCAGTATTTTGATGGGCAGTCACCAAAGATATATTCCCTACCAAAGTGCGGGTACTTCAGTATATAAAATTCATTTAACCAGTCTCGACAAATTAACATTTCAGCTTATCAGGGTCGAGTGTTTCCTAAGTACAAATGAAGCGTACCAGAGGTAATAAAGGGAGTTTATTTTTTAGCAGACGATGTAATACGGACGGTAAAGAAGATGGTGGTCAGGCAGCAGGCAGTTAGAAGAGCTCTGCAGCTCACATAAACAGATAAAATTAGCATCCGTAACAAAGTTGCAATTACATTAAAATATAAATTGTTACAGTGTTACAAAATGTCACGCACTTGAATAATTTACATCGTCAGAGTCGCTCGCTGTTCGCTATGCGCTATGCGCTGAATACACAATGTATCTCTCCATATTACATTACACGTTATAGTTTTTACAGAGCGCGGGCTCTAGGGCATACTACCACTATCTCTGCACTACACTCTACCAACTCTCTTTTATTAGGATTTCATAGGTATAACCAATACGTCCTTATGTTGTCTCTCATTTGTTTATACTGTTGAAATTGTTGTCCAACGACTGGATTACAGAGTTAAATTTTGACATACACATACACAGTTTTTTTAAGGAGGTAAACGGTGGGACATATTCCCTTTACCTAACATGAGTTATAAAGTTGTCAACAAATTTTTCGTCAGTTTTTGTTAATCTGTGTATATATAGAGTTTGAGGCTTTGTTTGTACATTACAAATTTTCTTAGTATTTCGGCTTTAGTAGCCTTAATGCTCTAAGTAAAAGAAAAAATTCTTGGATCGTACACATTATCTGACGCACAGGAGTAATCAAAACCATACTGGAGAGGTCAGTAGATGGAAAAAACTGCAGGGGTAGACCCAGACTGGACTACATTGGACAGATGATGGAAGAGTTAGGCTGCCTCCCCTACGTCTAACTAAAAAGACCCAGTGTCATGGCTCAGGATCGAAACGCATGGAGAGCTGCTCTCAACAAGCCTTGGATTGAAACCGCAGAAGAAGAATCCTTAATATACTAAGGTCTAATGTTTTAAACAGTCTAATTTTTTGACCATATCGACCAGTTTTAAAATTTTTGCCTGTCTGTCTGTTTGTTCAAGCAAAACTCAAAACATACTGGTCGGATTTTGATTAAATTTTTTATACATGGTTATATTATTGCCACTTCCATGTAGGATACTTTTCACGGGCATACATTGCTTAACGAATTCTCGCTTTAACGAAATATTTTGTAAATCTGCTATTAAACAACAAATATCCACCTTTATGCTCGTCAGTCTGTTTTTCTTTCATGCCATACTCAATTTAGCTCCTTGTTATGTACGTATCTCGCTTAATGAATTCCCGCTTTAACAAAATATTTTGTAAATCTGCTATTAAACAACAAATATTCATCTGTATGTTCATCAGTGTCTCTTATGGTGCACCGAATCGAGGCTACATTTTACAAATGCACATCGCTTAACGAACCCTAGTACAATGAAAGTATTTGGAATTCTAGTGATTTTAACTGCCACCAACTGTTACGATTCGCCTAACGGTGGTGTGAGACAGTGTAGTTAAAGAAAACTCTGGATGCTTTACCAACGTTTTTCATGAAATTTTGTTGAACGCCTTATAGCGACGTTAATAGCAATTATGTAAAGTGTGAATTTTCACACATTTCAGGGTTGTGTAGGTATTTAGTAAATGATAACAAATTGTAGGTATAACGTATTGTCATTTCCATGATAGAATACTTTTTATGGGCGTATCTCGATTAACAAATTCCCGCTATAACGAACTATTCTGTAAATCTGCTATTAAACTACCAATATCCATCTGATTCTCCGTCAAATTGCAAGATCTCTCTCTTATGCAAGATCTAATCGAGGTTACTTTTTATGTGCGTACCTCGATTAAAGAATTCCCGCTTTAACGTAATATTTTGTAAATCTGTATGTCCGCAAAAATGTAAATCTAAATATTTATGTCCGTGTGTTTCTCTTTTATATAAGACCCAAGCAAGGGTACTTTTGATGGGTGTATTCTGCTTGACGAATCCTTCTTTAACGAAGGTATTTGTAAATCTACTGTTGAGAAAGGGCACTCTGCTATTTTTAAATAAAATTACTTATTTTTATAAAGTTTTCCTCAGCCGGCAATATATACGACTTGTATTTTGGAAGCGATGATCTTGTTTTTTTTTTTTTGTCATCACTTGAATTTAAGTAGCGAGAACCTTTATTTTTGGTCATCATTTAAATTTAAAAGGTAAAGTTGTTTTCGGTATTTGGTCAGCAGTTGTGTTTAGAGAGATGCGCGGCCGTGTCAGAATGATCTGGTCGGGTAAGTAATTTCCCGATAAAATTGTAGGTCCCTGCCCTTGTAAAATAATTGTGTCTTCTAACCCGCTCCCCAAGAAAAATGACTAGGTGCACGCCTGGCTTAGCTTAACGGTTAAAAAAGATTTTCAAAAAATTATTTTGATGCAGTTATGGCAAAAAATATTTTACCAGACTTACAGCATTCTGTTGGCATCGTTCCTTTACTAAACACCCATGAAAACCTGAAATGTGTGAAGATTTACACTTCACATCAATTTATTTTTATTAAAACCTTATTCCGAGAAATAGAATTATGCTACACGATACCGATTCAATCAATCGCAAATGAAAGTATCGGTTATCAGGGGTTATCTGAAGCGAGTAGGCCCCGGGCGTGGGTTCCCTCTAACATGTAATCTACGATCTTGTTATTTCTCTTTCGATTTCCCGTATTTTCATATTTTTATTACGGACATCAGGACGTAGACAGCCAGACACTAGGTATGAAGTTTTACTGTTAAAATCGTAAATTTCTCAAAGATGGCTCTCACATCTTGTTGTTTTATGATCACATGAACGTGTGATACGCGAAACGCTGCCATCTTCTATGTTTGATATGGTTTTTATCCGGACAGGGCCGGTCTTAGGAAAAGATTGGTCATGTTAATAGTTTCATTTTCGGGGCCCTGATATCGGTATTGAAATTATTAACACGAATTTTTATAGTTATAAGACCAAATCCCAATAAGGATTATTAAAAATGTCAGAAAAAGTAAAACAGTAATAAAAATAAACGTAAATTTGGTATGCCTGACTAAAGCCTGACTGAATCTAGTTAGAAAAGTTCAGTAGTATGCTTGGATGGCATTCAAAATTTGAAGGCAGTATTGTGTATCATTTTATACTTTTTACAGTAATGCTACGAAAAACGGAGAAAACTAATGTAGAACAGATTTTAGATTTAGTAGTGAAGTAACGAAGACAACGTCAAAGAAAAAAAATTATTTGTACGCTATTTCAACTAGAAAACATGATCGTTGAAAAGTCAATCAAAGAAGTATTTTTATGTATATTTGCATTTATTCAAAACAAATTGTGGATACGTCCTTTGTGTAAATGATGAAATTTCTCAAAATTTATGTAGTTTGGTATTAATAGGATTTTACAGAATATTGACGTTTTGCCAACATTTTCCAGCATACCAATTTGTAGCATTTGAAAATAATAATTGTTTTGCGAACGGTTCACCTTAGTTAATAGCTAGAACTATACTTCCATTACAGCTCCACTATAAACGTATCAAAGAAATATAGATTTGATTATAAGTTATCGCCACCTTTATAGCTTAGTACTCCAAGCACCCTAAGGGTACGTACATGCCGAAGAAGCAGCGATGCTTACGGTCGCGGTTGCGCTCAATGTTGATGCATAGATATCACCTCGCTTTAAAACAAATGTATAGTATTAAGTGGGACCGTGTATGCTGAGAATGCTCGCAGAAGTTCACCCTACATAGAGGTCTACAACGAGGTCGAGGTAAAAACGAAATAGTTTGTTTTTACATCGCACTAGAACGGTATCACGCTTGCTACTCTCATATGGACGTGAATCTTGGACACTTACACAAGAACAAGAACGCCGGCAGAAAATCTTTGAACGTAAAATTTTACGGAAAATTTTTGGTCCTGTCCAAGAGGATGGAATATGGAGAATCAGAAGAAATGATAAGCTGCGTGACCTTTATAATGAATCGGATGTGATTCGCTTCATAAAAAGTTCCAGAATACGTTTGATCGGACACTTCATCAGAATGCCCAACAACATGCCAGTGAGAAGAGTATTCGATAGCGTTCCAGGCACAAACAGACCAAGACCTCGAATAAGATGGGTGGACAATGTGCACAAAGACCTGCAAAGAATCGATGCCCATAATTGGAGAAGATTAGCGCGTGACTGCGGAAGATGGAAGAAGTTTGTGGAGGCAGAAAAACCCTTTAAGGGTTATAAAAGCCAATTGATTGATTGACTAGAACGGTAGGCATCGATGTAGCTTGCGCTCTGATTGGATGTTGTTTATCACATTACTATGTCTCATACTCACATTCTATGTTAATAAAATTGGAGGATATGTCTGTTCATTGTTTCGGCGTCTTATTTGGTTTTTACACGTTACAGATGATTATAAGACGATATTTGCAGAAAAATTACAATTTTTGTCCAAAATTCACGCAAAAATGGCTGGATAAAGTAAAACCAAGATCGAACCCACGCTACGCGGCATCTCAAAAAGTTTATACTAAGGGGGTGTTTCGCGATTAAAACACTAAAAGAAAGTTAAAATATCTCCCTTATCATTGACAGGAAAATGTATATTTAATTCAATGCATTTTTTCACTTGCATGAATATTTAGGGAGCACACCCTAAAACTAAACTTTTGAAATAAAAACCGTAGATAGTACGGGTAAGACACTGGTATAGTTGAATCATAACAATAACATTAATATCATTTTATTATTTCATTGTGATAAATCATTATTCTATGACAAAAGATGAATTAATTAATTTAGTATTTAGCCATTAAATACTAAACTTGGTTATAGGACAAACGCCACAAACTATACCAAAATCAGGGCCACCCAGAGGACTTCTGGGGAAACTTTTTTGCGGGCCCCGGGAAGAAACTTTCTTTGCGGGCCCCGGGTAGTGATCAATTCTATATCCGGGAATTTTTATTATAATACAGGTGAAAATACAAAAAAAGGTCCTCACTTACAAAAAACAAGTGATGAGCATAAGAAAAAGTCATCACTTCCAAAAATACAAGTGATGAGCAAAAAAAAAAACAGGTCCTCACTTCCAAAATACAAGTGAGTGACGGCCACGCGTCGACTCCGGGGCCCCGGGAATTTTCCCAGGCTACCCTCCCCCTCTTGTCGGGCCTGACCATAATAGACATGTTTTGTCCCGAAGGGGAAAAAATAGCAATGCCCACACGATATTGACCGCGACATCGACCTAAAATTGACTGCGACCGCGAGCATCGAGGCATCTTCGACATGTTCGTACCCTAAGACATACGAAGCATCACTATAGATGCACAGGCGGCATTGGCACATTGCATCTTTATTTTAACGGGGTGCTGACAACTATATAAATATCCAATTTATTAAACTTAATTCGCATCGTGTTTACTTTCAAAATAAGTACATTTCTTTTATTCGAATTATTAAATGAGGTCAGTTTCATTGATCTTATATTGTCTTATTGATATTATAAATATTTATAATTTTGATTCTTGCGGCGCGGGATCTTTTAGGTTAAATGTCTCCAATGACCTAAGACCGGCTCTGTAAATTGCGCGGGCCAGGGCGAATGTAGCGACCAGTATTTCTCGCATGTCTATTGTTGATAATGTGTCCCTTGCATTTCTCTGTAATTACAGTGTTTTGTGAATATTCAAAGAGCATGACTATGACGTGAAAGTTGATGGCTTGTAAAGTTTATTCCTGTTTTATGAAAGTTTAAACTTAATTCATTTGGGAAGAGAGACCATACACGATACACGGTAGCGAGCTAGGGAACAGATGCTACATACGACAGCTATTTATTTTTTAATTAGTTTTGGAAAATATCTTCATTGTATCGCATCATGAGAACGTTTTATTAATTATTATATAGTTTAATGAAAATAATCGTATAGTATGAACAGGGCCGGCCATACGCTTCATGAGGCTCGTTATATTATAAAAACAAATACAAATACTTTTAATAAATAAAACAAAAATGTATAAAATTATAATATAAGTTATATGTTCGCAGCTGGAATTTCTAACAAGGACTAAGTGTTAAAGTTATGTTCATGAACAGATTTAATGCGCATGTCTTACTTGAGGCGTGTTAGATATTTTTGTCACCAATAATGCCAAATTTAAAAATTAATGGCACCACTTGAGATAATTTATACTTTATCAAATACGAATAGAAAATTCACCAGGAAATCACGAACAGAATTAAAGTTAATGCATCATATTTTGCACTTGGTCCCTCTTCAAACTAAAACCCTGTCTAGGAGCACTAAGATAAGGTTATACCAAGTTACAGCACGTCCCGTACTTATGTATGGCTCCGAAATATGGGCGTACACAAAGTTTTTAAAAATAAAATATTACGCCGAATCTTTGGTCCCATTCAAACTAATGGTGAATAAAGGATACATAAGAACAAAGATATCCGAGAACTCTACCCAAGGCCAAGTATCACACAAGAACTGAGAGGTAGACGATTACAGTAGATAGAACACGTGATGAAGATGACGGAAGACCGAATGGTTAGGAAGATATGGGAGAGAAGTTTGATTACCTGTCTACTAGTGGAAAAACCTCGAAAGTGATGAAGAAATCAGCTTACCAAAGATATAACAAGTATTGACAAGTACATGACATATGGGAATACCTGAAAACTCAAGATGGAGCACTTATGCGAGTGAGACCAAAAGTTAATCCGACTGACAGTGCACAAAGAAGAAGAAAAATAATGCTAAATTTGCCATAAAAAGCTTAGCTTTCTCCACAGTACCTGGTATCAAATGAAGCCGTTTTCGAATTAATGCTCGAAAATGGTATTTTGTTATTTACATCTAATTTGCTGAGTTGTATATCAATTTCGGGTATTAAGAAGTCGTCGATTTCAAGTAAATTTAGGTGGGAAAATTCAGTTTATTATTTAATGAAACAAAACTAACAACGCGCATGTTCTGACGGAGTTTTTGCTCTAATCTACAAACACGATTGACTTGCTATGAACGGGTTACGTACATGTCTGAAGGTTACTGCGAATATCAAACATCTTGTCAGAAACAGTAACTTTTTCATCCATGAACACTAAAAGGATTATTGCGCATGCGTATTGTGGTCTAATCTGTAAAAAACTTCATCCGCGAATGTTAAATCTGTCTGGTTGACAATATCGTAATCACAAAGTAGTAAATTTAAGTGGGAGCACTCAGTTTAATAACCAAATTCAATGAAACGCGTCTGTTTCCGATTTAGGAGTTCACACTCTAAACTACAATTACGTTCGAATTGCTAGGAACAGGTTATATAATTATTTGAGGGTTACCGCGAATAACAAATATCTCGTCAGAAATAATAACTATTTCATTGTCTGTGAATGCTAAGATTATTACACACACGCGTGCTGCTCTAATGTGTAAGAAACCGAGAATAAAGCTAATAGCTTTATTCGCGGATGAAGTTCGCATGTAAATTTGCAGTTCTTACATATGGATAATTGGATGTTGCCGAGTAAAGAAAAGCGCGCGCCTATGTCTGTCAGAATAATTTCCATTTTATATTTGATCAAAGAGTTTAAAGTCGCGGACAAAAGTCCAAAGAATTCATCGTATCCGGCTCCACATTTCCCGTTCCGACTTGAGAATCCGCGGCTTTTTTTCACTCGAGAACTCTCTCAATAGTAGAATATAAAATATTTTAGTTTTATCCTAACCAGATGATGCTACCAACAAAAAAGTTAAAATTTCCTAAAGTAGCCAGCAAGTTTTTCATTTTCCTGAAAGTTATAGGCTGTTTTTTTCTGGCAGTGGAGAAGCGAGCAAAACATGATTATCTTTCCGTCTCCTTTGTCCTCTGGATTTATAAGATATTTTTAGCATCATTTTGTTCTCAAACAGAAAGAAATTTATTCAATTTGTATTGTATGTATTCATGACAATCGGATTTCTTTAAATTCAATGTTGATACAGCGTCACGCGCGAGCTCTGCTTGATTACAACTCGAACATTTAAGATCTCCCGATATAGATTGCATCGAATCTTCTTTCATTCATAGGTAAAAATATTAAATAAAACTCACTTACCTAGCATATTCGAAAATACGTAAACATTTACATTCATGACTCGCCATAATGAACAGGAGTTACACAACAGCTCTCTAATAAAGATTGTTAATAAAGATTAATTATTACTTTATCTGCCAATCAGACAGTTAGCTTTGTCTACGGTAATAATTCGTTTTAGAAAACCGTTTTCTTCAATTTGTAAACGTTGAGGAAATTCGTTTCAAATTTGTCTTCGTAGGCAACCAAAAAACTTTTTGTAGGTATTTATAAGCGTGTGTTAAATCGAAAGAGTTACTTGAGAAATTAGTGTCTAAAGTAGGTCTTTTTAATCGTGTACGAATTTTCACACATGGCTTTAACCGAAAATGTTAGAAAATGGTAGCACGAGATTGAAAAAAGTCGTTTACACACGTATTTCATACAAAAAAAAAATTGTATCACCGTATATATTAATGATAAATTCTAAATAACTGGGTAAAAATTAATGACATTCCATCATTTTGGTATTTAGTACCAAAATTCCACACAGGATGGCAGACCAATGTCAATAATTTATGATTTTTTAAAATTATGGCAACTACCATGACAACATAAGATAACCAGTAGTTAATTATTGTTTGATATTTGGAATTTAAGTGTGTTTATCTTTTAATATGGCTATTTAAATTTGTCAATTAAACTGATGTGTTTTACATAAATATTTTCATTTACGTATTCTATATGAAAGTGTACATTTGATAATTTTTGGAATTGACACTTGGTTGCCATGGTAATATTTTGCGCACTGTTTAAAAGTACAACTGGGACACTGTAATGTGTTCATAAAGTGCCTACTTTAGGCACGGTAGTAGAAAAAATAATATGTGATTAATTCATTTCATGTTATTATTGTTGTTGCTGTATAACAAAGTCCAGGTCTAATCTATACTCGTATATACAGAGATCTTAAACAGCTTTTAGTTAGTTATTTTTATAGACTTTTGATAATGGCATAACAACCGAAACACTTATTGTGCTTATATCTACATAGATATAAGTAAAACCAATCTAGTGCCTTAACCCTTTCCATTCTGCGGAGATATACAGCGTGTTTTGGGGAACTATTTAAGCATTGCTAACTTCTTTATTAACTTCTTTATTATTATATCTTACTTATACGAAGAAGGTTAAATAAGAAAAGATCAAGTATTTTACTATGGAAACAAGAATATTAATTTAAAAAACAATACAATCAAATAAATGAATTATTTCTAAAAAAATATATATATTTTAAATAGAACACCCTATATTTTTTCAGTTTATCGGACAGAAAATGTATTTTTATATAATAAATTATATGACTCTAAATCCAATATTAAAAAAGTTAATTAGACGTGATTTTTGACATTTATTTCATCACAGTAAAATAGGTGGCTATGAAACATGGATGTTATATTTGTTATACTGAGGATATACTGTCTGGCTAACTTAAACTGTTGCGCCGGTTGCGCAGTAACCAAAAAAATAGAAGGAGACGTCTAAAACATGCAACATCTATATTATTTTTGTATGCTACTTTGAACTACGCATACATGTGACGTATTCCCTCTCACGCTCTGATTAGTCAGAAGTTATGAGACAACCTTTACTTTAATAATCTTGAAAACTTATGTCAAACTCACTCATAATACTCTCGCACTCTGCGCAGTACAGTGTCCCACCGGACAGCTTAAAATAGCTCGACAGTACTTGTTTATTGAAGTCTTAACGACTTTTTTAATATTGGGTTTAGATCCATTGTAGTCTTATGATTTATTAAAGAAAACTATTTTTTTCTATGCGATAGACTAAAAAAATATATATTTGTGCGAATTTATCTATATGATATCCGTTTAAGATCCGCCTAGGAAAAACGGAGACGGACCCGGATATGACCCCGAAATACGGTTTTTAATTATTTATGGCACATCACTAGTAACGATTGTTACTAATTTAATTTAAGATTATTAGTTTTGTATAAGAAACTTGTAATCTCTGGGGGTTTTATGTACCATTAAATGAATCTTTTTTATCTCCCGATATTTGTAGTGAATGTGTCGTGGCAATTGCGGCTCTCTATTAGAACGACAGTTTGATATTGATAGAAAACGTTGTTCAAACATAAACAAAGGAAAGTAAACGGTACATTTAGAATAGTGTAACTTTCTTCAGATGTCCGCTCGCTCCACTGATTAAATAGTAAAGGAGAATACCTTTTTACCTACATGACAATTCAATTACTTGATTAAAGAGTCCACTGCTTGTCAGGCCGTCAACATTGCCCTCCTACTCCCCTTGAGTTGCCATAGACTACCCTAGGCCGCCCTAGGCCGCCCTAGGCAGCCCTGTGTGCTGCACGGGCCTATTATATACCTCTTATAAATGTTGCATGGATTGGCCATAAAATGGAATTTATAAGAAATATGAAAGTTGTGGTTACATAAAAGTTCGTTCACCTCCAGCGCTTTTATAAAGAGGAATTTTAAATCTGTTCGTGAATAATTTGCTAACTATTATGACATTGCTCAGATGTGGACGTTTTCTGCTACTTGGGAAGTATTATAACTAGAGACTAAGAAAGGAACGAAATCGAAAACCAGAATAATAACGGTATTAACCGACATTTTTTAAAGAACGGGAGCGAAAACTGGCACTATATTTAGATTTTTCGGCCAAAAATAAAAACGAAATTGATAATATTTAATACTGGTTTTAACCGGTTCAATTTAACGTTCTTTAGTTTATAGTCTAATTCAGCGGTTATTAAACTGGGGTCCGCGAAACAATTTCGACATTAACTTTACATCCCCCAACTTTTCGCTTTTATTCAAATAACTCATTTAATAAAAATCCTACATGGTCAATACTTTTTGTATTTGTTGTTACCTAATTAGTTATTAACCTAACTAAACTGTAATTAGTAAAAATGTAATTATTTTTTGATTAGATGAGTTACGTCCGTAAGTTAGTAATTATAGTTGAAGGTAATGGGATTCGGACCAGTCAGAAAATAAAAACAAATTTATTAACTTCGCTAACGTTTCGATTTTATTTAATGCAATGAATCCCTTGTTTATTATTTCATTGCTTATCTCTGAGTTCAATAACCGGACAATATGATGTGTTCGTTATTAATTTTAAAACTTTTATTTTATATCGTGACTATTAACTAAGCTTTGATGAAGATTTAAATAAAATCGAAACGTTAGCGAAGTTAATAAATTTGTTTTTATTTTCTGACTGGTCCGAATCCCATTACCTTCAACTATAATAAGTAATTATTTTTATTTAACTGCGAATTATTTACTGACAACATATTTTAATAAGATCTATTTTGACCATGAAATGTTTGTATGAGTTTAACGTATTATAATTTGTAACTTTTTTAATTCTTTTTACTACCATTTTTATTAATTTTATGTTTATTATTCTATATGCTAATAAAAATGTTCATCTCTATAAATGCACAAGACCATTTATTAAAATAACCAGAGATACATTTTTACCAATATTTATTATAACGTAGTGCCTATGAAATTATTGAGCCAGAAATTAAGTCTCAAGAACTTGTAAAATGCCTAGACTTAAACGGGGTCCGCAAAAAAAAAGTTGTTTAAGAGGGAGTCCTCGGACTACATAAGTTTAAGAACCCCTGGTCTAATTAATAAACACGATAATAGCTGGACCGCTTTAAGGATTATGTAGGCCCTAGGTACTCTTATAATATCTTAATAAACCTATATCTATTTTTAATAATTGTTATTAGTATTTTTTTTGGGATAAAATATATAATATCTTTATTTTAAAATTTTATTTATCTTCCCATTTCCAAGTTTTTTAATTGTACCTTGTTGTTGTAGGCCATACAATATTTTTAGGCCCTAGGTACAATGCCTAAAGGGCCGAGTGGATAGGAAAGAACTGTAAAAAGTTTTTTTTTTTTACAAATACCCATTTTACCTTTTTTTCAGGAAATACTAAATTAAAGGAACAATAGACCTGTAGACTGATTTTTTTTTTTTAATTTTATAAATATTCTATTATCAGTTTTTATACACGTTGGAATATTTAATTTTATAAATTTCGTTAAGATTTTGGCAAAAAATAATTATACTTTTACATTTTAAAATTTACGTCATTGTGACGTAGCTGCCACTAGTGGTGCACACATGTTCTGCTTATAAGTATTTGACGTACGTTCATTATCTCACTCTCGAGTGCATGAACGTTCATGTATTCATGTTATCCCTTGCTAATATAGTCAATCATAAAATTTGTTGTTTATATTATAATTTTGATCTGTTTTAAAAATTAATGAAAATAAAACGTCATTTGCGCGCATAATAATCTAAGACTCCTGTGGCAAGAACCTCACTAAATGGCGGCATTTGAAACTGTTAAATATTTAATAATTAATAAATTTCGTATGGAATAAGATATTAATTTTTGTTTTGCATTATAATAATTTCTGATTGCTATTCTTTGAGGTGCAAAAACTAAATTTGATTTATTTAATACCATTTGGGGTAAAGATTGTTATTAATTTAAACTCAGATTGTTAGTTTTATAAAACTGGAAATCTGCGGTATTTACTTTGACCGTAAGGAGGCTCGGTATGATGGTACGAATAGTTAATGGTTATAGGAAGTGAAAATTGCAATGAACTGGACACGATTGCATGACTAAACACCAGTAAACAGCTAACGGTAAGAACTAAACTCATTAATATAAATTAATAAAAGTATGGAACAAAGAAATATATTCAATGAACGCTAAATAAACATGAGCGGCAAGGCAAGGTAAGGTAAGGCGGTGATTATGTATGTATATCCACAAGTATGTTTGGGTGGTAATCCAACAATCGACACCCATCTAAAGCTGCACCCATCGGAGAGGTCATTGCCGACAGATGGCGTTTTTTAGAATAATTGACTCGTTTACATTAGGATGGAAACTGGGATAGCCACTAGGTCTAGTAGTTTACCAGTTCTCTGTATCCCATAACCAAGATAGTAGATGTACGACACTGTCATCTAATAAGCGTCTAGACTAGGAATCAAAATGATCCGGATGGAGGCACATTGGTACACTCGCTGTTACCAAAAGGGTTCCCATTTCAATTGTTGTATATACTATAATACGCTTCCCGATGAAATAAAGTCAAAAAATGGACTCATTTTCAAGATCAATGTTGAAAAGTACCTAATTGAAAGACCATTGTATAATTTTCATATTTATTGTTTATTACTGTTTAATGTTTTTTATTTTTTCACTGTCCACGTCTTTAATGTTTTATATATTTTCTTTTATTAATATGTATTGACTTTCTTTTCATGTAATAGTGTTATTATTTAATATTTATGTACATGAAAGACAAAAATAAAACTAAACTAAACTCAACTGAAAAAAAAAAATGAACCACAGGCACTCTGGAGAGTTCTACGAATTTGCACGTTTCAGTCTCTGACCACATTATGGCTTATGAAATATGAAAAAAGGGAGACGAGAAAATACTCTAATCTTTGTATTAGTAAAAAAAAACACGTGAAAATGAGGTAGTAGGGGGTAGATTAGTGGGATAATAGATTTGTTCGCAGGTGTACTTTCTAACAAGCTACCAATAGTTAAGGAATAAGTTGGGGAACAGATTTAATGCGCATGTCCGACTTGATACCTGTTAGATATTCATGCCACCGAACACGCTGAATGTTTGTGACTGACAAAATTATAATCACGGTGCTGTAAATTTAAGTGGGAGCACTCAGTTTATTAAACAAATTCAACATAACTAAATGCAGCTTAATATTATACTTTTCACTTAACTTTCAAACTGACGCCATTCAAACTTATAAACCTTTTTTCTGTAGTATCAACGGGAGAAAGAGACATTCAACATCCTTTGTCCTTTAATACTTCTCAATGCCAACTTAAAAAGTTGGTGTGACAGATAAAAGTTTGCTTATAATAATCATTTATAAATATTGTTGAATTATGCTAGTTTATATTTTATTATGTGACAGTACAGTTTTCATTTATAAGATCTCAGTCAGAATTATTAAAAATGTCAGAAAAGTAAGAGGTAGTTTCAAAAGTTGTGTTGAATGTCAGATTTTTTATTACTTTGTGATACACTTCACTGCCACTTAATTCTAGGTTCAGGTGACAGACAACAGTTTGGTTATAGAACCAATTCTAGTAACCAATTTATAAATATTGTTTAAATGTCCTTTTAGAGTTTATATTTAATTATATGTTCTAAATAAACTTCTTATCAACTTAATAAACTTCTAAAAGTTAAGTTGTAAACAAAAACTAAAAAGCTGGTAGTTGGTACGACTGAGAAGTATACAACTATCACCCAAAAATTTGACCGGAGGTAGTTTTGAAAATAGTGTAGTTTGTAGTGTAGCATCGAAAGTTGGAAGGAAGTATTGTGTGTCACATTATACTTTTTACGTCAGTACTACGCAAAAAATCTGTAGTGCTTCTCAAAAAAATATAACGTAGAAAGGACTTAAGATTCTCGCTCAAATAAACATATTTGACATACTACGTACATGTTACGTAATTTTGGGAAGACTACCATGAATAACAAATATCTTGTCAGCAAACTGTAAGAAACTTTATCAGCGCATAAAGTTAATAACTAGCCGGATTACCAATCCACTCCAGGGCGAACCTATGACACACGTGCCAGAGATTGCGTGCAAGAAATTTTTGTTGGCACGCAGACGATTTTAAAAACGAATTAATTTTTATTTTAGTTAATTAAATATTTAGACCAACGATATTATTATAATTGGGTTTGTCAGGTCTTGACAAGCGTCCACTAATCTCAAACTTCAGCAACCTTTTGAGCCGCGTCATACTAGAGACTAGTGGAGCTAAATACACACGACTGCATCCCAAACCCTGGCGATATGCAGCCGCGGAAATTATACTAGATCCAGTGCCCGCACAATGCGGAGCGACCCGAGCAGCACTGCTTTCTGCATCCTGCAGATCAAAGAGTTGGCAGAAGATCTGCAGACGGGAATGGACTCGATTTCCCTTCGATATGAGGCTTTCATGCCACCCAAAACACCAACTATCAGGACCACAAGCTTAACTTTATACCCAGGATACAGCTTTCTAAGCTCGTACAAGAGGTCCATATACTTGGACCTCTTTTCCTCCTGCTTGAGAGAGATATTCTTCTCAGCTGGACTTGAGAATTCGATCACAAACATCTGTTTGGTCTCGATATCCAGGAGGGTTATGTCCGGCTTAGTGGCTGTCAGTAACCTCGAAGTGGGGAAGGAGTAATTCCAATAAATTCGGCACTTGGAATTTTCCACCACCGATTCTATGTCAGAAGGGACGTACGGTATAACCGGTATTTGGTCAATACCATAGGCATGTCTAAGATGATAGTAGAGCACGCGGAGAGCAGCATTATGTCGAGACACGTAGCTGGACGCTGCAAGAGATGGACAAGCAGACAGAATGTCATATCCCTAGAAAATATTACATAGTAAAAGATTAAAGAGCGAAAAGGTCGTGGAAAACCAAGGATCTTTTGGCAAAGTTGAGGGAATTGACCGGAGTTTCATTTGTAGTAGTATTACGGATAGTTGCGAGTATGGTGATGATAGCCAACATTTAGAATGGATGCGGCAAATGAAGAAGATAGGCACGGTGTCACTTATAGTATACATTATAGTTAGTGTCTTCTGGCACGTGAGCACCAAGAGGTTCGCCACACCTGCCCTATCCTATATCATAAATTAGAGCTAGCTTAGTACTGTCCAAAGGGTCTACCAATACATTAGAGATATATAGAGATGTATACTTCAATGGAATTCAGTTGGCCGATGGCGGTTAACAAAAGCGTATGGTTCAACCGAGAAGATTATCAAAATTAAGAGATCTAATTCGTTCGGAGATTGAGAAAAAAATATCACTGTTTTAGTCGCTCTTCCCACCACCAGTGGTGCATATACAAAAACATATATAAATTTATGTGAATATATAAGTATTCAAATATAACAAATGAAGGTAAGAACTATGGACATACGTAGGCAAGAGTAGTTCAAATACGTTATTAATAGTTTACATAGAATTGTGTGAAATATATATATATTTATTTATGGGTTCTCGATCGATCGATCGGCATCTGAATTCTCGGCCATTAAAGCTATCCTGGTTACTATAGACTGGTCAACTGTGAGAATTCAGTATATGTTAAACGGAATGGATCTTTTCATACTATCTAATGAGTTCTCCCAATAGAAATATCATTTCCTTTCTTGACAAGGTTGCCGGTTGTAAAACGCGCTGATCTTTGAAAACGCTGTACAAATGATGATTTATTTTTGTCTGACACTTTTTACATTTAATTTCAATAAATTATCAACAAAAGAATATAAAACTCCGCATAATATTTTGGGTTCTTTGACATATTTGACACTTTTACAACATATGGTAACACCATTATCATTTCCCATTACTGTATTCTAACAGTTGAAAGGACTATAGAAAGCTAGTTACTAGCCCGTTTATTATCTTTATTCGTTGTTTTTCAAAACATCCTCCCAGTTCTAGTTGAATAAGTGAAGTTATTTGTCAGAGAAAATAGGAGGAGAAGAGTAAATCTGACTGAGGTCGCGGCGTTTTGACAACAACAATTTGTAAAACGTTTTCACTGTCACATGAAAATTGACTGAGAATGTGAATGAAAGGGAGAGCTTGAGTGATTGTATTGCTTGTTTGTTTAGGCTCTGTCACACCACCACATTTTTTTCCAAAGCACACTCTTTTGTTAGTTTGTATTATTTCTGTTATTTGACTTATATAATCGTTTATCCCCAAAACTGAAAGATAACAATGTAAGAAGTATGTGCTTAGAATTTTCGCAAAATGTATCCCTCGAGCATAGAGCTTTTACAAATTATATACTTCATTGCAAATAAAAATATAGTGTGTAATGAGATAGGAACTGTACGTCCGTGCTTCTGATTGGTGTGCGTGTTGTCATGTTTATAAACTATTTTTAATGTATTTGGACTTTACTACTGCTACTTTACTTATATATATTTAACTCTAAATGTTTAAATCTCCGGTGATGCCATCTACTACGGTAATTTTGTTCTTAACTTTGCGTCAGGAAATTACTAGTTTAGAACTCTCTGCGCAGATGCACATTTTGAATTATTACACATTTGGATATTTTATTCCACTCTACAATAAAGATGCTACAGTAAAGAATATATTACACCTGTTTTAACATATAAGTCGATATATTTTACTTTAATTATCGTAGCTCTGTTTGTATTAAATACATTATTAAAATAACTAATTCAATTATAACAATATGTATAAATTTCTTATAACATCGATATACAGTATTCTTTTTTTCACACAAATTCAAACAGTATTTTTTTTTTAATTAGAAATTTTCGGCATGCGTTATTAGCAGATATCGCAGATCTCCGTGTTAAAGTTAGCCCGAGTTTATTCGAGGTTACGCGCTTTCACACTAGCACTTTAAGACACCATCAATTTGACATCGGATTTTAAAGTTCTGGAGTGAAAAGGGTATTAGCTACAGTTCAACATAAATCTTGTGACAGAGCGATCTTTACGATGCGCAAACAGAGTACTATGATAGGCAGATACAAATACAGAGAACAGTCAAAGAAACAAGTCTGTACCAGCTCACATTCTAACACTTGTACATTATATTTATTAGTTAGGTCTACAAACTTAAATACCCCCCATAACAGTCGGACATCAAAACTATAGAAATGTTGCTGCTTGCATAATGTGAGAATTCCACTTGACAATAATTATGTCTACTTGTCTATTGGCCAGAGCTCTCCCGTCTCGCAGACTAGCGCCTTTTTCATCTTAGAATCCCCACTACTAATTTTCCGCGCAGGTGTCACACCCTGTCACAGCATGTATGTTGAACTGTACTAAGGTCATTTTTTTCATTTAATTTTTAGGTTTCATCCAGTAGATGCGTTTTATTTTGGAAAACTTTGCACAATTTGACAATTGTACAATTTTGACAACACAAAAATGTCCATACCATGCCCGGGATTCGAACTCGAGCACCGTGGCCTTTTTTTCGCTTGTTCTCTCCAGACAAAATTGATAAACCTACTAAGCCCATAGATAATTCTTCGGGGAAGCCAAAATATGAAGTTACGCCTCTGCCGGCATGTTTACAAACTTGATTGCTATCAAATATGCTTTTTGTCAACGTAAACAATTATTTGACGTCTATAATTTTCTCGTAAATGAATTTTATAGCGAAACATAGGTATTGTTAGATATTTAAACAATGAAACACAAAAACAATGTTCAATAAACATAACTTTATTTATTCATCCCATTTACAGCACAAATACTAGCATCTGATATTCACTGGCGTACGGTCAAGATATTAATGAATATTCTCGTACGATAACCAGCGGCCATTGCTCATTATCTTATCAGCTAATTGGTGAAAACCAATTAGTAGACGTACACAATCTCGCCTTAAGTAACGATATTCAATCATAATGCTACGTTTTGACAATAATTCATATTTCTACCATTACTTCTTAAACAATCCAAATCCGGTTTCTAACAGTATATATTATTTATAAAGTATATTTTGTTATTATTGTTGTTTGAGCCTTTGGCCGTAAGTGTTATATCGTTTTTTTTTTACTACCGTTGACTGTTAGTATAGCTATGAACATGGTTTCAAATCCGAACTATGTCAAATAATTTGCGTAAAGAATATTTATACAAATTACAGGCTCTGCTTACCCGGTCGCAACTGGCTATAAACTGTAGGTGCCTTTCTGTGTGCGCTAAGAAAAGGACGTTATACTGACCATATTACTATAGAATGTATACATATTGAAAATGTAGTAGGTATATTTATATAAGTGTATACCTCGAATAACCAACTCCAGTAATGATATTTATATAAGTATTTTGTACTAGCTATAAACTGATTAATAAATGTATTATTATTATTATGGGGTTTGTCAGGTCTTGACAAGCGTCCACTAATCTCAAACTTCAGCAACCTTTTGAGCCGCGTTATAAAAAAATGTCAAGAAACCCTTCGGGATATTTAAAGTTCCGTCACTGCTTATCATTTTGTATGTAAAATAGACTGCGACCCAAATCAGTTTGACACCCCTGCTGTTGGATATTGATGTTTATATCAAATAATAATTCCATTATTTGTTGATAAAAAAATGTAATTTTTAATCCATGTATCAAAAACTTTCACTTGATTTTTTCTTCGATAAATACATATTTATTTATATTTTTCGCGGGATATATTTTTGAAGTCTCAATATTTTTCTTACTTATGTTCAGTTCTCTAAATCAGCCGCTTGGCCACAATTTGTACCGAACGAACAGACTCGTGTGAAGGTTATACCGTCAGATTTCCACTTTATCTTATCTGAATCGAGTAATTAATTAGTTGTTTAAAACAGTTTTATCATTTGACTGGGCGAATGTTTTAATCGATGTGTCAGGGGGGAAAAGGATCAACGCTCCCCTTCATATAATTCGTTAGAGCATATTTGGAAAGTGATGTATTTTCACCTGAACAATAACAGCCTCTATCAAGAGTAGCCAATCTTAAAAAAATGTTTATTTATACGAAAATAAATAAAAAATGCCAATATTGTTTACAATGAAGTAATTTAAAAATTAACTACTGTCGTGTTTAACAAATTTTATCTTCAACTCCCCGAGCAGCGCCGTGTAACCTGCTGGTCCTGAGAGGGTCAAGGCCCGACGCCCCTCCACCTTGGCTGCGCCACTGGTTGAGGTTAACAAATTGTATCTTCAACTCCCCGAGCAGTGCCGTGTAACCTGCTGGTCCTGAGAGGAGCCCAGGCTCGTCGCCCCCGCCCTTGGCTGCGCCACTGACTTTGATACATTATAATCAAGTACTTTATATTGTCTCATCGAGCCTTCCATATAGAGTTATAGTGAGCAAAAGCAGCGCTGTATATGAGATAATTTGATAATTTTTACAATTAAAAATATCCTATATGATAGATAAAGATTCAGTGCAAAATTTGACAACAAAATTTTTGAGAACTGTGGTGAATATATTGCTCTTAATTACTGAATTATTTCATTGCTTTCCGTTGTATTATCTGTGTATTCCTCCCGTCCTACAGGTCATAATGGAAGCATTACAGTAGCAATCGCACATTTAATACACTTTCAAGTATTTTATTTTGCCTTATTCAACGGATGTTTTATGGCACTTTTTTAAAACGCTTTTACTGTTAAGTACTTACAGTGGATGTACAAATGTCCACGAGATAAAAACACAATTTTTCACTCGCAAATTCTTCAAAACAGCATTTTTATAAACGTTTATGTAACCGTGTTATTCTGTCAGTGTCGAATCATTTGACATCACAGTCAATTTTTAAGTGTGTACAAAGGTGTTCATTGCTGTTCCAATGGGTCATTTAAACAAGTCATTTTCAATGATTCATTGAAAATGAATAGATAGTGAATGTCAGGGCACTAGTCAGTAAGACTGAATAGTAGAATCATGCGTTCATTAAAAGTGAAAAGGAAGTTTACTTTCGTTCATTTTTATTGATCATTTTTGAAAAATAAAAACCTAATGAAAAGTGAGAACATATGCTTCATTTATGTGAGAATACTAAATACATTATTCAAATATGTGATGTAACGTTTTTCCAAAATGGGATTTAGATAGGTGACCATTTTCTTGAGAAGGCAATGCGGGACGGAGCAAAAACAAAGGTCGTCACTACCCAAATATAAGTGAAGAGCAAAAAAAGGTCCTCACCTCCCCAAATCCAAGTCAAGTGCCCAAAAGTTAGAATTAAAAATGCGGGACATGTCAAAGTCAAGCGCACAAAAGTTATAATTAAAAATGAGGGACATGTCAAAGTCAAGTGCACAAAAGTTAGAATTAAAAATGTGGGACATGTCAAAGTCAGGTGCACAAAAGTGCACAAAAAATGCGGGACATTTTCTGAGACATATTATAAGGCGGGATATCGAATCAAAATGCGGGACTGTCTCGCGAGATGCGGGACGAATGTCACCCTAGATTTAGATGGTGTGATGAACAGACATATAAATTTTTGAACTACGAATTTTGGGAGTAAGTATGTCTTTGAAATATCGTGCCTCAGGCGCGCACAAAAGAATTTTCTCAGATGACAAAATTATTTGAAAATGATAGAAATCGGGATATTTCGCGGCAATAAAGCTGCGTTCAGAGCTTTAAATTAGTAACCTGTAGACTATAGCTTGTGCACCGTTGATTGTCACTAACAAGTTTGTCATATGGTAAGGCGAGCAATCAATTCAGACCTCAGTAATACGTTGTACGTTGTCGATTGTGGATAGTTTTCTAAAGTTTGTAGTTAGCGAGTTATTTTAATGAGACCGACATATACACACATTGCTATTTCAGCCTATATCGGAGAGAACGTTCACATTGTATGCCTTTACATAACCTAATAAAATGTCATCGCGCCAATTACAACAAATCTCGCCCAAAATTACAAAGACTAACAGTAAATATGATCAATTTAAGTAATTACTTTGGTTAAGTTAGTAAAAATCTGGGAAAGCAGAATTAGGAAAACGATAGTAGATAATAAACATTTTACGAAGCAACCGTAGTTGGTTGACACACAGATGTCGCACTATCCGTAACTCACTAATTTCCTTAAGCTGTAATCGTTACCTCGAACGTTAAAACAATCTATTAAACATATCCGTAAAGCACAGTGCAACTAATTTAAAGAGCTCTGAACGCTGCTTAAGTGCTGGCCAAAAGCACTTTGTTTTCCAAAATGCAAGTGTTGATCTATAAGTAAAGTCAGTTGCAAAATACGACTGATACCTAAGAAAAAACAAAGTGTTTGCTTCTTAACTACAAATGATGACCTAAAAAATAGATCTTCACTTCCAAAATACGAGCTCATCCAAAACACTTAAACCACGTGTTTTTTTAAGATTTTGGAGGGAGGCTCAAGCCATGAGCCCCCCTCTTCCGAGAGTGCGCGCTTTTCGTGCCTCGTTATGCCTCGTATCACACACTCACACCAACAAGGCAACCAAACTGAGCAGTTTAGTTTCACAAACTCGTCTTGTGGGCTTAAAGTTGAATATCAGGAAAACAAAAATCATGAAGATACAGGTAACCAACACTTCTAAGTTGTACATAGGTGAAGAAACAATAGAAGAAGTAGATAAATTATGCTATCTAGGCGGAATTACCACCAGTAAACGGGGAAGCAAAGCGACACGTCAAACGTCACGTACAAAAAGCACGTCAGCATGCTACATAAAGGAGGGTTTCTTTAGGCTTCATAAGGTAAGTCTCTGGGCTGGAGGCTTAGGAACCTCCAGCTATATTAGAATAAAAAGAAAAATACGATTGTTTAACACGAACATAAAATCTGTTCTACTTTATCCTTGCGAAACTTTGAAAACTACGGCCAACATTAACAACAAACTCTAGGTTTCCATATACAGATATCTTCGCGAGATGTTTCGTATATTCTGGCCCCAAACATTCTCAAACAAATATCTTTAGGATGTAAAAAATCAGGCAAAAATAGCGCAAGAGATGAGTAAGAGAAAATGGCGCTAGATCGGACATTAGCTACGAAAAGGACTAAATGGGATACCAAGAATGGTACTCGACTGTAACCCGCAAGGAAGCAGAAAAGTAAGAAGACCTCAAACTACATAAAGGCGAAGTATTTTAAAGGACATTAAAGACCACAATCACTCATGAAATGAAGTAAAATCTATTGGATTCAACAATGGCCGATGGCGGCGCTGTGATCGCTGTGAAACAGCTGAGTAATGTAAACGTTGTCCTCATTTGTTTACATGTTAAATCTTCGATTTACAATGAATAATTAACAGCTATCCTTATTAAATCATTTTCATTTTTTAAGTGCAACACCTTCTTTTAAGTGTGTAGTTGAAGGAGAGAAGTTGTTAAACGCCAGTCGTGTTATATTATACGGAATGTCGGAAAAAAAATGATGAGCATCGATATGTGGGTTATGTTTACAAACAAGTAGTCTAAAATCAACACCTCACAAAGTCACTGGAAAATTAAAACTGCAAGATAACTCACTAAAAAATTAATCAAAAACGAAGGCAAACACTTCAGTGAAGCTGTATCAGAATATCTAGGTACAATATTTGAGACCGCATGCCCTAATCCTGTATTAAAGTTACACTGGTAGATATTTATTTATGCTCGAGAAGGATTTTTATAATTAAGTATTTCATATTTGTTGAATATTTTTAATAAATACTAGTTTGTTAAATATTAATAAGTTAACAATATTGATGTAATCTGTAGCTTTTAAATGCTTTTAGCACACTCTCACTCTTTTCCCCGTATTTATAGCATTTTCCCTTGCTTTTTTACCTATTTATTTCTTCCACAACAACAAATATATTTATAATTTTCACAAATTGTTTTTCATTTTGAAAAAAATTGAAGTGAATGTTTCTCTCACTTCTTTTCCTAGAGTGACAACCAAATACACAGCAGTTTGTGTTACGACAACTCATTATAACACAATATAATAGTTGCTATCAGAAGTTAATGTTACAAACAAACTGCAACATTAAAGTTATACAAACGCGATACAAACAATACGAGGTAGCTAGTAGTAAACAATAAACAGTTACTCGTTCCACTAGTTCAAATTCTGTCCGCTTGGTGTCACTTCATAGCGCTGTTCAGCCCAATTGCAAAAAATATAAGCATATGGGAATCCTTTGCTGAAGCCCTTTGCTCCTGATAGGAGCTATAGGAAGATATATGTCTTTGAAATATCAGCAGTGAATTACAAGATACTTTTTACTTGTCCGACCTTAATATATAAGGGGCAAGTATTGTAATCGCGAAAATTTTCGATGTCGAGATTTTGACTGATGACCATGTTTCATGGTCCAGGGACTCCAAAAAACCTATTTTCGAAGTGCAGTCCGTATTGGTGTGTGTCTGTGTGTATACACGATAACTCAAGAACGGTTCAACTTAGAGAATTCGTTCTGGTACTAAAAAATTCTCCTATTAAATGGGAAGAACCCTAATGTTTTTTTATGAAGATCGGTTAACTAGAAATGGGAGTTTACTCGTGTCGATTTTAAGATTTTTGCGAATATTTATAACAGAAAAATATTTCGAAAAAATTTATTGAACAAAAGTTACTATAAATGCAATAACTAATGACTTTTAACTGACATTTTTAGATAAAACGAAAAATTTCGAAAAATTTTTGTAAAATTATTTAAAATTTGTCTAAGTCTCAATTTTTTCATACTTATACACATATGTAACGTTTCCAAGGTCATGATAATTAATTCGTAACTAGTAAACCAAGCCTTAGATAAAAATTTGTATAGAACATAATTTGATGTATTTTTGAAGATTTATCTAAATATTTAAAAAATAATAATTTTTAAATTTAATTTTTTATTTTATTTATTTTTTTATGGGAGGGCAAGTCTAGCGGAGGTTTTCCTTCGCCACTGGTTTTTCAGGCACTTAGTTGGCACAGCTACCAAAATTAATTGTGTCGTTTCTAAAAATAATAGATGATGAAATCTGTCTGTAATAGCTACTAATTATCATTTTTATTCTGTGTGTAAAAAATTAGGATAATTTAACGTAGTTTTAATTATGAACATTTTTTGTACTTATAATTCTAAAATTAATATATAAAGAGATACTGCTGAATAAAAAATTTCACATTGTATTTTCTATGTTCAATAAAACAGTAGACATCCAGTATAATAGGCCTCGTATACAATAACAACATTTTTTTGTTGAAATAATTAAAAGTAGCCTTCAATAATCCGGAAATTTTTACTATAAATATTGTTTTGATTTATTGGATGATTTAACAACCATCGATTCAAGGATAAAGTTGTTGGTAGCCCATAGTATTACCCAACACCTGTGAACACTATGGTATGCTACATAGCTCGGTGAAAGGCACTTTTCAACTCTTATATTTAAATAATTTTGCAATAAATTTTATGGTTTATAAATGCCATTATTTTTGAAACAATTTAAATTGAAAGTTTTTATATTTCAATTAAACTACTCGGTGAAAAAATCGGACAGTTATAAACGGAATTCTTGGTTATATTACATAGTAATAATCGAACATATTGTCCCCAGGTCTTCGTCGAACACGTTGTCGAACTATGATCATGAGCTAAACTGGAACTAATCTGTAAATAAAACTGAACACCGCTCATTGACAGTCCAATTAACGCGGTTTTGTCTTACTTGATGAGCTGAGATCTTTTCTAGCCCTGCGGCCCTCTAGATCACACTTCTTTGTTTAATCTCCGGGATACTGTTGCCGAATTTATCCTCAAACTTGATCTCGAAGAACAGCGGATACGATAAATCGATCGTCCTGCTAAGTAATTACTGAATTATGGCATAATCTTATAAACCCTCCAGTTCCATGAGTAGCGTGTGCTTTATAGCAAATTTAAGGTATCTTCAATAACTTTTAAAAGAATGACATTGGCCACGACTTCTGGTTTCATTTTTAGGGTTTTGTAGGTATGACCTAAAAACCCTTATAACGTCACTCATGTGTCTGTCTGTTCGGTAAACATAGTGGTCCAACAGCTGAACATAGAAAGTTGAAATATGGCATGCATGCAACTCTTTGACCCACATATAGAAAAAGTACTGAGAGTTCAATAAACACATAGCAGGAAATATACAGTGAATTTCATTTATCTTGCAATATTGGTATTATCGTTACTATGGTAATTGAAATCTGACAACAATGTATTATTATATTTTTTAGGCCTTTGCTGCTTTGGCAATTAGCCAGGACAATTATTATTTTTGAAAAATTCCATGCCTGAGCGGGATTCGAACCCGAGACCTTAGCAACGCAGAGCACATGTGTTACCACTACGCTACGCCGGTCGGCGACAGCAATGTAAAATTGCGTTTCTTTTAATTTGCAACATAGGCGATTAAACATTGCTGTCAAAATAATTTGTCGTTACCATGCATAATAATAATGTCAATGTTGCAGGATAAAAGAAATTCACTGTATAAACAAATATTTATTCAATGAACAAATAAATATTTTTAAATAATTTTGAGTGGGGTATAGAATGAAACCTCTTAATGCGTGGATAGTGTAACAAATATTTATTTTTGAAAAAACTTTTTTTTTTGAGATTTTCGCCAGAAATATGTTAAAAACTTTTACCCCCCACCCTATATCCCATAGGACTTGATCTAAAAATCTGAAAAAAATCTTAATAATGTACATTGATGGAAACCAGAGTAGTTCAACAGGAATTTTTGATCAGATTAGTTTTCCAAAAAATATTAGTATAATTTTTTATGTCGTTGAAATGCTGTTATCTAAAATTTATTTTATGGTATCCAAAGAATGCTCTCAAGCCGTAGATTAAGGAAAAAAAAAAGTGTTTTTAAATTTCCAAAGTTTTTATGATCAAATATACAGGATGTTTGTTTGAAATGGGGCACCTCGAATAACTCCTTTATTTTAAGAGATACAAAAAATTCTTCAGAATAAAAGTTAAACTAGATAAGAAAGGCTCATCTAAACGTTACTATAAGAATTCTGAGGCACTTCCGGTTTCACCGGAAATGATGTCAACTTTTGATCTAGCATAGGGAATCGATAATTTTATATTTTTTTCCTAAAAGTACATTAAACTAGCTTTACAATGACACCAAAAAGTCATATTTTTATGTTAACCATTTCAAAATGGCGACCATTTATTTACAAAATAATAATCAACATAAGTTTTACAAAGTTGAACGTAGCAAGCTTTGAAAACAATGAAAAAAGAAACAAAATATCTCTAAAATAAACTGTTATAACTAGTTATTATATGAAATAACTTAAATTTTAATTTTTCAATTAAATGTTTAATAAATAACAAGAGTTTAATAGTTTATATTGCTTATTTTTGTTTGAAAAAAAAAAAATGTATTAATTGGCAGTAAGTCGTTATTTGTACCTAATTATGGTTTATGTACGATACCAACGAAGAGTACTACGTTCAACTTTGTAAAACTTATGTTTATTATTATTTTGTAAATAAATGGTCGCCATTTTGAAATGGTTAACATAAAAATATGACTTTGTGGTGTCATTGTAAAGCTAATTTAATGTACTTTTAGGAAAAAAATATAAAATTATCGATTCCTTATGCTAGATCAAAAGTTGACATCATTTCCGGTGAAACAGGCAGTGCCTTAGAATTCTTATAGTAACCTTTAGATGGGCCTTTTTGTCTAGTTTAACTTTTAATCTAAAGAATTTTTTGTATCTCTTAAAATAAAGGAGTTATTCGAGGTGCCCCGTTTCAAACAAACACCCTGTATACACAATGGTGGTCCTCATTAGACCTCGCGCCCCTGGCAAGTGCCAGATGCCAGGCCGTTCCTACGGCTCTGGTTATACCACTGCTTTTTGAACAGAATAAGCCATTCACAGATACGTTGATTTAAGACACGACAGATTATTTTTCCTATAAACCATTAACAATAACAAAATAATTCGATTTATTTCAATATTGTCATATATTTATTCCAATAAATCATTATAAATGTTAATTTTGAAAATGTGTCCCTTTATTTATTTATTATTAGTATTATTTATTTATTTTTTTTGTTGATCATTTCCTTAATGTAAGCGGAGACATTTTTTTTTCTTATTTATTATAAAATAGGTAATATAATGAATTTTCTCATCCCACATGTAAGACCAGTTTATAATAAATGCACATGCAAGTGGAACTAAAAATGCATATTCAATTTGAGTTTAATAGTCGGTCAGTATTTGAATGAGATACTGGCAGGATAATGATAGTTATAATAAGGCAGTTGTCCTTGCAATGCTCGCATGCCCGTCACAGGCGACCCGACAAATACACAACCGTGAGAAATGGATTAAAATTCAAGCAATCTACCAGGGGGAATTTATTAAAAAACAGAGGTGTACTAATTAATCCAGTGCATTCTTTAGAGAAATTCACTTACAATTACAATTTAGGAATTACATTTTGAAAAATATTATGTCCCCTACTTATGTATGCCTCCAAAATATGGACCTTAACGCTACGTATAACCCCCAGAGATTATTAGTTTCTTATACAAAACTAGCTATCTGAAATAAAATTAGTGACAATCTATACATCAAATTTTGCACCGAATTTTAATCTATCTAATAGGATATTATTGATTGTAGATAAAATTATTGTTATAATGTTATCGCTCAATAACTTAATAATAGGAATCACAAGACAATGTTCTGTATATATATATTTTTTATATATATTTGTGTGTTTCAAATAACTTTCGTATTTGTATAGTTTTGTGTAGAAATGTTCAAATAATACGACAACATTGTTTTCGACATGATTGTTCATAGTTTACAACTTTCGTCGACAAATATTATACTTGATGATAATGAAATGCCACTTAGTACACGTATTATTTACAAAAATCAAATAATTTTTACCCGCAGCACCTATATTGAGAGCAAATTCGGTTCAACATATAGACCGCACCAGACCGCAACATATAGTGATATAATCAATAAAAGCTTATAATAATAAAATGAAACAGGGGAACTAAATTAGAAATTATATTTCTTACTGGTCTGACAACATTTCAGTAGCTCTTTCTGCACATCTTTTGATAGGTAATCATCAAATTCCTGATATGACATATATATTTTATTCAATTTTGCTTCTATTTTATCGACCGTCAACCTTCACCTACTACTGTCTGACTCGCACTACTGGCTGACAGTTGATAATCCGAGTGCAGCAGTTGACGTCACAGAACAGTCAAACAGTCGGCGACTACTGCAGGCTCTCTATATCCGGCTAATCAGCTTTAACCGTAGGGGTGATCGGAAATAGAAAGAATTAGATATACGCTGGCATTGCGCGGGAGATTTGCTATGATTATATGAAATGTAACTATGTTATTTTCATTCCTATAAACCATTTACATTAATTTTAGATAAATTTAGCGGAACCCGGAGATTTTATAACAAAACCCGGAGACCAAACAAACGATGTTGAAACTCTGAGACACTGGGTGAAACCGTGAGACCTGGTCACCCTGTGTACAGCACATAAAAAGTAACTTTTTTTCTTCTTCTTGACTAATATATATTAAACCATAAAATGTAATATTTCTATGTTTATTATGATTTTATTTGTAAATGTATATGTAGTTAAAATTTCTTTGTCTGTATTAATAATCATTTACTTTCCCCAATCCTAAAACGGTGGGAAAATATCTGAATTTAAAACAGATATAATTATTGTTTGAATGTAAAGGTCTCTATTGGATGTAAAAGTACAAAATATCGAAGTTCATCGATCTGTGATGGAATGTTCGGTGTTAGAAAGTGCAAGAGACAAGTGGCTGTGTAACTTTCCTCTGTAGCGGTCACAATAGCTCGCTCCGAGTGCCATCAGATGTAATTCCACACCTAACACTTCTAGTAAAGCACTAGTGTTCATTGGACCCTATCATCCCCATCGAGATGTCATTAGATCTCACCAAAATCACACACGAGAACAGTAGCTCCAATATAAATCATATAAAAACCGAATTCTGTGTTCAAGCAGCAAACTCTGAGTGTCAAACATATTAGAGCATGCTCACACTCAGTTTTGTAGTCGAAAAGATAAAATCTACTGACTCTGACTAGTAGTTTGATGTTCGAGCAATAGAAGTGACAAGTTTAAAACTTTTTCAAACTAGGTTTATGTGAGCAGCAAACTCTCACTGTTAGAAACGTTCTCGAACTCATTTTCGATTTCAAGCAATAACAGTGACCAGTTTTAAACTGTTTTCAAAATAGATTGGTTGGAGTAGTAAACTCTGACTGTCAGATACATATCAGAGCATGCACACACTCATTTTCGTTTGACATCAATGTTGAATCCAGAAGTTTTTCTCCGGGGGAGAAATTACATGAGCCTGGGGGGGGGAAGTATATTAGACATATATCATAGCTAAAAAATCAGCTGTGGCCACCACAGGACCGACCGCCATCATAAAGTACATTCTAGCAGCAGAGTAGAAATAACTTGGTCTAATATTTTCTAACAGAGATATTATTTATCATGACCATGGAAACGTTACATATAAATATGAAAAAATTGAGACTTGGAAAAAATTTCGAAAAATTTTACAGAAATAATAATTCGAAATTTTTCGTTTTATCAAAAAACGTCTCAAATAAAAGTTATTAGTTATTAGACAGACAGACGGACGGACAGACAGACCGGCATACATAAGGCCAAAAATAGTCAAAACGTTATGTAAGGACCTCAATTCGTGGAGATCCATCGAAATCTCGAAATGTCAAAATCGGTATGATCACAATACCTCCCTTATATATATGTTGGCGGTCGGTAAAAAAGTCTCCGGGGGAGATCTCTCCCGAATACCCCTTTGGATTCATCATTGTTAGACATTAATCATAATTTTTGTATTACTATTTAGTAAACGCCACTTTTATTAGCAATTTTCTCTTATTCTACTATTCCTGTAATACGTCGTATTCTACTATTTGTACAGTCTGTTCGTAATTCATGGAGTAGGTGGTGGAAAATTCCAAGTGCCGCATTTATTGGAATTACTCCTTCCCCACTTCGAGGTTACTGACGGCCACTAAGCCGGATATAATCCTCCTGGATATCGAGTCCAAACAGATGTTTGTGATCGAATTCTCGAGTCCAGCTGAGAAGAATATCTGTCTCGAGGAGGAGGAAAAAGAAGTCCAAATATATGGCTCTCTTGTCCGAGCTTAGAAAGCTGTATCCAGGGTATAAAGTTAAGCATGAAGTCCTGATAGTTGGTGCTATGAAAGCTTCCTATCGAAGGGAAATCGAGTTCATTCCCGTCTGCAGTTCTTCTGCCACCTTTTTGATCTGCAGGATGTAGAAAGTGGTGTTGCTCGGGTCACTCCGCATTGTGCGGGTACTGGATTTGGTGTAATTTCCGCGTCTGTATATCGCCAGGGTTTAGAATGCAGCCGTGTGTATTTAGCTCCACTAGTCAGTCTAGTCTAGTATGATGTGGCTCAAAAGGTTGCTGAAGTTTGCGATTAGTGGACGCTTATCAAGACCTGACAAACCCCAAAATAATAATGTATTTATTTCCGTGCAATGAGAAATACATTTATGGAAATGTCTGGGTGTTAATAATATAGGCAATAAATAATTAATGAAAATTACATATAAAAAATTTACATATAAATGACAAAAATATTACATATAAAGTTCATGAACATTAGCAATTTAGATTTGTACTGCCCAGAAATTCATTGAAACAATAATATGGATTTTCAAGCAACATCGATTTGACTCATCCTAAAATTACGAAAATTAAGATATATCGTTTGCTTTGGGAGCTTATTATAAAATTTAGGACCCCAGTAAAGAGGTGAATTCTTTCCCAGTTCCAGTCTTAATTTTGGAATTTTAAGATGGGTACCATATCTAGTTGATCGATTTTTTCCATCTGAGACAGTACAGAATTTAGTAATGTTTTGCTTAATATAAAGTAAACAGTGAAATATGTACAACCATGGTACAGTTAAGATTTTATTCTTTTTAAAGACGGTCCTACAAGATTCACGCGAAGGGCCTTAAATAAAACACGCTAGGCTCTTTTTTGTGCTTGCAAAACCCCAATAGCAGACGCCCCATAATAAAATACTGTAGCAGAGGTAGCAGTTTATTAAAGAGAAGTAAGCAATTCGGGCAACATCAAACGGCACCACATCGATCAATTTTCGCATAGCAAATATTGATTTATGAATTTTACTTGCGGTGTTTTAACAGTGCTGCTTCCATTTCATTTAATGTAAATTGTCTCTTAGTATCCTAATGTAAATCTACTTTTTGCATTTACTCCTCCGGGTTAAAAAAAAGCTATAGTAAGTATATGCTGTTTACTTTTGTAAGGACAAACTAGATCTGGTTATTGTGGTTACTTTTATAGTGTATTACTAACATGTCATTTAAAACATTTCCTTGCGCTGTAAATCAGACTTCAGATTTGTTGGTTATGATTATTATAATTAAGACGGTGTTTCTCGTGGTACATTTTCCAAAGAAGAAAAATTTCGCGGCACAACTACGTAGTCGTAGAAGAAGAAATTTATAACGCTAATTTTTTACCGACCGCCAACATATATTAGGGAGGCATTGTGTTCATACCGATTTTGACATTTCGAGATTTCGATGGATCTCCGCGAATTGAGGTCCCTACATAACGTTTTGACTATTTTTAGCATGAGGTCTGTCGGTCTGTCTGTCTGTCTGTCTGTTGGTCCGTGCGCACGTGCAGAGCAAATTCGGCTAAAAAGATTTTTATGAAACTTCATATATAAGCTTTTGACATAAATGGCACGAGTTGATCAACTTTTGGTAAAAATCGGTTAACCAGAAATGGGAGTTTACTCGTATACGTCGGTTTTAAGATTTTTGAGAATATTTCACAATAGAGTAATATTTCGAAAAAATTTATTTTACAAAAGTTGCTATAAAACCAATAACTAACCACTTTTATTTGAGACATTTTTTGATAAAGCAGCATAAATTAGTACTTTGTGATGGCGGTCGTTCCTGTGGTGGCCACCGCTGATTTTTTTTCTTTAAGATTTCGCGGCCCTCTTGGAAAATTTTGCGGCACACCTTTTGGGAAACACTGAATCAGGATATAATTTTTTATTATGACATATGTCAATTTGACATTTTTTACCATTTTTAATACCAACTTGACACACAATTTCAAAGTTGCAAACTATTGAAATCAAAATTTCCTCTTAGTTTGTTTTTACAAAAGTGAACTGCATATATACAGGCTATTCCAAACGATTAGGCGGCACTAACTGGAATTTTCATTTTTGTAAGTTGTCATTAGCTATTTTTTATACATTGAAATTGGCTTTTCCTGAACAAAATGATCAAAAGCTTCAATCAATCTGTAAAAATTACTGATTTGAAAATCTAGTTCCCCTTAATCGTTTGGAATATACTTTAACTGATTTCGAGAATAAATAGAGATAACTGAAATTTGTAATAAGGGAAATTAAAGTTAACATTTTTGTGTAATAACAAATATAAGTCTATTATTATTTTTCAGAAGTACAGTCTGTTCCAAACGCTTAAGCGGAATAAGATTTTGCAATCTAGTTACTTTCATCGTTTAAATCGTGCCTTTCGGCCGTTTTGTTTAAGCTTTGTAAATCATACTTACAATAAACATTTTTTGGTTAAGGTTAATATCATTTTAAAATGTCATTTTCTTTATATTTTGATTTTTTGTGTCATTCTTAATACAAATTTCCCATTTATTTATTTTTTTGTCATTAAAATATCTAAAAAAAATATTTAATTTTGACATATGTCATTCGTTTCCATGGTTTCATTGTTGGAATTTTAAATTTTGACATACCAACGTGAAAAATGAAATATCCCAAGCAAGGTCCCTTCTCGTGACAACCTAAAAGAACTAAATTCCCATTTAGTTCCACTTAACCGTTTGGAACAGACTGTCTAAGCTGTTCACTTTTGTAAGAACACACTAGATCTTGGTTACTTTTATGGTGTGTTACTGACTTTAAATGTCTGTCCTTAATATTTCTTAATATTCCTTATGCTGTAAAACCGACTTTAGGTTGATAAGGTTATGATCATTATAATTAAAATATGATTTTTCATTATGACATATGTCAAATGGATCGACATTTTAAAAAAGTGACATTTTTTAATACCAACATGACATACAACTTCAAAGGTGCAAACTATTGAAAACAAAATTCCCTCTTAGTTTGTTCTTACAAAAGTAAACAGCTTATAATACTATTTATTATTTGATATTTTAATTTTCCAATTCAATTGAAGTGTTCGAGCAGCGAGTAACTAGTTTGAAACATTAAAAACGCATGCGCAGTTCAAAAACATCACAGATTTTCTGCCCAAACAATGTTAAGCACAGTAGCCTCGGATACAAATTTTACAAAAACCGCATCCTCTATCTATGTCAGCAAATAAACAATGTTTAAACTCACGACTTCAATTCTCGGTGACGAAACGAACCTTGGTCAAATGATTGATTCGACAATTGCATGGTTCTTCTCGAGATTAGGTTACATCAGACTTGTGTCCTAAGGCTGACTAATACAATCACAATGCTAAAAATGAGGTGTGATCATACGTTTATTAACGACCTCACCTGCGTCCGAGAACAAGTGAACGTATTGCATTATGTAATTATATGCTTTTTATTATTATTAACTGTGTAGCACTTGGCACAAATATGTTAGGAATGTGTTTTTATCAGTTAGGTTCCGCGGTAAAAAAAATTGTTAACTGATCACATGACTGAGGGTTCAAATCCAACTGAATTTTTTTCTTAAGCCGCATTCAGAGCTCTTAAATCAATAGCTTATGCACTGTAGATTATAGACTATTCACTGTTAGCAGAAAGTTTGTCATATGGTAAGACGTGAAACCGTTCAGACCTCCAAATTTAATACGCTGTTTCTTGTGGATTGTGCATAATTTTCTAAACTTATAGCTAGTGAGATGTTTTAATGAGACAGACAAATAAACACATTCTCTGTCGCATTCTATCGGTGACACCGTAGTTATCGAATGCCTTTACATAACCTAACATAATGTCATAATTAACAAATCTTGCTCAAAATTACAAAGACGGACAGTAAATATGATCAATTTAGGTAATTAGGTAATTAAAATCTAAGACAACAGAATTATAAGAACGATAATACATATAAAATATTTTACGAAGCTAAATAGTAGGTTTCAAATTTCACAGATGGCGGACTATTCGTAACGTATTAATTTCTAATTCGCTATGAACGCTATGAGCAACGTTAAAAAGAATGCATAGAAACATAAGTTACAGCTAACAAAGCACAGTCTACAACCTCTTAAATTAAACAGCTCTGAATGCGACTTTAGTGAATATCTCCTTCATTATAATTTTTTCAAACGTATGTTTAATATATCTTTTCTCTTTCTTTCTAAGTGCTCGTTCCATTATTTCTGTTTTTTTTTTTTTTTTTTTCATACACTTAGTAATGGTTTGTATATTATTGTTAATATATAATATATGTTAATATATGTTTAGAAACCAGACTTTGACTTACTTCCAAAGAAAAGTGAGAAGGGAGACCTTCGCTAGACTTGCCCTCCCATAGAAAAAAATAATAATAAACATTTTTTTTAATAAATAAAAAGATTTAAGTAAATCTTCAAAAATACATCAAATTATGTTCTTTTCTGTTTTTTTTTTTGTACAAAGTTACTTCTTTCATCTTGTCTGTTTAAAGAAATCATTGTATGCTCTAAAAAATATCAAAAACTTTTTTTTAAATTAATTTTGTTGAAAATGGAACGGTTGGAAATTCGCACTACTATGAAGTATGAGTTCTGACGTGGAACTACGGCATCGCAGACCGCGCGAAATATTAATAGTGTATTTGGCTCTAGTGTTACTACGCAACAGACAATATCAAATTGGTTCGCCAAATTTCGTACAGGTAACTTAAAAACAAAACAAAAAAGAAAAACCTGGTTCATCGATCACAGCAAAAATATACTGCAACTGGACGAAATGATGCAAAAACTTCCTAGATTGGTCAACAGATCGACTACTATCTTATTGCATGATAACGCTAGACCACACACTGCACAAATAACTGTGGTAAAACTACAGGAATTGGAGTTGGAACTTCTTCATCATCCTCCATTCTCACCAGACCTAGCCCCCACTGACCCACTTCTTCCGCAATTTGGACAACTTTTTAATAGGAAAACAGTTTAATTCCGACAATGCTGTAAAACTGACTTTCCAGGAATTCATTGACTCTCGTCCGCCATGGTCTTATACCACCGGCCTGAATAACCTACCGCTTAAATGGCAAAAGTGTATAGACAATATGGGTGCATACTTTGATGAATAAAATAATTCCTTATATTTGTAAGTTATCAACCAACTTTGAATTTTTTTCTACAAATTTCATCCTTGACAACCTTATATTTATTTTTTCACCGGCGCAAGATGACAAAAATAAAAACGTCATAAAAAAATCTCAAAATTATCTGCAGGGTCCAAAGAAACATTTTGTGGCCTTATTACAAAAAGTGAAAATAAAGTTGTTAAAGTTATGTAAAGACGTGATACCTCCAGAATATCATGGATGGTACAATTTACTTCCCGTCGATAAACTATAGAGGACTGCTATTCTCAAACCAGAGACTTCAGAAAATGAATCAGAAAATGAGGTAGAGTAGTTCCTTTTTTGTTTTTTTCTTATGTTGACTATTTTAAGATTTATTTATTTTAAATAACGTTACATGTGAGTTACTAAAGTGATCAATACATTACAATACTGTCTGAAAACGAAGCCAGTTTCGATTTAACTCGCCTGCCTAAGTAAATACAAAGCGTGTTTCGTCGCATCAAATGCATGGCAATAGCAGCGTTTCGTACTTTTTGTGCACGCGTGTATGTTTATTTGTATTTATCGGTATTTTTAAAGAAAATAAAAGCTTATCAATGATTAATTTGTGATAGTGTTGCTGCAATTTTGCAATAGTATAGCCATGACTCCTTGGCTCTTCATGAGGAGCCGTCACTGTTACATACATATTTTTACAAATACATGTTTGTTTCAAATATAACCTCAAATACTGACATAAAATGTCAATAAATAATAAAATGATACTGGACTATATTATTTCCAACATATTTTTTTTTATAAATAAGATTTTAGGGCTTTTTAAGAGACTTTTTTTGATCATATTGTCACATAGGTAATCCTAGGTCAGGATTACGACATCTAGACATTGTGACGGTCAGATGTCTGATTAAAAACTATTCGTCAGCGTCTGACGTATGTGGCCTGATTAAGAAATGCAGACATCGCATTTTCATAATGAGGAAATATTTGTCATGACGAATGAATATTGGAACTGGGTTAATTTTCGTTACAAAAAGGCTCGAAGTCACAAAATATGGAGGCAGTGGAATATAGCCAACTCCGCTGCACGTATTAGTCCAAAAGGTGACGACCAAGACACTGACGCCAGATTTTTGTATCGAGAGAGAAACCAAGCAAGTAGTGACCATGTGAGTGGGAGAAGACTTCTCCAGGCTTCTCGACTACCGTATGGGTAGCCCCCACCTCGGAGATAGGTCCAAGCCGATCCTGGCCAACCAACACAGGGTGGACCGAAGACTTCCCCAACTCCATGGACCAATTCAAACATATATTGTAAATGTGATATACATATTTAATAAATTTGTTATGTTGAAACCACCCTCGTGACAATATTGTACAATTAAGAGTCGCCAGGGCTGGATTAAGGTTTTCATTATAAGCTGAATTGATAAAATGTGTAAATCGAAGTGGTGAGCAAAAAACAGGAAAGTCAGACTACTTCAGGGTCACAAAAGGATGTGGAATAAAAGAGAGATGAGCAAAAAAAAAACTGATAAACCAGGCTTCGTCGGTGCTCCAAAATCAGGGGCTCTATGCTCGAACCTACTCAGGCTATACGCAAATCATACATTGTGCGTCGCCTAATGGCAGGGATACGTTCTGAGAATTGCATCGTTAGATAATTTCGTCGTTGTGCCAACTTCACAGAGTGTATTCCTCAATGGTATAGCCTTCTACACACCTAGACTATTAGGTATAGTATATTGCTCCTAGGCCACATACCTGTACAAAATGTTACTGTACAGAATATTGTATGCAATTATACCACAATGCTAAGTATTTTGTATCGTCAGTTGGCAGTAGGAATATTCCAACTCCACTTTATTATCTTATGGGACCACAATCGTACACGCTGGCTATCGTTAACTGAAAAGTTGTTACACTGCGCATAACTATTCGTTACGAATTATATAGAAGGTATTTCTTATATATCAAGTACTAAATAGTTCGGTCACATTCTTAGCGCCGTTTTCCGAATGCTGATGAGGCAGGCAGTATTTGTACAACCATAAGTAAGAGTCATGAATGTGACAGTAATGATGCGGGAGTGCCAAGTTAGCATCTACCTCCCCCCCCCCCCCGTCCGGGGAGACGACGTGGAACATGGCCAAAGACACTACCCATTCACATCAGTACAGCACTGCCAAACACACAATATATCGACATAGTATTTTAATTCATTTATTCACATTTGGACAATGGCCAGCGGAAACATAATAAAATTATAATTGACGATAATGTCCAGCGAAGAATTATTTTTTCTGCATCATATAAAACTTCATTTGTAAAATAATATGGAAATTTATAAAATAGAATTATATCCTCCCTTTGAGCATTGTCAGGATTTTTTGCCTCGCTTACATAAGTCCTTCATCTTAATAATTGTCAGATCTACAAATTCAAAGACAATAAGGAAAAACTTAACCTGTGCTGCGATTTGTCAGTTCTAGTTTAGGCGGAAACAGAATTCTCATTGACAGGTTGTTTTTACTGAGTGAATCGAACTTGATATTTCATGTTTGAACACTTGTATTTTATTTTAAGGGCTTTGACAGAAAACATGTAAATAAGATCAGAACCTGTCAGCATAAAATGGGGAGACGTATGTTCGGAGTTACATGAAGAGACAAAATGACAATAACATACCAAAACAACAGATATTTAAGTCTCAATGAAGCTGGAGTGTGACCCGTACACAATAAGAAAATAAACAGGCTAGGGCAAATATATAATAGAATGGACATAAAAGAAAGTGGGGAAGGTAGTCAAGAAGATGGATGGACTCAATAAAAAGAGCAACAGAACCTTCATGGGCAAAACTGGCGACAGAAAAATGAAATAGCAACGTTTGGGGGAACCTTCGTCCATATGGGCATAACGGCCAAATCTTATTTTCTAAGTATTACGTAGATTCCATCTTCCCTTTATCCGTAACATCATTTACCTAACCAGCTTTTCTAGGGTAACATGTCGATGAACAACTTTATCTATTCACATCTTCCAATAGCCAACATCTTATATTGTTGCTACTTATGGGTTCCACGACATTTTGATGGTATACCCCAAAGTTGTCTATTTATTTTGTAATATAATAGAATAGCACCTGAAGAAGCTAAATATTATTTTGCGAAACGTTGTGTTCCTATGAAGGCACCTACAGACGGTGTGGCAAGTCACGGCCAATGTTTACATTTGTATAGCTCAATACTAACAATACTAACATGCATATACATTGGTGCATGACTTGTATATGCATGTTAGCACAGTACACACGACGCGCACACACTTTTCATTACATCAGACGAGAGTTTTGTGCTCAAAAGGAAGGTTATAACCATTTTTGCTTAATTATGAAGTCTACTTAAAGTAAAAAGTATTTTTTTTTTTATACTTTTAGTCTAATTTAAATATCAAAAGCAAGATCGAAGCTGAGACCATAACCTCACATTCACGGTCAGACGCCATTTTACAAACGTTGGCCTATGTTCGCTATTTTTGTACTTGCTTCATCGACACATTGTCGGTGCGGTATACATAACAAGTGTCCGCCAGTGCTACATGTTACGGCCAGCGTCAGTACCAGCATTGGCGAACGTTAGATACATTGTGTGTAGGCGCCTTAGTAAAAACATGGTCCAACAAGCCGTACGAGTTTTATTTCATTCTTATATATAGCATGTAAAAATCGATTTTACTTTTTTTCTTATAACTCCAGTGACTTATACAAGGTGTCTCAAAAGAAATTTTATATTTATTTAGCTTACTGCGTGAACGCAACGTATCCGAGGGGCGCGGGGGTTATTTCAATCGGTAGCCTGGCTCTTGGGAATTCAATCGCTATGGAGCGTTTCTCGGGAGCAGACCGCGCGTTATGCGTGCGAGAGTTTTACAAAAACGGTGATTCGGCGACTGTAGCGCGTAGAAAATTCTGCAGTATTCGAGGTTTTCGCCACTTAAATGATGCGCCAAACATTCCTCTCATTCGACATTGGGTTAAAAAGTTTGAAGAGACTGGTACAACGCTGGATAAATCAAAATCCGGGCGACCTAGGTCATCAAGAACGGTAGAAAACGTGGAGAATATTAGTCAGTCTGTTCGTGACGACCAGAACTTTTCAATTCGGAAGCGCGCAAGTGCTTTAAATGTGCATAGATCTTCATTACATCGCATTATGCACAAAGACCTAAAGCTGCACCCCTACAAAATTCAATTGGTGCAAGAATTAAAGCCCCAAGATGCCAGTCAGAGGCTTAATTTCGTAAATCAGGTGATTGAGCGATTTTCAACGTTTACCAACATTTTGTTTTCGGATGAAACTCATTTTCATCTTAATGGCCACGTAAATAAGCAGAACTGCCGCTACTGGAGTGCAACGAATCCGAAACGCAAACATCAGAAACCCCTATATTCGCCTAAAGTGACCGTATGGACCGTATAAGATATCGGCGCGAGGAATTATCGACCCTTACTTTTTTGAAGACGAAAGGGGGCGTGCAGTTACAGTGAATTCAGAGCGTTATGTGCAGATGTTAGACAACTTCTTGGTACCTGAACTGCAAAACTTTCCTGGCTATAACCAAAGAACATGGTTCCAACAGGACGGAGCAACTTCACACACGTCCAATATGTCTCTGCCACGTGTTCGTGAAATTTTCTCAGGCAAATTGATCTCCCGGAGAGGTGACATAAATTGGCCTCCACGCAGTTCAGATTTAACCCCTATGGACTTTTTCCTATGGGGTTATCTTAAATCTAAAGTTTACGCCAATAAACCGACTTCACTGGCGCATTTGAAAGAAAATATCCGTCACGAAATGGCAGCCATCCCTGAGTCCACCTGCCGAGACGTCATAAGTAATTTTACTGTTCGATTAAATCAGTGCCGAGAACGCGAGGGTCTACATTTAGACGATATTATTTTTAAGAAATAAATCCCCAAAAAGTGTATTTTAATAATCAATAAACATTTTTTCTATATACGGCTTACTTTTTTTTTAATCGATCCACTAAATATAAAATTTCTTTTGAGACACCTTGTATTTAGAAGGTGCCAGATTATGTCTTTCCTAGGGGCGACGAATGTTGGCTTGATGTTCATCTTCCTTCCTAGATCCCTATTATTACATCCTCTTTCATCCTCATCAGCTGTCCACTATAATCATCTGCGTTTTATGTGTAATCAGTTCAATAATTGGGTATCTTCATTCTTGTGGTTTCTTCATGGATCATTTTATCTGGGACCAAATATTTGAGAACTGTTATTTTCAATCTCTCCGTTGTTTTTTTTATACATGTGTTAAAATTGTAAAAAGTAAAACGTAACGTACCAAACAGTAACCTTAAGAACAAGTTCTTGAATGCGTAATAGTTGGTAGAGTTATTTGTTTACGTTGGTCACTTGTCCACCAAAATCACGTGTCGTTTAAAAACGTGATCTGAGAGATCCTTGAGTTGTCGACTTTTTATAAACAGTGCATGTTTGGTATTGCATACATTATGGGCAGAGAAATAACACTGCCGTTACACAACACGGTCGTACGGCTTCACAATTGGAAGTGCCTGGAGCACTTTTCTTTTAAACCAAACGACTTAGTTTTAGGTCTGTCACCTTTATGTTTTTCAAAACCTGAGGACGCGAATTATTTTTATAAAACTACGCGAGATGAAATTATTAACTATTTAAAGTAAATATTTGTTATTAAGGTATTTTTAGCTATTTCGGAATAAATTTTAAGCGATTATGTAAAAATAAAATAACGGAAATAATTGTGAACACTCCTTCATATTTTTATTGAAACACAATTACATAAGTAAATATATTATGTAAATACCTGAATACAACAAATATATTCTTATTTTTGCTTTTTTAATTATTTCGAATTATCACTTTTTAACAAATTTAGTCGCTCTGGACGCTGGACTTAATCAAAAATTGTTGATCAGCTCATATTCGAATTGTTATTTGTACACAATTCGGTTTTTACCATCACGACGTCCAAGTAATTGCATCTGTCCATCTAGAGCAGGGATCTTTAAAGTGGTCGATATGGATCCCCAGGGGTCTATATAACATTCTTGGGAGTCGATTAGGAATCGGGGTTCAATTGGGGTCGGTGGAAAAGAGGTGGGCCTTAATTGTCCGAGACACGTTGGGATATTTTTGGGGCCGTGGTCTGCACATTTGCTATTCTTTTGTATTTCCCGTCTCCTCTCGTCATCATTTGATTATCACTTGACAATTTTGGATTCCTTCCCTTCGGTCATAACTTGAAAATTTGGGATTCTTCCCTTCTGGTTATAATTTTGGATTTTTTTTAATACAGCTGGGGGTTTATATATAAATTCTTATTTTTTATAGGTGCTCTTTATTTAAAAAAACATCTTACTATCAGATACGTAGGTTATTCAATTATCTATGAAAATTTTAAATAAAACGCTCTATATATTTTTACTACATAATTTGGAAGACATGTAAATAAGGCATACAGTCATGCCATAAAAGATACATAATAAATAAATAACTAAATGCGTTAAGTAGGCTACAAATTAAAAATAATAATAATAATAAAATAGTGAAATAGTGTTAATCTATACTTTATTCAAAATGAAGAGATAGTAATCAGTCACTGTTCACTTGATAATTTCGTCAAACTCTCGTTGAACGTCGTTCTCAACGTTCTCAACGTCTTTCATTGGTTGTTGAGTCGCTAATTTCACTCGACAGTCAATAGGGTACGGACGTAATTTTATTACTATTTTTGCATTTCGAACAGAGTATAATACCCACATTCATTGTCGTTCATACAATAGTGTAAAGCCTCGTGTTAATAGATCCATAGGACAAGCGCATTACATAGACAAAAGGATGAATAAAGCCTGCATTATAATAGGTCTATAACATAACTGCTCCATAACGTACTGAATGACTTTCGTTGGTCTATTTATAATACGAACATCTATTTATAATAAACAGAACAACGAAAGTTATTCATTATCTTATGGAGCGTTTATGTTATGGATCATTGATCTGTTTATAATAACAACATTTGTTAATAATAAACAAAACAATTATACTCCATTGATTCATTTTTATGCCCATACAATGCACTTGTGCTGTGGAACTATTTTAAATGAGGCTTAAGACTTCATTATATCAAAACATACCGTTAAAATCAAAATTTACTATAGAAACGTTCTGTTTTTTATGGAAATATGATATAATGGAGCGTTATACGGTACAAGAACTGTAATGAACATTTATGTATACAGGAATTAGTATAATTTTGATAAAAAACAACAAATAAACAATTAACAATTAAACAATTTACTTACATCAGTATATACTTGTTAAAAGGAGTATTATGTTTAACTGATTTTATTATCTATTTTTTTTTTATGCATAAGCTTACTTACTGCATTTATTTATTTTTTATTTGAGCCTTTATTTTACATCGACATGATATTTGTGTGACATGGTTGTTCACCTAATTACCTAATATGTGTACCTTTCAAATTAAGAAAAAATATATAGGCTGTTCCATTTAAATTTTTTATAGATAATCAAATATCTGTTCTCTCAAACGTTTATCGAAAAATAAACTATTCTTGATCATGTAGTCAGTAGTGAGTTATAGGGGTTATATATATATACTTTGTTAAATTATTCTATAATTTGCGAGCCCCTTGTTCTTCTTGGTAACTATTTTCTCAAAAAGAAAATATAATACCTTGAAATCATTTTCATTACATACATTTGTAAAGCGACGAAGTCATGCCCTTAAATGGGAAATCTTTGGAAGAATTTAACCCTAACCCGTACGTTAAATATTTTTTGAAAAATCATCGCTCGGTTCTGGATAAACCTAAAAGTTCACAAGACGTGAAGCAGGAAGGAAATACTGTATGGCGCTTCTGGCATAAGTGGTAAATATTTTCTTGTTGAAGTACTTTTAGTGATTTTTTACAAATGGCATATTTTTTCTTTATTTTATTTTATTGTATTGTTTGTTCGATTCTTTATTAATATAATTTTGTTGGGGAGTTGAAGATAAAATTTGTTAACCACAAAACTAATTTTTAAATTACTTCATTGTAAACAATATAGGCATTTTATTTTATTTATTTTTTTTTTTTTGTACAAATGAACATTTTTTTAAGATTGCTTGCTCTTGATAAAGCGACATAATTATTGTTCAAGTGCTCCAACTCAACTCAAGTTGTTCCAAAGTTGCTCCAACGAATTATATGAAGGGGAGCGATGATCCTTTTTCGCCCCTGACACATCGACTAAAACATTTTCCCAGTCAAATGATATAACTGTTTCAAACAACTAATTACTCGATTCAGATAAATTAAAGTGGATATCTGGCTTCGTCATAACCTTCGTCAGAATGTAATTTTAAAACGGCACCTCAAACGTGAAATAGAGTAGAAATAGTAGGAATATAATAAAAATAGTAGTTTTGGCGACAATCGTGTTCTAAAAATCGGTATTTGGTTTTATTTTGTAGATAAATGTGAATATCAAAAAGGACTGATATAAGTTGCACTGAACAACAGTGGCGTATTCAGGGGGGATGGGCAGTGGGAGCACAGCCCGCCCTTCAGGTCCAAGGAAATGAAACTTTAACAAATTTAACATAATCGTACTGCAAAATAACTTATGCATTTTACAATATATAACTATATTTTATTATGATTAGTGTTGAAATTATCAGAAAATGCATATTTACATGTTATTTTTAGGTTTTCGTAGGTATAATCAAGAAATCCTTATGCCGTCACATGAGTGTGTTCGTACGGTAGAAATTGTGGCCAAGCAGCTGATTTAGAGAACTGAACTTAAGTACGAGAAATATTGAGACCGCGAAAAATATAAACAAATATGTATTTATCGAAGAAAAAGGTTGTAAAATTTTGAGGGATATCAAATGAAAGTTTTTGATACATGGATTAACAATTACTTCTTTTATCAACAAATAATGGAATTATTATTAGATATAAACATCAATATCCAACAGCAGAGGTGTCGAACTGATTTGGGTCGCGGTCTATTTTTCATACAAAATGATAAGTAGTGACGGAACTTTAAATATCCCTAAGGGTTTCTTGAAATTTTTTTGTGAACAGAAAAGAAGAAGAGAGTATATTTTACATTTTTAAACATATTTTTCCCCTAAACAAGCTCAAGTCAATCATTAACGCTTCAGGGGCCATAAAAAAATAGGTTGAGGGCCGTATGAGGCCCGCGTGCCCTTTAAATTTGATTCGGCTCCAAAATCCTGGCTGCATCACTGTGTATACCCTATTTTCAATAGTAAAAAAGTTGTACATTGGGTAACCTAACTTGCCACAACATTGTCCATTTGAGAATACGCGCTTTAGAAATGCATTGCTTACGGGTATAGAGAGCAATTATTTTCGGCCAAATTAAATATGACTTTTAAAAATACATATTTAATTTATAATTTTGAGGAATATTTGTGTTGAATTTATAAACCGGAAATTTAGAACTAAAGCGTCCGGAGACAGACAAAAAACGGGAATCTGCGGACAAAAACTGTAGAAGTGGAAGCTCTACTTTGTTCAGTGATATTTCGTTAAAAATAGCGTGGTTAAGTGGGTGATTTTGTATTCAGGAGTGACATTATCTGTGAGAACAAGTTCGCAGAGGCCCATCCGTCATTCCCCTGTGTATTATCAGGAACGTGCAGCTCGACTATACCTTTTTAAAAAGATCTGTACCGCTTTCATATACTAAAAATATTGTGTTAAATATTCTCACCATTAATTTAAACAAAAAAACTAATACTCGTTCCAATACATAAAATAAGTATAAATTTCCCGTCAATATTATCACGTCTAACCTGAATCTTTACCACTATTTTTTTTAAATTTCACAACTTTCTCGAATTGACATTTCAACATACGGTTATCAATAGTTAAATGCGGTTTGTTCACAATGAGCATTATGTAAGTTGGAGGTAAGAGGATCGTGAACAGGGCATTACATGATGTTCAAACATCCTGATTGGCTGACACGATGACCATGAACCTTTCCGGGTCTCTCAGCCAGTTTCCGAATATATTACACAATAACAATTTGCATAGCTAATTTTTGGAAATATTATATTTTTATGATCACTTTCTCTGAATATATTTGCAGTTTTAACTACATTACTTCCTACTAGAGTTTCTCCTGAATAATGGAAAACAGTCTAGAAACAACATAAAAACGCATT